>JARQOD010000003.1:472984496-473067932 GCA_033576555.1 Oophaga sylvatica | reverse complement strand
AATCTCCCCAATGAACACCTGCGCTAGAGTTTTAGCATTCGGAAGAGCAGGAAGAGCGATAAAATGTGCCATCTTGCTGAACCTGTCCACTACAACGAGTATGACTGTTTTACCCGAAGACGGCGGGAGGTCCGTAATAAAGTCCATAGACAGATGAGTCCACGGACGCTCCGGGATCTTCAAAGGTAAGAGGGCCCCAGACGGACGGGTATGTGGGGTCTTAGAGCGCGCACAAACCCCACAGGACGCGACAAAAGTTACCACCTCCCTATGTAAGTTAGGCCACCAAAACCGGCGCGAGAGGAGATCCACAGTTGCTTTACTCCCTGGGTGTCCTGCCAAAGCTGAATTATGGTGTGCCTCGATTACCTTTTGTCTCAACTGATCTGGAACAAACAGTCTCTCTGGAGGTCCAACAGGGGCGTCCCCCTGAGCCTCCAATACCTCCTCCTCAAGCTCAGAGCATACTGCCGACACCACCACCCCCTCCTGAAGGATAGGAACCGGGTCATCCGTCTTCCCGACCCCAGGGATACTGCGAGATAAGGCATCCGCGTTTACATTTTTTGACCCAGGACGATATGTGACGACAAAATTAAACCTGGTAAAAAACAACGACCACCTAGCTTGTCTGGGATTCAGACGTTTTGCGGACTCTAAATATAGCAGGTTCCTGTGATCGGTAATGACGGTGACCGGGTGTACTGCCCCCTCCAAAAAATGACGCCACTCCTCAAAAGCTAGCTTAATGGCTAAGAGTTCCCTATTGCCGACATCATAATTCCTCTCAGCGGACGACAATTTTTTAGAGAAGAAGGCGCACGGATGCCATTTACCAGGGGACGGACCTTGAGATAATACCGCTCCCACCCCTACCTCAGAAGCGTCTACCTCCACAATGAACGGCTGTGACGCATCAGGTTGAATGAGTATGGGTGCCGAAGCAAAACATTTTTTCAAGGAGGAAAACGCTTGACAAGCCTTGTCAGACCACCTTGAAAAATCCGTCCCTTTTTTAGTCATGTCTGTGAGAGGTTTAACTATGGACGAGAAATTACGAATAAATTTCCGGTAGTAGTTAGCAAACCCCAGGAAACGTTGTAATGCCTTAAGATCCTCTGGCCGATCCCACTCAAGAACTGCCCGCACTTTCCCAGGGTCCATACGAAAACCGGATGCTGACACCAGGAATCCTAAAAACTGAAGTTCCTGTACGGCGAACACACACTTCTCCCATTTGGCATACAGTTTATTATCCCGCAAGATTTGCAACACCTGCCTAACATGCTCCTGATGAGACACAAGATCCGGCGAGTAAATTAAGATGTCATCCAGATATATGACAACAAACTGTCCCACTAGGTGGCGAGAGATGTCATTAACAAAATGTTGAAACACCGCCGGGGCATTAGTCAGACCAAATGGCATGACAAGGTTCTCATAATGCCCCTCCGGAGTGTTAAACGCCGTCTTCCACTCATCCCCCTCCTTCATCCTAATCAAATTATACGCCCCCCTGAGATCCAACTTAGAGAACCATTTGGCGCCCACGATCTGATTGAAGAGATCGGGAATAAGTGGGAGCGGATACAGATCTCGGACCGTAATCCGATTAAGCTCACGGAAATCCAGGCAAGGGCGTAGGCCTCCATCTTTCTTCTTCACAAAGAAGAACCCCGCGGCCACCGGGGAAGATGAAGGTCTAATATGCCCCTTAGCCAGACTCTCCGAAATATAATCCTTCATGGCCTGCCTCTCAGGACCAGAAAGGTTATACAACCTAGATTTCGGTAACTTGGCTTCAGGGAGCAATTTTACAGAACAGTCATACGCGCGATGAGGAGGTAGTTCTTGACACCCTTTCTCCGAAAATACATCCTCAAAGTCCACCAGAAATGGAGGTAAGGCCCTAGGCACGACCGCACTGATGACCGTGTTCATGCAGTTTTTATTACAGAATTCACTCCACTGGCTTATCTCTCTGGATTGCCAATTAATAACCGGGTTATGCTTAGTTAACCAAGGAAGGCCCAACACTATAGGAGTGGGAAGACCCTTCAACACGTAACAAGACAACAGTTCTTTATGTATCGCCCCCACTCGAAGATCTATGTTATGCACGGCTTGCAAAAAACGACCTTGACCGAGAGGCCTGGCGTCGATCGAGAATATGGGGATGGGTTTAGCCAATACACTCAGTCGCATACCTTGAACCCGGGCAAACCGAGCGTCCACCAGATTAGCCCCGGCCCCACTATCCAGAAGAACAGATATCCTCTCAGTTCTCGTACCCACCACCACCTCCGCCGGTACGAGAAATTGAGACGGACCTGGGGACGAAATACATACTCCCAGATTGTCATCCACCACACAACCTGGGATCAATAGTTTTCCGACGACTTCTCACTCTGCAAAGGACGGGATGGACACCCCCCCAATAAAATGTCCCTTTCTCCCGTAGAAGAAACACCTTCCTGTCTTGCGGCGCACTGCCGATCCCCTCCCTCGGAATGATGTCCCTCCTAACTGCATAGGCTCCTCTGGACTGACCAGGGGAACCTCCATTTAAGGGGCCCTAGTAGAAGGTGGAGTCATCACAGGGGGCGGAGTTACCCCGCACCTCTCCCGAAGCCGTCTGTCAATAAAAATAGCAAGGGCCATAGCGGCTTCCAGTGACGTGGGAGGGTCATACTGTGCCAACACATCCTTTAATTTGTCAGATAAACCTTGACAAAACTGGCTCCTAAGAGCCGGGTCATTCCACTGGGTGTCCGTGGCCCACCTACGGAACTCCGAACAGAATTCCTCCGCCGGACGATCTCCCTGCTGTATCTTACGTAACTTAGATTCAGCAAGGGAGACCCGATCCGGGTCATCATATACAAGACCCAGAGCTGCGAAAAACCTATCCACTGACTGGAGAGCCGGGGAGCCCGAGGGAAGCGAGAACGCCCATGATTGGGGGTCCCCTTGTAGGAGCGAGATGACAATTTCCACCCTTTGATCTTCACTCCCCGATGACCGAGGTCGCAGCCGAAAGTACAATTTACATGCCTCCCGGAAAGCAAAAAATTTGTCCCGCCCTCCAGTGAACCTGTCAGGGAGAGCTACTTTAGGTTCAGGTCCGGCTTGCTCCAGGGGGTACAAAACCTTGGACTTAACGTCCGCCAGCTCCATGGACAAACTCTGCAACTGCCGAGCTAGACTGGCTACTGGATCCATGGTGACTGGAGAGAATCTTTAGTATGGTCGGTGAAAATGTCACGCTGTCACTGTATACAGGAGGTCCGGGTCTATGCTGACCCTAAGCTGGGGCCTTGACTAATCCCTCTACCTGGAGGTACTGTTGATGGTACAGAGGTCCAGGCCGCCAGCGTAACCCTATCTCCTGTGAATCCCTGACCCTCTGTAATCTAGTCCTGAGAAGGACCCTGATCACCACCACAGGGAACGGGAAGGTATATGCCTACACACAGTATAAGACGAACGAGACAGTACAAGGGGTAAAATAAAAGACCACCTTGCATACAAAACTCACTCTACAAATACAGAGGGAACACCAACGGGTAAGGAGATAAATAATAAAGCGAGGAGAGGAGAAAACCACACCAGGTACTCTTCACTTCAGACTTCACAATACCACGATCCGCTCTGCTGGTCTGCATGAATGCTTTCACTGACACTTCCCTAGCAGACTGGCAGGTATTTGAAGGAATCTCATTAGTGCAGCATTAACTGCAGCTGGGCAAGGCTGGGCCTCGTCTAACACAGAGAGAGGGAGAATTAACTCCCTCACTGCCGACAAACACCAAGCACCAAAAACTCAGCTGTGAGAAGTCAGGTTGTGTAATCGCGACGATCTTCGTGGCGACACACCCGTAACAGGCAGTTCGCCAGCACTGTTAGGAACTTGACAGGTCTTCAACAATCCCCCAGCTGTCCTGGCAACTCATCGGAGCCCCGCAATCACATGAAGGGGTGCAGATGGACGTGATGAGTGATGAGGACAAAATTACATTTCTGACATTTAAAAAAAATGCCAGTGAGCAATATAGTAATATAGATGCCCTTCTTTTCAAACAGCCATAAGCTTTGCCTCCATGGAGTCTGACAGTTTCTTAATCTGTTTTTTGATCCAACTAGCTCAACTTAAAGGGTATATTCCAGACTTTGCAAATAAAAATGTATCTAAGCACTAGCAGGCAGGTAATTGCAGCTTACCTGTCTGTTATGTCAGGCGCCTTTCTCCCAGGAAGTCAGAAGCCTCTGCTGACGTCACATCTACAAAATGAAGGCCTTTTTTCCGGTCTGCTCTGTCGACGGGGCAGGACTTCTGAGGTCTTTCTGATTGACAGCTGGATCCCCGATGCCTAACTGGGGGAGTTGGCTGTCAATCAGAATGACCTCGGAAGTCCGGCCCCGTCAAGTCAGCAGTGGCAGCTGAATCCCCAGCCGGAGTGGTCTGTGAACGCTCTGTTCTAGGGAGAACAGTGCCATGCACAACAGGCAATAAGTTGCAATTACGTGCCTGTTAGTGCTTAGTCAAATTTTTTTTTTCAGCCTATAGCGGTACCCCACCTCCACCTTCCTGGTGCATGAGTGGAAGTGGAGGTCTCCGCCCATTACTGATCCAGCCACAGGTCCATCTATAGCATGGGTCTCAAACAGGCTGCCCGAAGGCTGCATGTGGCTCCTGAGGCTCTGTTGCGCAGTCCGAGGACCCCTGAGACAATCTCGTCCAGTGAGCCTGGGCCGCCGACGTCAGCACTTCTTTTCAACTGATTGTGCAATTCAGTTGAAATGTATTGCAGCGCAGAGACCATCTCTCTGCGCCGCAATACCAGCCACGCACTTGCCAATTAGTGGCCTGCAGCTGACATCGACGTCCTGGCGTGGCCACACATAACGTCATTGCTAAGCGCCTCGGCTGTGGAGGAGGAAGAGAACGCATTTTGCAGAGAGAGCGTGGTCAGGTGAGAAAATTTTTTTTGTATGCTTATGTAAAAGAGCATTGTCACAAGAAGGGTACAAGGATGGGAACATTTCTATAAGATGGGACCAGGATGCAGACATTACTATAAGATGGGACGAGGATGAGGACATTACTAGAGGACGGGGAACATTATTACAGATTGAGAGACATTATTACAGGACAGCGGACCTTATTACAGACTTGGGGATATTATTACAGGATTGGGGACATTATTACAATATAGGTAAACATTAATACAAGCTTGGGGATATTATTACAGGACAGGGGACATTATTACAGGTTAAGTGGAATTATTACAGGACGGGGACCCTTATTTTAAGACGAGGATCATTATTACAGGACAGGGAACATTATTACGAGCTTGGGGATATTATTACAAGGGACATTATTACAGGCTGAGGTGCATTACATAATAGGGACACTCTTATAGGATTGGGGATATTATTACAGGCTGAGGGACAATTTTGCAGAACAGTACATTATTACAGGCTGAGAGACATTACAGAATAGGGACATTCTTACAGGATTGGGAATATTATGACAGGGTGAGGAACATTGTTACAGGCTGAGGGACTTTTTTACAGGACAGGGTACATTATTACAGGCAGAGGAACATTACAGAATAGGGACATTATTACAGGACAGGGGGCATTATTATAGAACGGGGACATTATTTCAGGACAGGGTACATTATTACAGGATTGGAAACATTATTACAGGATGGGGGCCAGAATTAATATATGGGGCTAATTGTAAAACTATATTACTGTATCGGGCAGACTGAGGGTCAAAAAAGGAAAATATTTAAAAATAATGTAAAATAAAGAATGAAAAAATAGTGGAATAATATTTGACCACTAAAAATGCGGTTTTATGTAAAAAATTTAAGTGAAAGTGAAGACCTGTACTATAACCCATATGAAAAACACCATTAAAAAGAAAAGAATAAAAAAACACCAAAAAAAGAAAAGATGATCAAAATGGCATATAGAAAAATAATAGTATCAATGAGAATGTAACCTTCTCCCGCAATGAATGTGGCCCTTCTTACTCAAATTTTTTTTATGTGTGGCCCCTTAAACCGGCTGAGTTTGAGACCCCTGATCTAGAGTCACTCTTACCTTATCAGTCCATAAAACCTTTGAAAATCTATCTTCAAATATTTCTTGGCCCAGTCTTGGGGTTTCCACTTCTGTGTCTTGTTCAGTGGTAGTCAGATTTTAGTCTACCTCACCTTGGCCACGTCTCTGAGCACTAAACATCTTGCACTCCTGGCGCTACATGAGAGTTGGAGTTCTGGAACATGACAGCACTGGAGAATGGGTTCTTGGTCACTTCACGTTTCATTCTTCTCAAGTCTTTGGCAGTTGATGTGTGTCTTTTTTTCACAACACATTTTTTGTGGCCCTTACCTATCTTCAACAATACTTTTGATGATCCTATGAATACACCTGTCCCCAATATTTTAGCAGTGTCAAGAAAGCTACATCCCTCTGTAAGATGTTTCACAATTTGCAACTTTTTTGAGCAAGTTAAATCTCTTTTTTTGGCCCATTTTGCCTGAGGAAAATGTAGTGTTGTTGTGCAGATGAAGGGAACTCCAGAAGGCCACACAGAGATGCTGGATGGTAGGTTTAAACAGCCATACTTTATTTTCCGTTCCTCTCCCTCGCTCCCCTTACCCAGGACTTCCTGCTCCTGCCTTGTCTCCTCCTCCCCATTACATCATCGTTACTAGGCAGAAACTGAAACAAGGATAACAGCAAACCAATCACAGATATAGTAACAACATCACATCTCTCCTCTTCTCACCAAACAAAACAACATTAGAACTGGATAACGGTACAAAAGTTCACATTAATACGAAGGGTTTTTTTTTGTTTTTTTTTTACTGCAGAACATAGTCCAAGAGGTGGGCTGGCGGTCTACAATTTGCCCTCGCTGGATAGCGGTGAGACATCACAGTCCCAGATGAACTTTCTGAGTCCCCTGAGGTATCCTCCCTTGGAACTGCTGAGCTCTGGGGATTCCGCAGGACGTCATCGCTATCTGCCTCGTCTGTTTCTGGGACATAGTCGCAAAGTTTTTTAAAATGGGACACGTTCCTTGTGACCTGGCGACCGTGATCTTGAGCAGTAACCATGGTGCCTTTGACTTGTGTGACCTGAAAGGGTTCAGGATAGTATTGTGATGCAAACTTGTCACTAGGTCTTAGCCTTTTTACCAGGACCCAATCTCCCACCAATACTTCCGGTGGCTTGCAACGATGACTGCTCTTATCTGCATACCTCTTCATCTTATGTTTGGATATGGCATCCTTAGTAGCAATTGGGGTTTGAACAGGGCTCAGCGGAACGCTCGGGAGTTTGACACGCATAGGCCTGTTGAACAGCGCAGTGGCAGGTGGTATCCCAGTAGTAGAATGGGGTGTAGCTCTGTACTGTCTAAGAAATCTGTGTAATTCTTGCAGTAAATCCTTGTGCTCCATGGTAGCGATCCTCAAAGTTTTGTTGATTGATTGCATGAACCGTTCCACTTCACCATTGGCCTGAGGCCAGTAAGGAGTTATTTTCCTGTGAGTGAAACCAAGATAGGTTGCGAATGATCGAAAGTCTGTGCTATTAAAAGGTGGTCCATTGTAGGACTTCACTGTTTCCGGTATGCCATATGCCGAGAAGATCTTGTCTAATTTTGGTATAACAGCCCTGGCAGAGGTTGTCAAAACATGTTCAATGACTGGGAACCTCGAATAGTCATCCATGACAACCAGCAGATAGGAGTGATCCGGTAAAACACAGAAGTCAACACTAACAGCAGACCACGGGCCCTCTGGCAGGGGTGTCATTTGTAAGGGTGCGCGTCTATGGTCAATTGTAGTTGAGTGCCTCTACTTTTTTGTCTAGTCCTGGAAACCAGACTTTCTCTCTCAGTAATTGCTTTTTTTTCACCACCCCTTGATGAGTCTCGTGGGCCAGATCCAGTACTCTGCTTTGAAGTTTCTGAGGTATCACCAGCCGATTGTTACGCAACAGTAGATTTGAATCAGACATGGAGAGATCATGTCGTGCATTAAAGAAGGCTGTCAGGTAGGTTGTTTGATCCGGTGTTTGGAGGCGGGCTTCAGCAAGAAAATTGCTCCAATTTTTAGATCGAACAGTCTCTATAACTAGCTGAAGTTGGTGATCGGAATCCACCGTTTGTTGTATTTCCTCCATAGTCATAGCTTTTGGCACAGAATGTGCAACAATAAAATTGATATGTTCCTCTGCAAGGATAGTTGCTGGGATATCATCCTTGGTAGTTTGTGGTATTGGGTGTCTCGAAAAGTAGTCTGCCGGATTACCAGCTCCTGCCTCGTATCTCAACCGAAACTGGTAGTTCTGTAGGTGGAGCAACCAGCGTTCAAGTCGTGGGGGAGGCTTTGAAGAATGTTTGTTGAAAAGCGGAATGAGCGGTTTGTGGTCACTTATCACTGTGAATTTATGTCCCATAAGGTACAGATGAAAATGAAGGCATCCCCACACAACCGCAAGAGCTTCCCTTTCAGTTTGTGAATAGCGTTGTTCTGTCTCTGATAAGGCTTTGCTTGCATAGGAAATGGTAGAAACGTTGCCTTCTTTGGACACTTGTGTGAGAATTGCACCCAGGCCCACCGGACTAGCGTCCACGATCAGCTCTGTGGACTTTAGAGGGTCAAAATAGGCCATGACGGTGTCGCCAGTCAGACCGGACTTCATGGAGTCGAATGCTGCTTGGTGTTCAGTAGTCCATGTCCAAGGAGTGTCTTTTTTTCGTGAGTAGTCGCAGGGGTTCGGAGACCGTGGCCAGATCAGGCATAAATCGCCCACAGTACGTGACTAGTCCTAGAAAACTGCGAACCTCTGACACATTTTGAGGTTGGCTAGCTGACTTTATGGCAGAAACTTTCTGAGGATCTGCTGAAACTCCTTGCTCCGAAAAGATATATCCAAAGAAGCTTAATGACTTTTGGTTAAACTCACATTTTGACGGATTGACAGTTAGATTGCAGGCTTGCAGTCTCTGAAACACTTGCTCTAAGTGACTGTCATGCTCCTCTTGGGTGGTACCATATATAAGAATGTCATCACTGACGTTTAGAACTCCTGCTATTCCAGATAGAACCTGACTGATAACGTTCTGAAATATTTCTGCCGCAGATGAGATACCAAAGTTCAACCTCTTGAATCGTCGTAAGCCCACATGGGTACTAAAAGTTGTAATGTACCTGGAATCTGGATGCAACTCAAGTTGATGATAACCTGATTTTAAATCAATTTTAGAAAATACTTTTGCACCATTCAGGTCTGTGATAATGTCATCAATAGTGGGCGTGATGTGCCTTTCTCTTTGAATAGCCAAATTGGCATGCCACATATCCACACATAGCCGGATTTTACCAGGCTGATTTGGTTTTGGTGCAACAACAATGGGCGATACCCAAGGAGTCGGGCCTTCAACTCGTTCAACAACATCAGACGCTTCCAGATCTTGCAGTTCTTGCTCCACAAGTTTGCGGACATGAAATGGGATGCGCCTGTGAGGTTGAACAGACGGCTGTATTGACTGGTCAGTATGCAATTTTATCTGAACGAGACCTTTAAAGAGATTGGGGTATCTATGCATGATGTGTTGGGCCGAAGGACCTGTGACGCTATTGACCAGGTTGACCAGACCCAGAGATATAGCACTCCTGCAGCTGAGAAGCGTGTCTGCGGAGCACTCTACTACATATACAGTGTCGGTGATGGACTTCCCGTCAGCTGCAAGTTCTGACTGAAATTTGCCACACAGGGGTAGTGCAGATGCTGAACCATAAGGAAAAATCTTTAGGCTAGTGCTTAGTAGAGCAGGTCTGTTCGGGAGTCGACTATAGACTGCACGGCTGATGACGTTTACTGATGCCCCCGTGTCTACTAGGGCTTCCACCGGACTGCCATTTATCAGGATAAGTCGCCTTGGACTGGTAAGTGCGTGCAGTGTTTGAGATCCCTCTGCAGTCACTGAGAATAGATAAGTACTGTGAGGCTCGTCAGTAAGCTGCAGCGTTTGGATTTTCTGTGACCTGGGTTGTACTGTGGGATGAGGGGATTGTGGTTCGGATCTACACACTTTTGCAAAATGGTTTTGTTTTCCACAATTATTATTATTATTATTATTTATTTCCATAGCACCATTGATTCCATGGTGCTGTACATGAGAAGGGGTTACATACAAATTACAGATATCACTTACAGTAAACAAACTAACAATGACAGACTGATACAGAGGGGAGAGGACCCTGCCCTTTCGGGCTTAGATTCTACAGGATTGTGAGGCAGGAGACAGTAGGTCGGGGGGTTGCAGCAGTTCCGGTGTTGGTTGAGGCGATATCTCCGGTAGTGGTGAGGAGGTAGCAGGGTCATTGCAGGCTGTAGGCTTTCCTGAAGAGATGGGTTTTCAGGTTCCGTCTGAAGGATCCGAATGTGTTTGATAGTCGGACGTGTTGGGGCAAAGAATTCCAGAGGATGGGGGATATTCGGGAGAAGTCTTGGAGGCGGTTGGGTGAGGAGCGAATAAGTGTGGAGGAGAGAAGGAGGTCTTGGGAGGATCGGAGATTACGTGAGGGAAGATATCGGGAGATTAGTTCAGAGATATAAGGAGGAGACAGATTATAGATGGCCTTGTAGGTCAGTATTAGTAATTTGAACTGGATATGCTGAGGGAATGGGAGCCAATGAAGAGATTTGCAGAGGGGAGAAGCGGAGGAGTAGCGAGGAGAGAGGTGAATTAGTCGTGCAGCAGAGTTAAGGATGGACTGGAGAGGTGCGAGGGTGTTAGCAGGGAGGCCAGAGAAAAGGGTGTTGCAGTAGTCGAGGCGGGAGATGATGAGGGCGTGCACAATCATTTTAGTAGATTGAGGGTTGAGGAAAGGACGGATTCTTGAAATATTTTTGAGCTGAAGGCGACAGGATGTAGAAAGAGCTTGGATGTGCGGTTTGAAGGACAGGGCAGAGTCAAGGGTTACTCCGAGGCAGCGGACTTCTGGTACGGGGAAAGCGTGATGTCGTTAATTGTGATAGATAGGTCAGGTAAGGAATATCTGTGGGATGGGGGAAAGATTATGAGTTCAGATTTGTCCACATTGAGTTTGAGGAAGCGGGAGGAGAAGAAGGAGGATATGGCTGATAGACACTCCGGGATTCTGGATAGCAGAGAGGTGATGTCTGGCCAGAGAGGTAGATCTGAGTGTCATCAATGTGATGAAACGTGCACACGGTCCGCCACACGGTAGCCCGGGGTATCACGGCTTGTGATCCCTCCGTGCCGCAAATGTGACGAAAACGCGCACACATACGACGGCTGCTGCCGTCCGACCCAGTAAGCTGCAGGGATTTATAATTAGCCCACTTCCACTTAGGAACTTGCAGCTCTCTGGCACCCCCCTTACCCTCAGGTCAGTCAGGGAACTGCACCTAGGATAATTAATCGCCAGACGGGTCACTTGGATGTGTGCTGGCTATTGGGCACGCTGCAGTGAGGGAATTATAATTACTCCGGGCCGCAGCCAGGCAATACACTTATAAAACCCGCTCCGTCACTGCCAACGCCACCCCATAGGTCAACACTTTACACCCCTTCTTTTAGCTGCCACCAGCTACGATTTACTTAATGAACAATTTATCAAGAGGGTCCGTAGCAACCCCAAAACAGTAGCGTAGTACTTCAGGCACGTGCAAATTCGTTTATAGAGCAGGAGAAACAAACTAATAATTTTATAGGTTTATTCCTTAAAAAACAGGCAGTGCGTATACAATATAAAAAAAGATGTAACAAGCTGAGGCAATATAGTTATGTACAATACAGTTACAAAAATAAACGGGATTAAAAGTGAAAAACTCACATGGCAGTTACAGGCAAGACTGGCTGGGGGAGGAGCCACACGTCATAGTTCATTTGCAGATCTCTTAGTCAGGTCATCACAGCATGGACTGGCCAAGGGGGGCTTAACTGCAAGACTTATACCTGTGGGCTGCT
The DNA here is from genome assembly GCA_033576555.1 of Oophaga sylvatica. Classification (NCBI taxonomy): domain Eukaryota; kingdom Metazoa; phylum Chordata; class Amphibia; order Anura; family Dendrobatidae; genus Oophaga; species Oophaga sylvatica. Next base: position 473,055,904 of record JARQOD010000003.1, on the reverse strand, counting down.
GACCTCACAAAAGGGGATGGTTTTTCTGGCCACCTCCCAGGGATAGAAGCTATGGTTTGAGGCTCTGGAAAGTCATAAGGACCATAACTCAGCGGGGAACTCTGGCAGAATAATGGCAGACCTATCAATGATCTTACTTTGAAATGACGGTTCGAATGAGCCCAAACTTTAGTGAAATAGCTCATGGGGCATCCGAGAATTCCATTTCTCGGGTTCTGTTGGAGTTACGGGTTCACCAGTACCACGGGAACGATGCCTGTCGGCGCATGTTTCAAAACAGTGACTTTCGTGTTTCTGACGCAAGTTCCCACCGTGTTATAAGCCAAAAGAATGAATCCTCATAATGGCTGCTATAGAAGGAAAGCACATGTGAAGACAATGGGGACCCCCTGAGGTGAGGCGGGAAACTCCAGCACTGGTAGCTCAGTTTACACTACTTGTGTGCAGGCTGGGGTTGATGAGCAGCGTGAGAGGGGAGAGGGGGGACTTTGCTCTGTGGGCTGTCAGCAGAAACAAAAAAAAGATGAGGACTGTAGTTCTAGCACAGCACAAGACATGGAGCTTCCAGTATCATCACACCTCCCCCCCTTAGAGGGCGCTACGGAGGCATGACCTGTCGGTAATCCGACATGCGCACCTCAGCGGGTTCGCCACGTCATGATAACCCATCAGCATTCCCATGATCGCTGCCTTTCTTGTGTTGTACGGCAAAATCATACTGCTGTAGGGCAAGGCTCCAGCGTAGCAACCTACCATTGGTTCCGGACACTGTGTGCAGCCAGCTCAGAGGGTTGTGGTCGGTGACCACCTTGAAGGTGCGCCCGTACAGGTAGGGCTGCAAACGTTGCAGTGCCCAGACCATGGCCAGGCACTCCTTGGCAGAAGTTTCTGGCTCAGGTACAACACGGGGTGCTCCTGGTTCCCCGAATCAACCTGGCTGAGTACAGCACCGAGGCCAAATTAGCTGGCGTCAGTCTGTACCAGGAATGGCCGACTGCTGTCTACGGCTTTCAACACGGGAGAGCTGCACAGGGCTGTTTTTAAAGCTCGGAATGCCGCCTCACAGCCATCTGTCCAGCTGACTGTTTGGGGTAGACCGCCCTTGGTGAGGTCCGTCAAGGGTTTTGCAATGGCGCTATAGTTCGGTACGAAACGCCTATAGTACCCTGCAGTGCCCAGGAAGGACTTCACCTGCTTTTTGGTCCTGGGGGTGGGCCAGGACACGATCGCGTCCACTTTCTCGGGCTCTGGACTCATGGAACCCCCGCCTACCCGGTGCCCCAGGTAGTGGACCTCACTCATGCCCATCTGGCATTTTCCCGGCTTGATGGTCAGACCTGCCTGGCGAATACGCTTGAGCACCTCCTGGAGATGCTGAAGGTGTTCCTCCCAGGTGGAACTGAAGACGGCAATGTCGTCCAGGTACGCCACAGCGTACTCCTCCAGTCCCTGAAGCAGGTGGTTGACCATCCGCTGAAAAGTGGCAGGGGCATTCTTCATGCCGAAAGGCATGACCGTGGACTCGTACAGTCCAAAAGGGGTGATAAAGGCGGATTTCTCCTGCGCCGCAGGGCTCAGGGGAATCTGCCAGTATCCCTGGCTTAAATCCATGATGGATATGTACTTGGCATTCGCCAACCGCTCCAGCAGATCCTCGATGCGTGGCATTGGGTGCGCATCAGAGGTAGTGATGGCGTTGAGCCCCCTGTAGTCCACGCAGAACCGGGTGGTCCGATCCTTTTTTGGCACGAGAACTACAGGCGAGGCCCACGCGCTTTTGGACGGCCGGATCACCCCCAGCTGCAACATCTCCTGGATCTCCTGGCGCATAATCTGCTGCACCTCCTCAGAGATCCGATAAGGTGTCCGCCGTAACGGGGCGTGATTCCCGGTGTCCACCTTATGGACTGCCAACTTGGTCCTTCCGGGTTGGTTAGTGAACACAGCCCGAAAGGATTCCAGAGTGGTCAGCAACTGCAACCGCTGGGAGGCGGTTAGCGAGGCATTTACCTCCATGTCCTCAATGGACCCATTGGCCTTGGCTTGGGCCAGCATGTCCAGGAGGGATCCTCCTCCCCATCCTCGGGCAGGTTGCAGACCGGTAGGACGCAGGCTTCACGTTCGTGATGGGCCTTCATCATGTTGACGTGAAAGGCCTTGCGCCTACCCCGAGTGTGGTCAAGCGTGACCACGTAGGTGACTGGGTTGAGCCGTTGGTGCACGACGTACGGGCCTTCCAAGGCTGCCTGAAGCTTATCCTTTGGTACGGGGACCAGCACCCACACCTTTTGACCCACCTGGTAGGTCCGCTCCCGGGCGTTCTGGTCGTACCAGTGCTTCTGGTCAGCCTGAGCCTGCGTCATGTTGTCATGCACCAACTGCGTCAAGGTCTGCATCTTGTCGCGGAAGCGCATGACATAATCCACGATGGACACTTCTGTGGGGTTTGGCTCATCTTCCCAGGATTCTCTTATCAACCCAAAGGGTCCCGGACTCGCCTGCCATACAGGAGCTCAAAGGGGGAGAACCCCGTCGAGGCCTGCGGGACTTCTCTGTAGGCAAACAGCAGGTGTGGGAGGTACCACTCCCAATCGCGTCCCTGGGTCTCAACCAGCATGCGGAGCATCTGTTTGAGGGTACCGTTAAAGCGTTCACACAAACCATTGCTCTGTGGGTGATACGCACTCGATACCATACGCGTCACCTGCATTTTGCTGCAGAGAGCCTTCATTAGGCGAGACATAAATTGGGTCCCTCGATCGGTAAGCATCTCCCTGGGAAATCCTACCTGTTGTGAATGGGTTTGAGATGAGTTCTGAGCAGAGGCTCCCTCTGGTGGTTACAAGCGGTACTAGTGAGGATTGTGAAGACTGGGAATCAGGTGTTACTGATTGGTCTTATTTAAGGGAATCATTTTCCCATCAGGGTTGCCGGTGATCAATTGTTCTGGTCTGAATCCTTCTTTCCAGTTTCCCTTGTAGCCTGCTGTGTCGTGTCTGCATCTCCTGCTATCAGATAAGACAATTTCTTATTTTGTGTTTTTGCTATATTTTTGCATTTGGTCCTGCACTTCTGTGGGGGCCTTCTGGGTCCCCTCCGGGGGCTTTTGCCCTCTCAGTTTAGTTCAGCCACTGAGTTTTATTCTTTTGCTTTTTCCAGTTTTTTCAGTGGTTGCTGTTTTTGTTACACCAGAGAACTAATTTAGGTGGTAGAGGTCGTGTGATCTCAGGTGATTTTGAAATTAGTAGAGTTGGTGTTTTTCAGGGTTTTCTGAGATTGCAGTAAGTACCCTTCCTATCCTTTTCTATTTAATTAGTTTGGGCCCCAGCGTTTGCTCATACTATTTTCTTTCTGTGTCAGTATTTCCTCTTGTCTAACCGCCATTACATGTTTGGGGGCTTTCTATTATCTTTGGGGTTCTGCTCCGTGGCAGATAGCTTTCCTATTTCTATCTTTAGGTGTAGTTAGTTTCTCAGGCTGTGACGAGGCGTCTAGGACCAACGTAGGAACGCTCCACGGCTGCCTCTAGTTGCGGTGGTTAGTCAGGGTACTGCAATCTCATAGATTCCAACTGCTCTGGTGTATTTCCTTTTTTGCCTGCACTCCTCAGCTACCGTAACATAACACCTACCCGTGAAAAGATTGTCACCAGTGCATCCGCCACCTTATCTGCCTTAGTTGAGGACAGAGTTACTGCCTCCGGGTACCAGGTAGCGTAATTATGGCAGGTCCCCCCTTTTGCTGGGCAGACATTCTGGTGAGGATACGACCCTCCGCAGTTGTAGCAAGTTGCCCCCTGCATACGAGGCACAGGCGGTCTCTGTGTCAACTTTGCTATACAAGATGGTGCTTCCGCCTCGCACTCAATGTTCTCTATGAGTTTAGCTTGTTTTTCGGCGGTATCATTTACACGTGCTGTTTCAAGCAGTTTTGCTAAAGTCATGGTGGGATCTCTGAGTGCTTGTCTCAGTAACTTAGAGGAGATGCAGCCTTGTAAAATCTGCATTTGGATCTCTTTGTCGACATCTGCAAATTCACAGTAAGCTGCAAGGTGCCGTAGTCGGACATGATATTCATCAATGCTTTCTGTTGCAGACTGCTTTAATTGTCTAAACTTGAAGATTTCAAATGCTGCATTTCTGTGTGGGGAGAAATACTTGCTTAATGCTGCCTTACTGAGCTCATAGTCTTTGTCTTCTCCTGTATTAGGCAGAGTAGTGAAGATATCATAGACTTGTTCCCCTGCATAATGTAATAGCATGGCTTTCTTCCTGGTATCATCTGATATGTTCATGGCTTGTAGGAATATATCAAAACGCTTCAGCCATTTCTCCCAACATGCTGCTAGGTTAGCTGGGGACTGATGCACATCAAAAGCAGGGAAGGCAGGTAAACAGGCCATTGTTGTAGAGCTGAAATACCTTTAGCTGATGATGAACGCTTCCTCGTCGCCAGTTGTAGTGTTGTTGTGCAGATGAAGGGAACTCCAGAAGGCCACACAGAGATGCTGAATGGTAGGTTTAAACAGCCATACTTTATTTTCCGTTCCTCTCCCTCGCTCCCCTTACCCAGGACTTCCTGCTCCTGCCTTGTCTCCTCCTCTCCATTACATCATCGTTACTAGGCAGAAACTGAAACAAGGATAACAGCAAACCAATCACAGATATAGTAACAACATCACAGAAAATAAACTGCCTAATAATTCTGCACAACTTGATAAAGGTCGTTGTAATTCACACCCTCCTTCATTGCACAAACATCTACTGATCTGCTTCATCCAATAACCAAGTTTATAGAGCCTCGAGGTGGAAAATCTGTATGAAATGATGATATGGTCAAAATACTCACTTGCCTAATAACTTTGCACAGTGTTTCGATTGTGATCATTTTATGTGTAGCTTGAGATGTATTTGGCACTTCTAAAAATTCTGGCATGTCACATTTTTGCTCCTGATTAAGTATATGTGCCTCATTCTGTGCAGTGATATTGGTCTTTGCACCTGTTGCTTGCCTACAAGGACTCAGGTGCAGGACCATCCATTAGTCATACAAGGACTAATAAACAATGTGGAAGTATAATTTCATTACCAAACTCCGTCTCCAGTTATCTGGTCATCCCCTTATTGATTTCCTGTAGTCTTGGTCACTGGCAATTTTGTTGTGATGGTATTTAAGATGGTTGCACTAATGTCACCTTACGGGAAGGTCCTTTAATCCATTAGTTTGGTTTCTTGACAGTCTTTTCATTTGCTTCATTCTTTGGCTATTCGTGATACATTTCAACATTTAATCAACTCTCAGATATAGTTCAAGGTCCAAGTTTCACATAGCTGCTGTCCAGATAGTGTTGCATTTGGCCCAATACTTCCAATCAATCTGCTCCAGTTGCAAATAGATGGTCTTGTAATAAGTAATTTCACTCCAATAGCTGATGTCATCCGGCAATAACTGCTGGTAAACGGTAAAATATCTCAGACCCTACCACAAGGACGGAGTGTAAATCAGGCTTCTGGGATTTCCCCTAAGTAAAATCTATGAGTCACATTTGGAAAAATGCAACTAATTATTGCTGAGACTTTACAAATGTAATTGTATCTGTATCTCCGATTCTATGTATCATTCACATACACTGCAGCTACCTGTCATGGGGGAAACTCTCATAATATAAAATTGCTTACAGCCTTCATGCTTCACTTTCTTATTTATTCTCCTATTTATACGTCAGGAGTTAAGTGAGTGTGACCTAAAGGACAGACCGGAGGCAACTCAGCGTGATGGCTCCATTATTCCTATATTGTGCCATCAATTCTCCGTCAACTGGGCTGTCCCCAGACCATTATAAGAGCGTACGCCATTGATCTGAAAATGTGCATGCTTTTTTAAAACAATTCTACGAGAAATACTGTATATTCAGATATTTAGTGGTCTACTTCTGTGCTGATTTAGATGAGTTTCCGCCACTTGTCCGACTCCCAATACATGACCCTTTTCCCATTGGAAAAATTAAAGTTGGATCCAAAATGGCCAACTTCAAAATGGCCGCCATGGTCACCGCCCATCATGAAAAGTTTTCCCCCTCCCATATACTAATGTGCCACAAACAGGAAGTTGATATCACCAACCATTTCCATTTTATTTAGGTGTATCCATACAAATGGCCCATCCTGTATTAGCGCTCACCTGAGAAAATCGGGCCGATTATGCTGATCACAGTCTGATCAGAGTGTGTTATGATTTTCTCAGATGTGGAGAAGATGGAAAAAAATTCTCCATCTTCACCATTCTGTCAGTCCATGAAAATCGGACCACACTCGGATGTCATCTAAGGGCATTCTGAGTTATGGAGGCAAATCGTGCATGCTGTGATTTTTTTTCCTCGGTCCTAGGAAAACATTGGACATGTGCATGGCCCCGTAGAATAATATCTGTGACAGAAAATATGGTCATCTGCATGAGCCCTTAGGGTTGGTCATCACTATTCGTTCTCAGATTGACGGGAATTCAGCAAGCGGCACCTCTGCTGATCAGCGGGTAGCATTTACCGCTGCAGCAAAAAGTACACAGTGTACAGCGCTGGAACACTGTTTTTGGGTACTGCAGCTCAGATCACTGTTACTTCAATAGGAGCTTGGCTAAGAAGGTAAGCTTACCTAGGAAGGGCTAGTACACAGCATAGTGAGCTGTGTTGTTCCTGCTCCGTACATTGTGTACTGCACACTGCGATAAAAGCTGACAGATCAGAGAGCCAAGCGTTGGACTTCAACTGATCTGATATTGAAGATGTATCCTAAAGTCCTATGCATCCCCTTCTGTCCTAATAGAAAAATGTAAGTAGCCTCAATGCCTGGACACATGCCCAGCCGCATGGTTTGTAAGACTATGTAGTACCCATGTGGCATGGTCTTCCTCAGGATGGAAACATATCAGAAACACTAACTCTTACTAAATATTTCCAGACCTTATCAACATCAGCTCATTTTCACAAAAATTGTCAGTGGTAAAATAACTAACCATAAATAAATTACCAAGTGGCAAGGAGTAGTTCTGCTGCCAAATACAGCACCAGTTCTAGTGGCTGCCTTTGGTAGATGGAGTAAGAAGTAATAAAGCTTTCATTGATATTGATTGGGCATAAGTAACATGTCATTTAAATAAATTAGGGTAATCATAAAAGCCACATGTTATTTCACAAAGGCAAACAACCCGACCAAGCAAATTCCATTAACGGAGCACGAGTCTTGTTTATCAGCTAACTGCTTATGCACTAAGGTAATTATTCTGCTGAAGTTTTGTGCCATTTCTCTTGCGGTTGCCTTGGGGGCCTACAAAAAGAGTAGAATTAATCTGATGCCAGAAACAAGAGGTTTTTAACTTCATCTCTGTCATAAAACAGGAGTCACACAAACAAAATGACATTTTCTTCCATAATTGCTTGACCTGTTTTACTTTAAGGTCAACAACTATTCTTAGGAAAATTTACCTACATTTCAATGGTGAGAATGAGCTTTGTGTTCCTTTATCATTCGGAAGAAATTACACATTGGAGATTATATGCAGACGTTAGTATCTTCATGCAATGTGCACTCTGCTGTGTTCCACTTCTATAGATATCAATCATATTTTGTACTTGTGACTTCAAAATAATTTGATCATGAAGGACTGGACAAGAAAAGATAAATGAATAGCTCTGCCCGTTCCGTATTGCTGCTCATTTTGTCTTTTTTAGCCCTGCAGGTAAGTAGAAGGCAATATATTGTGCATCTAAGACTAAAGCTAAACAAATGCTAATAAATGTTCCTCTTAATCAGAACATGTCTATGTATGTAACTCAGGGCGGGGACAAGGAATTTTGGTGCCTAGATAGATGGTGCCCCGCTCCTCACATGAACCCTAAGCCCTATGTAAAGGATTGGATCAGAGACTAAGGTAACAGGACCCCTAACAGCCAGTCCTATGCCAACCTCTTGCAATTCTGAGAACGCGAGTATATCCAAAACATTGAACACACTGTATCAGGATTGATGGTATCCTGGATTAGGTTCATTGATGATATTCTGTTTATTTGGCAGGGATCACGGGAAGATTTCGAAAAATTTCTTATACATCTCAATAACAATACATGAAACATCAAGTTAACTCATCCTATCATAGAATCATAGGATGGTAGAGTTGGAATGAACCTCATCTGGTCCAACCCCCTGCTCAATGCAGGAGTCACTAAATCATCTCAGACAGATGTCTGTCCAGCCTGTGTTTGGAGACTTCCATTGAAGGAGAACTCACCACCTCTCGTGGCAGCCTGTTCCACTCATTGATCACTCTAACTGTCAAAAAGTTTTTTCTAATATCTAATCTGTGTCTCCTCCCATTCAGTTTCATCCCATTGCTTCTAGTCTTTCCTTGCGCAAATGAGAATAAAGATGATCCTTCTACAATGTGACAGCCCTTGAGATATTTGTAGACAGCTATTAAGTCTCCTCTCAGTCTTCTTGTTTGCAAGCTAAACATTCCCAGATCCTTTAACTGTTCCTCATAGGACATGGTTTGCAGACCAGTCACCGTTCTTGTCGCTCTTCTCTGAACTTGCTGCAGTTTTTTTTATGTCTTTTTAAAAATGTGGTGTCCAAAACTGGACACAGTATTCCAGCAGAGGTCTGGAATATCAAGCAGATGGCCATTGATTTCTTGGATTTGGATATATCTGTAGATTTCAAAGGACTACTCCATAGCAACAGTTTTCATAAAAAAATAAGTGTGAATGCCTTTTCACATGCGAACTCTGGACATCTGGCCCATGTAGTTCCAGCAATACCCACCGAACAATTTATCAGGGTATGTCATATTTGTGCTCGAGACAGGGTGTTTGAAGAACAAGCCTGTGACCTGACTAGCAGATTCTTACAACGAGGATATAAGATGGAAAATATCCAGCATGCCTACTATTGGGTAAAATATACCAATAAACAATAAACAATCTTTACTAACTCTTGCATCTGCTTCTGTGACGTTGTGCTGATGAACTGCGACCTTGGTCGCACTTCGATGATGCACATCTGGGGGCAGAGGTGACGGCGTGTCACGTGCATACGAGTGTGCGGCACCTGGAAACATGATGTCCCTGATTGCAGGTACACTGAGCTGTACAGACCCTATTTAAACTATCCACCCCCTCTCCACCTCACTTCCTGACGAAGCGGAAACGAAACACGTGTTGGAGTAGGTGGAGGCGGACGTGGTGTGCTCCACTTGGTTAGTGTGACTATGTGCTTTCAGTCTATGATTTGTCTATAACTACCAGATCATGTTCGCTTTTGATTATTTCATATACTCTTCACATTTAACCTTTGGACCCTTATCATCTATCATGAATGGGTGACAATACTCTCTACAGGTCTAAAGTGGTTTATACAATATTGAGTTATTTAATAAATAGGCATCTGCATAATTGTTTGGTCCCCTTGTGATATCTATGTTTATATTTGCTGGTAATATCCATTTATATAGTTATGCAGACTCTCCACATAATGACTAATTTAATGGGTCAAGTTTGATAGATTTGGATATATAAAAACTAACTGCATTTTTGAACATCTTTATGAATTTGTCTATTATTGTAAAATGTGATCTTCCACATGCGGTATCATTTTCTGATTGCTTCATATACTTCCTACCTCTACCTCTTTTGACCCTCATCATCTGTCATAGTTCATAGGTTATTACACCCGTTACATGTCCATTTGCGTTTGTCTAATATTGAATTAATTACAATGAGTATATTCAGGTGCTTCTCACAAATTTAGAATATCATCAAAAAGTTAATGTATTTCAGTTCTTCAATACAAAAAGTGAAACTCATATATTATATAGAGTCATTACAAACAGAGTGATCTATTTCAAGTGTTTATTTCTGTAAATGTTGATGATTATGGCTTACAGCCAATGAAAACCCAAAAGTCAGTATCTCAGTAAAATAGAATACTTTATAACACCAGCTTGAAAAATGATTTTAAAATCCAAAATGTTGTTCTACTGAAATGTATGTTCAGTAAATGCACTCAATACTTGGTCGGGGCTCCTTTTGCATCAATTACTGAATCAATGCGGCGTGGCATGGAAGTGATCAGCCAGTGGCACTGCTGAGGTGTTATGGAAGCCCAGGTTGCTTTGATAGGTCTGGTGTCTAATCATCTTCCTCTTGATGATACCCCATAGATTCTCTATGGGGTTAAGGTCAGGTGAGTTTGCTGGCCGATCAAGCACAGTGATATTGTTATTTTTAAACCAGGTATTGGTACTTTTGGCAGTGTGCTTCCCTCTGATGAAAAGCTTTTTGAAATGGAAATTTCATTCTCAAGTGGACTTTTCATCAGAGGGAAGCATTAAGTGCTGTAAAATTTCCTGGTAGATGGCTGTGCTGATTTTACTCTTGATAAAACACAGAGGACCTACAGCAGCAGATGACATGGCTCCCCAAACCATCACTGATTGTGGAAACTTCACACTAGACCTCAAGCAGCTTGGATTGTGACCTCTCCACTCTTCTCCCAGACTCTGAGACCTCGATTTCCAAATGAAATGCAAAATTTACTTTCATCTGAAAACCACACATTGGACCACTGACAACAGTCCAGTTCTTTTTCTCCTTGGCCCAGGTAAGATGCTTCTGGCGTTGTCTATTGCTCATGAGTGGCTTGACACAAGGAATGCAACACTTGTAGCCCATGTCCTGGATACAGCAGCCGTCCATTCCTTGTGAATCTCCCCCAAATTTTTGAATGGCCTTTTGTTAACAATCCTTTTAAGGCTGCAGTTATCCCGGTTTCTTGTGCACCATTTTCTATCACACTTTTTCCTTCCACTCAACTTTCCATTAATATGCTTGGACACAGCACTCTGTGAACAGCCATCTTCTTTAGCAATGACCTTTTGTGGCTTACCCTCCTTGTGGAGTGTGTCAATGACTGACTTCTGGACACCTGTCAAGTCAGCAGTCTTCTCCATGATTGTGGAGCCTACTGAAACAGACTAAAGGACCATTCTAAACACTTAGGAATCCTTTATAAGTGTTTTTTTCTTAATTATTCTAATTTAATAAGAAAATGACTTTTGGGTTTTCATTTGCTGTAACTTTTTTGATGACATTCTAATTTTGTGAGCAGCACCTGTATATATATATATATATATATATATAATATATATATATATATACACACTGCTCAAAAAAATAAAGGGAGCACCCAAATAACACATCCTAGATCTGAATAATTTAATATTCTCATTGAATACTTTGTTCTGTACAAAGTTGAATGTGCTGAAAACAAAATCACACAAAAATCATCAATGGAAATCAAATTTATTAACCAATGGAGGCCTGGATTTGGAGCCACCCACAAAATTAAAGTGGAATGTAATGTCCTTAAAACAAGTCAAAATGATGCTCAGACCTGGACTAAAGCATCCGCCAACTCCTGGACAGTCTGTGGTGCAACGTGACATTGATGGATAGAGCGAGACATGATGTCCCAGATGTGGTCAATTCAGGTCTGGGGAACGGGCAGGCCTGTCCATAGCTTCAATGCCTTCATCTTGCAGGAACTGCTGACACACTCCAGCCACATGAGGTCTGGCATTGTCTTGCATTAGGAGGAACCCAGGGCCAACCGCACCAGCATATTTTCTCACAAGGGGTCTGAGGATCTCATCTTGGTACCTAATGGCAGTCAGGCTACCCATGGCGAGCACATGGAGGGCTGTGCGGCACTCCAAAGAAATGCCACCCCACACCATTACTGACCCACTGCCAAACCAGTCATGCTGAAGGATGTTGCAGGCAGCAGATAGCTCTCCACGGCATCTCCAGACTCTGTCACATGTGCTCAGTGTGAACCTGCTTTCATCTATGAAGAGCACAGGGCGCCAGTGGCGAATTTGCCAATCCTGGTGTTTTGTGGCAAATGCCAAGCATCATGTATGGTGTTGGGCTGTGAGCACAACCCCCATCTGTGGACGTCGGGCACTCAGACCATCCTCATGGAGTCTATTTCTAACCATTTGTGCAGACACATGCACATTTGTGGCCTGCTGAAGGTCATTTTGGAGGGCTCCGGCAGTGTTCCTCCTGTTCCTCCTTGCACAAAGGTGGATGTAGTGGTCCTGCTGCTGGATTGTTGCCCTCCTACGGCCCCCTCCACGTCTCCTGGTGTACTGGCCTGTCTCCAGGTAGCGCCTCCAGCCTCTGGACACTACGCTGACAGACACAGCAAACCTTCTTGCCACAGCTCACATTGATGTGCCATCCTGGGTGAGCTGCACTACCTGAGCCACTTGTGTGGGTTGTAGAGTCCATCTCATGATACCACAAGTGTGAAAGCACAACCAACATTCAAAAGTGACCAAAACATCAGCCAGAAAGCATTGGTACAGAGATGTGGTCTGTGGTCCCCACCTGCAGAACCACTCCTTTATTGAGTGTGCCTTGATAATTGCCAATAATTTCCATCTGTTGTCTATTCCATTTGCACAACAGCATGTGAAATTGATTGTCAATCAGTGTTGCTTCCTAAGTGGACAGTTTGATTTCACAGAAGTTTGATTTACTTGGAGTTATATTCTGTTGTTTAAGTGTTCCCTTTATTTTTTGAGCAGTGTGTATATATATATATACACATATATATATATATATATATATATATATATATATATATATATAGTCATCTGCAAACTTAGCCTTGAAGAAGACTTCCCAAGGAGAGAAAAACAGCATCACCTAGCTCATCTGTCAGCCAAGAAGATTGCCAAACTGCATAATGTAAGCGCCATGACAATCGGAAGAATGCAAATTGAAATCTGTCCATCTATTCAAAAGCCAAGAAGTGGATGTCCAGGCAAAATATCAGAGTCAACAGGTCGGCTCTTCACAAGGCCTTTCAGTTCTGAAGCGACAAACATGGCAGTGGAGGTGGTTCGTATGCTTCGTAATAGTGAGATCACAAAAGTTCATGCAACGTGTTACACACATTACAAATGTCTGGAATGATGTCCCAGAAAAAGGTAAAGAAGTCTTGACTTCAATATCATCATAAGAAGTGTTGGCTCGAGTTTGCAAAAAAGTATGAAAAGTGGACAGTAGAAGATTGGAAATGGGTGATTTGAAGCAATGAGACAAAAGGTAATAGACTAGGCTCTGATGGGTGCAAATGTGTCTGGAAGAAACAAGGGAAAAAGGGACTAGTGGATCAAGAAATTGAAGGAACAATCAAGTTCAGTGGAGGAAGCCTGATTACATGGGGCTGTTTCACAATCAAAGGCATTGGATACTTAACCAGGATCGATGATGGTCTCAATGCTAAGCTATATATGAGTATGCTACAACATGATATAGTTACTTCGTACACTCAAGTACTATGGGTATAAAAGGACGACATAGTGTTCTAGTTGGACAACGATCCAAAGCATACGTCAAGATTGACAAAGAAATTGTTCAATAACAATGAAGTAGAGGTGCTGGGTTGGCCCCCGCAGTCCCGTGACCTCTATCCAATCAAATATTTGTGGGTAGAGATGAAGAAAAAACTGTGTATATACCCAAGTGAGTCGACCAGTATGCACCAAATTTGGGAATGTGTATAAGAAACCTGGGATCAGATTTCAGTGGATAAGTGCTTGAATCTGATAGAGAGCATGCCTAGAAGGATTCAGTGGTTGATACCTTTTAATGGCTAACTGAAAAGATGGTAACAAATTGCAAGCTTTCGAGACTCGAAAGCTTGCAATTTGTTACCATCTTTTCAGTTAGCCATTAAAAGGTATCAATCACTGAGGACTCTCAACTCTAAATATTTTTCTATCTACTGGCTAACACGGTACGAAGATACACATCTTTCCTATAGAAGGATTCAGGCAGTGTTGAAAGAAAAAGGGGGATTTATAAAATACTCACAACAGTAACAATGCATTGAAATGACAAGAATCTGCATAATTAATCATATGCTAAATAGTTGCAAGTCAAATTTATGTATGAGATAGCCAAGATGGTTGTCTATGAAATGATGGTAGTTTCACATTCGAAGCAGTAGTGGATGGTGAGATATGCAGCCTTAGATCAAAAGTTCAAAACTTTGTTACCCTTTTGCTTGTCCCTGTATGTGTGTCAGCGTTTGTATACAGACTTCAATTTGTGCAGTCAGTCAGTTTGGCATTGTGGTCCATGTACCGGTTGAAATATAAGGACATATGAATTCAGCCTAAAGGGTTTTCTCACAAAGAGCTCCTGTCCACATGCCTCATTTACTCATGAGGACATTTTAGAGGGAAACCACGCTCGAACCCCCAGTAACTAACAAACCTCTGCTCACTCGCTGGCTGACCTGAGTTCTCAATTAATTACATTAACAGCACTCACTGATGAAAACTGTATAGCATATCGGAAACTATCCCCAGCAGAATCAGCAACACACGTTGTCAAAATTGTTGGTTCCCCTCGTTTAATGACAGAAAAACCCACAATGGTGACAGAAATAACTTTAATCTGACAAAAGTAATAATAAATCAAAAATCTATGAAAATGAACAAATGAGAGTCAGACATTGCTTCTCAACCATGCTTCCACAGAATTTAAAAAAAAATAAAACTCATGAAATTGGCCTGGACAGAAATGATGGTACTCTTAACTTAATATTTTGTTGCACAACCTTTCAAGGCAATCAGCGCAATCAAACGATTCCTGTAACTGTCAGTGAGACTTCTTGACCTCTCGATAGGTATTTTGGCCCACTCCTCAAGAGCAAACTGCTCCAGTTATCTCGTGTTTGAAGGTTGCCTTTTCCAGACGGCATGTTTCAGCTCTTTCCAAAGATGCTCAATAGGATTTATGTCAGGGCTAATAGAAGGCCACTTCAGAATAGTCCCATGTTTTCCTCTTAGCCATTCTTTGGTGTTTTATGTAACGACCCTGTCAGCGCTAGCGAACTGCCACGGCTGAGCAGGGTGACTCACCCACACTGTGGAAGGGCCCGGGGTCAGATGCCGCAGGGGGGCTCCGGCAGACGGGACCAGAGCAGCGTGGTGAGAGTAGCAGTAAGTAAAAGGACCTGCGATCATGTGACCACAGGGGGCGGGGCCTAGCGTTCTGCTACTGGAGGTGAGTGCAGGACTTTACAGGGACCCTGGATTAGTGAATAGGGAAACTCAGGTCAGACAAACGGGGGTCATACACGGAGAGGACGGCGCAGTACAGAAGGGGCGAGCAGAGAATAGTCAGAACATAAGCCAGGAGTCATACACAAGATAGCAACGCAGTACAGGAGGGATAAGCAGAGAATTGTCAGGACAAAGGCAAGAGGTCATACACGAGATAGCAACGCAGTACAGGAGGGCAGGCAGAACTCGTAACGGGAACAGAACCAAGTCAAAACCAAGCAAGCATAAAGAATCACAAGCACAAAACACAGGGTCACACACACTCGGCTAAGGGTCAAAGTATAAGCGACAAGGAATGGCCCCACAATGAGGCTATAAGAAGCCTCCCAGAATCCCAGAGTGAGGCCATCCAAATTAACCCTTAACCTACCTTTTCCCACAAACTCAGCAAACCATGACAGTACCCCCCTTTCAACGGGGGGCCTCCGGACCCCCAGGCTTATCAGGATGACGGGCATGGAATGCACGAACCAAACGATTAGCGTGAACCGATGTGGCTGGCACCCAAGACCGATCCTCCGGACCATACCCCTTCCAATGTACCAGATACTGCAAAGATCCCTGAACCCGCCTGGAGTCCACAATGTGTTGTACTTCGAACTCCATATGCCCATCAACCATAACGGGCAAAGGAACGGCGTCTGTATCTTCCCTCACTGACCCCAGGGGTTTAAGTAAGGACCTATGAAATACATTATGGAGTTTCAAAGAGGGAGGGAGACGAAGGCGATAGGCTACCGGGTTAACCACCTCGATGACTTCGTAAGGGCCAATAAATTTAGGCCCTAGTTTAGCGGAAGGTATTTGGAGACTTATGTTCCGTGTAGAAAGCCAAACCTTATCTCCACATCGCAGAGTCCCTTTTTTTATCCGCAAAATGTTTATACTTTTCCTGAGCCCTGGAAATATTTTGTCGAACTTTCGACCAGAGATTCCTGAGACGACTAATCCCGTCCTCAGCCACCGGGCAACCAGAATCAATACGCGAGAACTCGCCAAAATGAGGATTTATCCCATAATTAATAAAAAATGGTGACCTACCGGTAGACTGGTTTACCCGGTTGTTGAAGGCGAACTCTGCTAATGGTAAGGCCTCAGACCAGTCGCTTTGCAGAGTAGAAGTCAGGCACCGAAGAATTTGTTAAAGCGACTGGTTGGTGCGTTCAGTTTGCCCGTTGGTCTCTGGGTGGTACGCTGAGGAAAAAGACAACGATATCCCCAACTTTTTGCAAAAAGCCCGCCAAAACTTAGACACAAATTGCGTCCCTCTATCTGACACAATATTAGTAGGCACCCCGTGTAAACGTACCACCTGAGAAAGGAAATGTCTGGAGAGAGTCTCTGCTGACGGTAAACTTGCCATGGGTACAAAATGTGCTAGTTTAGAAAATCTGTCCACAATTACCCAGATTACAGTATTTCCACGGGAGGATGGCAGATTGGTAATGAAGTCCATGGACAAATGAGTCCACGGTCTTCCCGGAATTGGTAAAGGCGCCAATTCCCCGGCCGGCCGGCAATGAGAGCTCTTAGAACGGGCACATATCCCACATGCAGCAACATGCATCTTAATATCCGAAGTCATTAAAGGCCACCAAAAAAGTCTTGCCACTGCTTCTCGCGTGGCCGCTATACCAGGGTGGGCACTCAATTTCGAATCATGGAACTCCCACAGGAGTTTAGTGCGCAAATGCTGAGGCACGAACAACTTATTTTCAGGTTTGGACCTTGGCGCTAAAGATTGTGCCTCCACAATCTCTCGCTCCAATTCCGACGACACTTCGGCAATAACAACACTGGGTTGAAGAATGGGGGACGGTGGATCGGGGGTGGAAAATGGCTCAAAACTACATGACAGAGCGTCAGCCTTGACGTTTTTAGATCCTGGTCGAAAAGTAATAGAAAACTGAAATCTGGAAAAAAAAAGTGACCAACGGGCTTGCCTGGGGGTCAGTCTTTTAGCAGTTTTAATATATTCTAGATTTTTATGGTCCGTGATAACCATAATAGGGTGAGCCGCCCCCTCCAAAAAATGTCTCCATTCTTCGAACGCCAATTTGATAGCCAATAGCTCCCTATTGCCTACGTCATAATTTTTTTCAGCGGGAGAAAATTTTTTAGAAAAGTAGGCACAAGGCCTGAGATTTGTCAGGGAAGCTGGCCCCTGAGATAACACTGCTCCCACCCCCACCTCAGAAGCATCAACCTCGACCACAAACGGTTTGGAAAGGGTCAGGTTGAACCAGGATAGGAGCAGATGTAAAACAGTTTTTTAGCGTTAGAAAAGACTGTTTGGCTAACGGGGACCAGTTCTTGACATCTGCCCCTTTATGAGTGAGATCAGTAAGGGGTTTAGTTACCTGTGAGAAACCTTTAATAAACTTGCGGTAATAATTCGCAAATCCCAAGAAGCGCTGAAGTCCCTTAAGGTCTCGAGGTTGGACCCATTCCACAACAGCCTGCACCTTCTTGGGATCCATGCGAAACCCCTGAGGTGAGATTATCAGCCCTAAAAACGACAACTCTTGAACAAAAAATTAACATTTTTCGAGTTTGACGAACAATTGTATTTTCTCTGAGCCTTTGGAGTACAGTCTTAACATGTAACAAATGAGAATGTTTGTCAGCAGAATATATGAGAATATCATCTAGGTACACAACTACAAAGCGGCCGATGAGGTCCAAGAACACAACATTAATAAAATTTTGAAAAACTGCAGGTGCGTTGGTGAGACCAAATGGCATTACCAAGTTCTCAAATAACCCTTCAGAAGTGAGGAAAGCCGTCTTCCATTCATCCCCCTCCCGAGTCCTGATTAAATTATAAGCCCCCCTAAGGTCAAGTTTTGAAAACTACATGGCCCCAGAAAGCTGATTACAGAGATCCGGAATCAACGGCAGTGGATATGTATTCCTGACCGTGATTTTATTTAGTTCTCGAAAGTCGAGGCAGGGGCGTAGGCCGCCATCTTTTTTCTTAACAAAGAAAAACCCCGCTGCTACCGGGGAAACTGATGGTCTTATGTGCCCCTTGCGGAGACTCTCAGCAATATATTGTTTCATAGCCAGGCGCTCGGGACCTGATAGGTTAAACAAACGAGCTTTGGGCAATTTGGCTCCAGGAATTAGGTCGATGGCACAGTCAAATGGCCTATGAGGGGGTAACGCCTCAGCCTCACTTTCTGAAAAAACGTCCTCAAAGTCTTTCAGGTACTCCGGAATACCTTCCAGACTGATAGAAGACACAGAAACAGGTTTTGCAATTTTCACACAAAAAACATCTTTATGGTAACAGTCGACACATTTGGACCCCCACTTGATAATCTCCCCCAATTCCCAGTCAATAACTGGATTGTGGCGTAGAAGCCATGGCATGCCCAAAACCAACCCGGTGGGCAACTTGTCCATAACAAAACACTCAATCTCTTTCATGTGGGAAGAACCAACTTTCAACATAAATTTTTCAGAAACTGAAAGAATCCCCGTTCGGGTCAGAGGAGAAGAGTCAATGGCCACGACTTTTAGTGGGGTATGAAGCCTGACTGTCCCTATCTGGTGCTGGGAAATGACATCAGAGTTGACAAAGTTGAGTGATGAACCACTGTCCACCAGTGCTGTGGAGAAAAAACGATACTTGTCTACCAACAGTTCAACCTTTAGCAAAACCTTAGGGCATGAGGAAGAGAGTATCTGAAGGTCTGGGCAGCCTCCTCGATTACTACCCAGACCTAGTCGTTTCCCGCCGCCTTGGAGGATGACGGACACGAGGGACAATCTTTTATCCAATGACCGGACTCTCCACAATAAAAGCAGAGCCGTTTCTCACGGCGGCGTTTCCTCTCCTTTTCTTTGACCGAAGTAGCGCCAATCTCCATGGGTTCGGGAGCGACACCAGTCTCTTTGCTACTGGAGAATAGGGATGCCTCGGACTGCATGACACCCCTAGCCCGTAGCCTGCGGTCCATAAGTACGGCCTGGGTAATGGCGTCCTCCAAGGTGTCAGGTGGAGGGTGAAGGGCCAGGGCATCTTGGAGGCATTCAGATAAGCCTCTGCGGAATAAGCCCCGAAGTGCTGCATCATCCCATGAAATTTCTGCTGCCCAGCGCCGGAACTCTGCACAAAACCACTCAGCCGAGCGTTTACCCTGGCGCACATTCATCACCATGTCTTCAGCCATGCGAACCCTGTCGGGTTCATCATATATACGACCCAGAGCTTCAAAAAAGGCATTGACAGTCATCCTTTCAGGGGCAGAGGGAGACAGAGAAAAAGCCCACGCTTGCGGTGCACCCCGAAGTAGAGAAATAACTACCCCCACTTTCTGGAATTCATCCCCGGAGGAACGAGGCCTCAGAGAAAAAAAAGCTTGCACCCCTCCTTAACCCCTCTCTGACATTGGACGTACTATCCCGTCCATAAAACCCGTGCCATTCTGCCCTTGGACGGGATAGTACGTCATAGGCGATCAGCTGCGCTCCTGAGGGGAGCGCAGCTAATCGCCGCCGGGTGTCAGCTGATTATCACAGCTGACACCCGTGACTGTGTGTCAGGAGCGGTCACGGACCGCTCCCGGCACATTAACCCCTAGCACACCGCGATCAAACATGATCGCGGTGTACTGGGGGCACAGGGAAGCATCGCGCAGGGAGTGGGCTCCCTGCGCGCCCCCCTGAGACCCTCAGACCAGCGCGATGTGATCGCGCTGTTCTGAGGGCTTCCTCCCTCCCAGGACCCGGATCCAAGATGGCGCCAGGGTCCTGGAGGGAGGCGGCTTCCTCAGTGCCTGCTGAGAGCAGGCACTGAGAAGCCTGCTGCACTGCCTGAGCGATTTGATAAAATACAGTGATGTCCCACCCTGGGACAAAGTAAAAAAGTTAAAAAGATAAAAATAAACATGTTATAAAAAAAAATCCAAAATAAATTAAAAAAAAAAAAAATATTCCCCAATAAATTCATTTCTTCCTGTAAATAAAAAAAACAAAACAATAAAAGCAAAAAATCAATGCTTTATCATCATACCGCCGAACAAAAAGTGGAATAATGCGCGATCAAAAAGACCGATATAAATAAACATGGTACTGCTGAAAACGTCATCTTGTCCCGCAAAAAAACGAGCCGCCATACAGCATCATCAGTGAAAAATAAAAAAAGTTATAGCTCGCAGAATAAAGCGATGCAAAAATAATTATTTTTTATATAAAATTGTTTTTATTCTATAAAAGCGCCAAAACATAAAAAAATTATATAAATGAGGTATCGCCATAATCGTACTGACCCGAAGAATAAAACTGCTTTATCAATTTTACCACACGCGGAACAATAAAAACGCCTCCCCCAAAAGAAATTCATGAATTGCTGATTTTTGTTCATTCTAACCTCCCAAAAATCGAAATAAAAAGCGATCAAAAAATGTCACCTGCTCAAAAATGGTACAAATAAAAACGTCAACTCGTACCGCAAAAAATAAGACCTCACATGACTCTGTGGGCCAAAATATGCAAAAATTATAGCTCTCAAAATGTGGCGATGCAAAAAACTATTTTTGCAATAAAAAGCGTCTTTTAGCGTGACAGCTGCCAATCATAAAAACCCGCTATAAATAGTAAATCAAACCCCCTTTATCACCCCCTTAGTTAGGGAAAAATAATAAAATTAAAAAAATGTATTTATTTCCATTTTCCCATTAGGGTTAGGGTTAGGGTTGCGGCTAAAGTTAGGGTTAGGGTTGGCGCTAAAGTTAGGATTAGGGTTAGGGTTGGGATTAGGGGTGTGTTAGGGTTAGGTTTGTGGTTAGGGTTGGGACTAGGGTTAGGGGTGTGTTGGGGTTAGGGTTGGAGTTAGAATTGGGGGGTTTCCGCTGTTTAGGTACATCAGGGGCTCTCCAAATGTGACATGGCGTCTGATCTCAATTCCAGCCAATTCTGCGTTGAAAAAGTCAAACGGTGCTCCTTCACTTCTGAGCTCTGCCATGCGTCCAAACAGTAGTTTATCCCCACATATGGGGTATCAGCGTACTCTGGACCCCAAGAGTTATTGTGCAATTTGTCCTATTTCTTCTGTTACCCTTGGGAAAATAAAAAACTGGGGGCGAAAATATCATTTTTGTACAAAAAAAAATATTTTTTTGTTTTTACGGCTGTACATTATAAACTTCTGTGAAGCACTTGGGGCTTCATAGCGCTCACCACACACCTAGATAAGTTCCTTGTGGGGTCTATTTTCCAAAATGGGGTCACTTGTTGGGGATTTCCACTGTTGAGGCGCATCAGGGGCTCTCCAAATGCGACATGACGCCCCCAGACCATTCCATCAAAGTCTGCAATCCAAAACGTCACTACTTCCCTTCCGAGCCCCAACGTGTACCCATACAGTAGTTTTCTCCCACATATTGGGTATCAGCGTACTCAGGACAAATTGGACAACAACTTTTGGGGTCCAATTTCTCCTGTTACCCTTGTAAAAATAAAATATTGGGGGCGAAAAAATCATTTTTGCAAAAAAAAAAAAAGATTTTTTATTTTTACGGCTGTGCGTTATAAACTTCTGTGAAGCACTTCGGGGTTCAAAGTGCTCACCACACATCTAGATAAGTTCCTTGTGGGGTCTATTTTCCAAAATGGGGTCACTTGTGGGGGGTTTCCACTGTTTAGGCGCATCAGGGGCTCTCCAAATGCGACATGACGCACCCAGACCATTCCATCAAAGTCTGCAATCCAAAACGTCACTACTTCCCTTCCGAGCCCTGACGTGCGCCCATACAGTAGTTTTCTCCCACATATTGGGTATCAGCGTACTCAGGACAAATTGGACAACAACTTTTGGGGTCCAATTTCTCCTGTTACCCTTGTGAAAATAAAATATTGGGGGCGAAAAAATCATTTTTGTAAAAAAAAAAGGATTTTTTATTTTTACGGCTGTGCGTTATAAACTTCTGTGAAGCACTTCGGGGTTCAAAGTGCTCACCACACATCTAGATAAGTTCCTTGTGGGGTCTATTTGCCAAAATGGGGTCACTTGTGGGGGGTTTCCACTGTTTAGGTGCATCAGGGGCTCTCCAAATGTGACATGACGCCCCCAGACCATTCCATCAAAGTCTGCAATCCAAAACGTCACTACTTCCCTTCCGAGCCCCGACGTGTGCCCATACAGTAGTTTTCGCCCACATATTGGGTATCAGTGTACTCAGGACAAATTGGACAACAACTTTTGGGTTCCAATTTCTTCTGTTACCCTTGTGAAAATAAAATATTGGGGGCGAAAAAATCATTTTTGTAAAAAAAAAAAAAGATTTTTTATTTTACGGCTGTACGTTATAAACTTTAGTGAAACACCTGGGGGTTCAAAGTTCTCACCACACATCTAGATAAGTTCCTTGAGGGGTCTAGTTTCCAAAATGGTGTCATTTATGGGGGTTTCCACTGTTTAGGCAGATCAGGAGCTCTCCAAACACGACATGGCGTCCAGCCAATTCTGCGTTGAAAAAGTCAGACGGCGCTCCTTCCCTTCCAAACTCTGCCATGCACCCAAACAGTGGTTTACCCCCACATATGGGGTATCAGCGCACTCAGGACAAATTGCACAATAACTTTTGGAGTCTTGTTACCCTTGGAAAAATAAAAATTGTGGTGAAAAGATCATTTTTGTGGAAAAAATATGATTTTTAAATTTTACGGCTCTACGTTATAAACTTGTGTGAAGCACTTGGGGTTCAAATTGCTCATCAAAAATCTAGATAAGTTCCTTAGGGGGTCTAGTTTCCCAAATGGGGTCATTTGTGGGGGGTTTCCACTGTTTAGGCACATCAGGGGCTCTCCAAATGCAACATGGCATCCAAACTCAATTCCAGCCAATTTTGGTTGGAAAAAGTCAAA
The DNA here is from genome assembly GCA_033576555.1 of Oophaga sylvatica. Lineage (NCBI taxonomy): Eukaryota > Metazoa > Chordata > Amphibia > Anura > Dendrobatidae > Oophaga > Oophaga sylvatica. Next base: position 473,032,834 of record JARQOD010000003.1, on the reverse strand, counting down.
TGGTGCTCCTTCCATTCCGAGCTCTGCCGTGCACCCAAACAGTGGTTACCCCCCCCACATATGGGGTATCAGTGTACTCAGGACAAATTGTACAACAACTTATGTGGTCCAATTTCTCCTGTTACCCTTGGGAAAATAAAAAATTAGTGACTAAAAGATAATTTTTGTGGGAAAAAAATAGGATTTTTTATTTTCATGCCCGGGCATTATAAACTTGTGTGAAGCACTTGGGGGTTCAAAGTGCTCACCAAAGATCTAGATAAGTTCCTTAGGGGTCTAGTTTCCAAAATGGGGTCACTTGTGGTGGGTTTCCACTGTTTAGGCTCATCTGGGGCACTGCAAACGGAACATGACCCCCATTAACGTCTGCATTCCAAAACGTTACTACTTCCTTTCCAAGCCCTGCCGTGTGCCCAAACAGTTTCCCCCCCCACATATGGGGTATCAGCGTACTCAGGACAAATTGGACAACAACTTTTGGGGTCCAATTTCCTTGGGAAAATTCAAAAATTTGGGACTAAAAAATCATTTTTGTGGAAAATTGATTTTTTTTTTCACACCCAGGCTTTATAAACTTTTGTGAAACACTTGAGGGTTCAAAGTGCTCACAACAGATCTGGATAAGTACCTTAGGGGGTCTAGTTTCCAAAATGGTGTCACTTGTGGGGGGTTTCCACTGTTTAGTCGCATCAGGGGCTCTCCAAACGCGACATGGCATCCAATCTAAATTCCAGCCAATTTTAGTTTGAAAAAGTCAGAACTCCTTCCCTTACGAGCTCTGCCGTGTGCCCAAACAGTGGTTTTCCCCCACATATGGGGTATTGGCGTACTCAGGAGAAATTGCATAACAACCTTATCTGTCCATTTTCTCCTTTTACCCTTGTGAAAATAAAAAAAAAGTTTGTAAAAGATAATTTTTGTGGCTAAAAAGTAAAATATTCATTTTTTCCTTCCACGTTGCTTTAGTTACTGTGAAGCACCTGAAGGGTTAATAAACTTCTTGAATGTGGTTTTGAGTACCTTGAGGGGTGCAGTTTTTAGAATGGTGTCACTTTTGGGTATTTTCTGCCATATAGACCCCTCAAAGTGACTTCAAATGTGAGGTGGTCCCTAAAAAAAATGGCTTTGTAAATTTTGTTGTAAAAATGAGAAATCGCTGGTCAACTTTTAACCCTTATAACTTCCTAACAAAAAAAAATTTTGGTTCCAAAATTGTGCTGATGTAAAGTAGACATGTGGGAAATGTTATTTCTTAACTATTTTGTGTGATATATTTCTCTGTTTTAAGGGAATAAAAATTCAAAGTTTGAAAATTGCAAAATTTTAAAAATTTTCGCCATATTTGCGTTTTTTTCAAAAATAAACGCAAGTTATATCAAAGAAATTTTACCACTAACATGAAGTACAATATGTCACGAGAAAACAATCTCAGAATCGCGAAGATCAGTTGAAGTGTTCCAGAGTTATAACCTCATAAAAAGACAGTGGTCAGAATTGTAAAAATTGGCCCGGTCATTAACGTGCAAACCACCCTTGGGGGTGAAGGGGTTAAAGGCCATGAACACCTTTTTGTCCCCAGAGAAGAAGTCTGGCAGTTTGACCGGGGACTCGGGGGACACCAGCGAAACATCTCTATCACCCGAGCTAGGAGACCCTGCAGCAATAGCCCCCTGCACAGTGTCCACCAACTGTTGTTGGGTCTGAGCCATTGTGCGCTGTTCCACATTAAGTTTCTGGAACATTAGTGTCAGGTTTTTAACCTGATCTGCCAAAGCTTGCATGGGATCCATGATACTAGACACTCTTTTTTTTTTTTTTTCGTTAGGAAAGATACAGTCAGGGCCAGAAATATTTGGACAGTGACACAATTTTCGCGAGTTGGGCTCTGCATGCCACCACATTGGATTTGAAATGAAACCTCTACAACAGAATTCAAGTGCAGATTGTAACGTTTAGTTTGAAGGGTTGAACAAAAATATGTGTTAGAAAATGTAGGAATTGTACACATTTCTTTACAAACACTCCACATTTTAGGAGGTCAAAAGTAATTGGACAAATAAACATAACCCAAACAAAATATTTTTATTTTCAATATTTTGTGGCGAATCCTTTGGAGGCAATTACTGCCTTAAGTCTGGAACCCATGGACATCACCAAACGCGGGGTTTCCTCCTTCTTAATGCTTTGCCAGGCCTTTACAGCCGCAGCCTTCAGGTCTTGCTTGTTTGTGGGTCTTTCCCTCTTAAGTCTGGATTTGAGCAAGTGAAATGCATGCTCAATTCGGTTAAGATCTGGTGATTGACTTGGCCATTGAAGAATGTTCCACTTTTTTGCACTCATGAACTCCTGTGTAGCTTTGGCTGTATGCTTGGGGTCATTATCCATCTGTACTATGAAGCGCCGTCCAATCAAGTTTGCAGCATTTGGCTGAATCTGGGCTGAAAGTATATCCCGGTACACTTCAGAATTCATCCGGCTACTCTTGTCTGCTGTTATGTCATCAATAAACACAAGTGACCCAGTGCCATTGAAAGCCATGCATGCCCATGCCATCACGTTGCCTCCACCATGTTTTACAGAGGATGTGGTGTGCCTTGGATCATGTGCCGTTCCCTTTCTTCTCCAAACTTTTGGCTTCCCATCATTCTGGTACAGGTTGATCTTTGTCTCATCTGTCCATAGAATACTTTTCCAGAACTGAGCTGGCTTCTGGAGGTGTTTTTCAGCAAATTTAACTCTGGCCTGTCTATTTTTGGAATTGATGAATGGTTTGCATCTAGATGTGAACCCTTTGTATTTACTTTCATGGAGTCTTCTCTTTACTGTTGACTTAGAGACAGATACACCTACTTCACTGAGAGTGTTCTGGACTTCAGTTGATGTTGTGAACGGGTTCTTCTTCACCAAAGAAAGTATGCGGCGATCATCCACCACTGTTGTCTTCCGTGGGCTCCCAGGTCTTTTTGGATTGATGAGTTCACCAGTGCTTTCTTTCTTTCTCAGGATGTACCAAATTGTAGATTTTGCCACTTCTAATGTTGTAGCAATTTCTTGGATGGGTTTTTTTCTGTTCTTGCAGCTTAAGGATGGCTTGTTTCACCTGCATGGAGAGCTCCTGTGACCGCATGTTTCCTTCACAGCAAAACCTTCCAAATGCAAACACCACACCTCAAATCAACTCCGGCCCTTTCATCTGCTTAATTGAGAATGACATAACAAAGGGATTGCCCACACCTGTCCATGAAATAGCCTTGGAGTCATTTGTCCAATTACTTTTGGTCCCTTTAAAAACAGGGTGGCACATGTTAAGGAGCTGAAACTCCTAAACCCTTCATCCAATTTTAATGTGGATACCCTCAAATGAAAGCTGAAAGTCTGAACTTCAACTGCATCTGATTTGTTTTGTTTCAAATTCATTGTGGTAATGTCTAGAACCAAAATTAGATAAATGTTGTCTCTGTCCAAATATTTATGGACCTAACTGTACTTAGCTTCCCCAACACAGAATAATATAAGGTCGCTTATAATGTAACAACCCTGTCAGCGCCAGCGAACTGCCACGGCTGAGCAGGGTGACTCACCCACACTGTGGAAGGGCCCGGGGTCAGATGACGCAGGGGGGGCTCCGGCAGACGGGACCAGAGCAGCGTGGTGAGAGTAGCAGTAAGTAAAAGGACCTGCGATCATGTGACCACAGGGGGCGGGGCCTAGCGTTCTGCTACTGGAGGTGAGTGCAGGACTTTACAGGGACCCTGGATTAGTGAATAAGGAAACTCAGGTCAGACAAACGGGGGTCATACACGGAGAGGACAGCGCAGTACAGAAGGGGCGAGCAGAGAATAGTCAGAACATAAGCCAGGAGTCATACACAAGATAGCAACGCAGTACAGGAGGGATAAGCAGAGAATTGTCAGGACAAAGGCAAGAGGTCATACACGAGATAGCAACGCAGTACAGGAGGGGCAGGCAGAACTCGTAACGGGAACAGAACCAAGTCAAAACCAAGCAAGCATAAAGAATCACAAGCACAAAACACAGGGTCACACACACTCGGCCAAGGGTCAAAGTATAAGCGACAAGGAATGGCCCCACAATGAGGCTATAAGAAGCCTCCCAGAATCCCAGATGAGGCCATCCAAATTAACCCTTAACCTACCTTTTCCCACAAACTCAGCAAACATGACATTTTAGCTGTGTGTTTTGGGTTATTATCCTGTTGCAAGACCCATGACCTGTGACTGAGACCAAGCTTTCTGACACTGAGCAGCACATTTCTCTCTAGAATCCCTTGATAGTCTTGAGATTTCATTGTACCCTGCACAGATTCTAGACACCCTGTGCCAGATGCATAAAAGCAGCCCCAGAACATAACAGAGTCTCCTCTATGTTTCACAGTAGGGACAGTGTTCTTTTCTTGATAAGATTCATTTTTCCGTCTGTGAACATAGAGCTGATGTGTCTTGCCAAAAAGTTCCATTTTTGTCTCATCTGTCCATAAGACATTCTCCCAGAAGCTTTTTGGCTTGTCAACATGTAGGTTGGCAAATTTCAGTCTGGCTTTTTTATGATTTTTTTTCAACAATGTTGTCCTCCTTGGCCATCTCCCACGAAGTCCATTTTGGCTCATACAACGGATGGTGCGATCTGACACTGATGTTCCTTTAGCTTGAATTTCACCTTTAATCTGTTTCGAAGATTTTCTGGGCTCTTTTGTTACCATTCGTATTATCCATCTCTTTGATTTGTCATCATTTTTCCTCCTGCGGCCACATCCAGGAGGTTGGCTACAGGCCCATGGATCTTAAATTTTTGAATAATATGTGCAACTGTAGTCACAGGAACATCAAGCTGCTTGGAGATGGTCTTATAATGTTTACCTTTAACATGTTTGTCTATAATCTTCTTTCTAATCTCCTGAGACAACTCTTTCCTTTGCTTTCTCTGGTCCATGTTGAGTGTGATACACATCATGTCACCAAACAGCACAGTTAGTATCTGTAGCCCTCTATACAAGGCCACTCAATTATTCCAATATTGTAGATGCCTGTGATGCTAATTAGTGGGAACATCATGATTTAACATGTCCCTTTTGTCACATCATTTTCAGGGGTACCATTATTTCTGTCCAGGCCTATTTCATGAGTTTTACTTTTTTTAAAAATTCTGTGGAAGCATGGTTGAAAAGCAATGTCTGACTTTCATTTGTTCATTTTCATTGATTTTTGATGTAATATTACTTTTGTCAGATTCAAGTTATTTCTGTGACCATTGTGGGTTTTTCTGTCATTAAACGAGGGGTACCAACAATTTTGACCATGTGTGTAGCTAACAGAGCTCTTAGGAAAAATAGCAGTTTTCTTGATAAACTTACACCTAAAGGGCTCTGATGTTAATGATATTGTTATGCTCACCCAGTAAGGCAGATTTCCGAAGGTGTAGGTCACACAGAGCCAGGACGTTGGCACAGCAGGCTGGAAGGCACAAGGAACAGTGAGAACTCGCGTAACAGGATATGGAGAATGGCAAAAAAAAAGCAATACAGGACACACTGGAAGCCATGGAACCTCCTGGGCAGATGCAGAGAAAAACTGTTGGTCTGAAGCAGCACACAGGTGTAGGTAGCAAGTCCACAACAGGTAACAACATAATGTGTACAGACTCTAATAACAGTTTGTGATGCTTACAGCAAACAATGCGTTAGCCATAGCAGATGTAAGTTATAGATTCCTCAAGAGAAATCACAGCAATCTGAGGCGGTAATGGCAACAGAATTAGCTGCATGTTGGTAGATTCCAAACACATGGCAGCTGAACACTGTACTGTCTTAACACTCAAATACAAGGGTGTATCAAACTGGGCCATTAAAATGCCTACAGAGATAATGTCACTGAGACATGCTGGGCCAAAGCTGACATGGAGTATTGCAAAGCGGAACAGCCATAGGGGAAGGGAGCAGAGAATGGGTCAGTTAAAACAGATGTGTAACAGATATCATATTGTTTAACAAGTTAATGCAAGAAAGTGTTCTTCTAATTCTCTTTTTGATATTCCATTGGTTCTCAATATAGGATACTCACACTTCATAAATTCTATGTAAGCCCCATTCATAGAAATTTACAAACAGCTTGTTACAGTTGGTAGCTATTTTCATTAAGAAATATGTAGACAACTAATGGCAAGCATGATTCTTTTCTCACATTAAAAAGTTCTTAAAATTAATTTGCATATGTCAGCTATAATATGACAAGAAGTCTTGCTGCACATCATTAACATAAAACATATTCAATATGCTTTGACTTTCTGAATTTACAAATAACAAAGGCATATGTTTCAGTTTTTCACCATATTAAAGGTCCTTGCTGATCTCTAAGGACATGACTCTGTAAAACTGTTTACTTAAGATAATTAGAAGCTTATAAATTATTTGTTTTACTTCCCATGGGTAACAAGGGGACAGTTTCCAAGTAAGGTTGTATATTCTTCCTTTTCTGAATCCCACTCATGGAGAAAAACTGCTAGTGCCTAGGATATAGGAGGTGATTTATTGAGAATGTCACCATAAATGATTCTCTAATCCAATCAACTTGATGCATTAATGGTTGTGATGTTGATGCACAATTACTTCTTTCAGACAATTGATTGATAGGTAAGGCTCCAAGTTGGTAAAGTGAGCACGGGATTTCCAATTAACTCTATTATGGTTGAGTAGTGGTGTATGAGAATTTTCAGGCATCAGCTAAGCATTTATTGTAAACCAGAATTCGAAAATAAGAAAAAGTGAATGGACTAGATCCCAAAATAATCCTAGTACCTTCTAGATGATAGTTCACTGTGATTATTTTAGGCTGGCTTCACAAGTCTTTATTTCATGGTTCATGTAAGACAGTGTTCTATCTTTTTACACGTTCAAACGGTGTGCAATCTGACATACAGCATAAACCTTTTCTGTCTTCAAAAGTAAAAAAGACTGTTCTCTGTAGTCTAACTTGTTTATTTTTCAACAGATGGATGTATAGAATCGAAATGTTTGGTAGAACTACAATAATATAATTAATAGATAAGTGTTGAGCTTAGAATATCACATACCTATGACACAATTAACAGTGAAAGCAAACAGTAAGATGCAGCTTGTACATGTGAACATATGGTCTAGCACCAATCACCGTTTAATTTGACAACCGTTCTCTATAACACAATACCACAGTAACAGAGATAGTTTCCAGATATAATTTGTCCAGGATAATGGAGTTCAAGCAAGATAACGCAGAAAACAAGACACACACGTCTGGAAAACTTCTTTATCAAAAAAGGACCTTCCGACCCTGCATGCATTGGACTTTCCCACAATGCAACTGACTGCTTTACAGAAAAACAATATGTAATACAATTGACCCCTTAGAGACCGAGCCAATTTTGACCTTAATGACCAAGCCTAATTTTTTAATTCTGACCAGTGTCACTTTATGAGGTTATAACTCTGGAACACTTCAACAGATCCCACTGATTCTGAGGTTTGTTTTTCATGACTTATTGTACTTCATAACAGCGGTAAAATTTCTTCGATATGACTTGCATTACTTTGTGAAAATATCGAAAATTAGACGAACAATCGTTGCCATTTTTAAACTTGTAATTCTTATGCCTTTAAATCAGAGTTATGTCTCAAAAAATAGTTAATAAATAACATTTCCCACAGGTCTACTTTATAACAGCACAATTTTTGAAACATAATTGTTTTTTGTTAGGAAGTTATAAGGATTAAAAGTTGACCAGCGGTTTCTCATTTTTACAACAAAATTTACAAAAGCATTTTTTTAGGGACCTCCTCACATTTAAAGTGACTTTGGAGAACCTATGTGACAGAAAATACCCCAAAATAATACCATTCTAAAAACAGTACCCCCCAAGGTACTCAAAACCACATTCAAGAAGTTTATAAACCATTCTGGTGCTTCACAGGAGCTAAAGCAATGTAGAAAGAAAAAATTAACATTTACATTTTTTTCACAAAAATTTTACTTTAGCTCCAAATTTTTTATTTTCACAAGTGTAACAGGAGAAAATGGACCCTAAAATTCGTTGCACAATTTCCTCTAAGGCCTCTTTCACACATCAGGCTTTTTGAATCAGGCGCGATCCGGCGTGTTTCTAAAAAAGCGGATCCGGTACCGGATGCGTTTTTTTAGCATTGACTTACATTAGCGCCGGATCGCGCCTGATGTCACTGCGTTGCATCCGTTTTTGGCCGGATCCGTCGGAATTGTACATTCCGGCGGCCGGACAAGACGGTTTTTGTAACGTTTTTTTTTTTTTCCGGAGGCACCTGACAGTGCCTGAATCGGCACTTCAGGCGGCCGGAAACAATGCAAACCTATGGAGCCGGACCAGATTTTTGACAAATCCGTCAGAAAACTGATCCGGAGTCCAAGGTCTCTCTCTCTCTCTCTCTCTCTCTCTCTCTCTCTCACCTAAGTATGTCAATACCCCATATGTGGGGGAAATAGACTATTTGGACGCACTGTGTGGCTCGGAATGGGAGGAGCGCCATTTAACTTTTTGAACACAAAAATGGCTGGAATCGAAAGCGGACGCCATGTTGCATTTGGAGAGCCCCTGATGTGCCTAAACAGTGGAAACCCCCCACAAGTGAAATTTTGGAAACTAGACCCATTAGGGAATTTATCTAGATGTGTATTGACCACCTTGAGTCCCAAGTGTTTCACAGAACTTTATAAAATAGAGCTGTGAAAATAAAAAAAATCACATTCTACCAACAAATATGTACTTTTAGCCCAATTATTTTATTTTCACAAGGGTAACAGGAGAAAATGGACCCCAAAATTTGGTGTATATTTTCTACTGAGTAGCATTTTGACTTCTGTTGATTGCAAGAAAGAATAAGGTCGTGTCACGTGAAGGCTTTGCAAGGCTTCGAGAGACTTCTACCAAACAACCGACAGATTTCTTTTCTCCATGGGAAGCGGATCATCCCAATCAGACGTCTCTTGGGTGAAATCTCTTATCTCTTGGGTTACATCATTTTACCTAGGATAGTAACAGGAGTCACGAAAGAGGATCATATAAGCTGTTTATGACAGACAAGACACCTCTGAGCGTGAAAGGCCTATCTTCCTTTCTGATTTGAAAAGTGAATGCATGTGCCTTTTAAATTCCAAAGCAAACCAAGGCTCCGTTGCATGGGAAGGGAGTCGGTGCTTAGATACAAGTCTTTTAGGTCACTTGAGTAGTCTTGGGTGGGAAAGGCTTCCATCATTTCACATCTGTTAGAAGCGATCTTGTACAACCTCAGATTAGACAAAGCGAGCATTTCTTGAGCCCTTTTAAGGAGACTAAATGCAGTCTCGTTAATGGGTGTGGATTTCAGGCAGTCGTTTCCATAAAAATCCTTTTCTACAAAGGATCTAACGTTCAAACAATACATTGCTTCACCTTCTCTAGCAGAATGTCTGAGACCATAGATGGCAACTGCACTGGAAGGAATGTTTCTGAAGATGTGCACCCTCATTCGATACTCTGTGATGTCTTTATAGGGGTCATTGTCATGTTACCAGAAGAACCTCAAGTAATTTGTGAGTTCTTCGAGAAGAAAACAGAGAAAACAGTGAAAAACCTGTTGTGTTTCCACCATGAATGCCACAGCATTGCTGCCGGATAGTAGAATGTAATTTAACAAGATACCTTCATATCTGAATATTGAGTCGATTGCTACTCTTATCTCACCTGGTTTCTTAGGATGATACACAATGAAAATAGTTAAGTACCAACACTCCTTGGAGTCTTGCGATTTCAGCATGGCCATTTTGGAATGTTTTTTCCATGAAGGTAAAGAAGTGTTCTCTTGTCTCTGGTGTCTTCTCAAGTTTATGTTTGAGGAGACAAATCGACTGTAGATTAGTTCTTTGTTATTCGGTAAGAGTTGTCTTTGAGATTTACAGTTATGCTCAAAAGTTTACATACCCCAGCAGAATTGTTGCTTTCTTGGATGTTTTGGGTTGTCGTTATAATTTAAAAAGAGAAAACAAAGTAGTTTGACAATAAATATCTTCACCCAACAACTAACCATGAGTGGAGAAAAAGTTTTGGTGTTATCATTCATATTCTCTGAAAAAAAGGCACATAAAGCAAAAATTCTGCTAGGGTATGTAAACTTTTGAGCACAACTGTAAATAGTAAAGAGGCTACCCAACTTTTTGACTCATCCTTTACAATTTCTTGATCCATGATGTCCAAGAACAGTCTGTCTTCAATATTGCGACCATGTTGTCTTCTCTTGTTCAGTGGAAGACTGTGCACCCTATGTGATCTTGCTCATCATCACAAGAGTGGTCTTCACAGTAAAGGTCTGCGAATAGGCAAGGCAGAGGAACACTGTGTGGCAATTCTTTTACCAGGAGACATGGCTGTTTGAGAGATAAATGTTCATTTTCAAGTGAACTAATGAGCATACTGTTGACCGAAGTCCGCTTACGTGCTCCTCCTAGACAGACGTCTTCTATAATGAACCATCTTATTTCAAATCTCTGGGAATACAGAGCATTCTGGAGGCCATTGATCTGTCCTCTATCTTTATAGTTTCATAATATATGTCTCTTCCAAGGAGTAAGACAATTGGAGCCTCTGGGTCCAGTTCTGGTATCAGGTGAGCTACCTCTCGTGTAGGTATCTTGGACCTGTTGTCAGGAATCTGACTGCACTCCAATATGGTTGGCAGGGGTAAGTAGGTCTGACCACCTATAGATTCCACTTCAAACCTGTCTACAAGGAGTAGGGAGAACCGGGGTCTGCAATGTTAAAGGTGTCAAAGAAGAAGGACTTTGTTAAAGATCTTTTGCTTTGATCATCTAGGATTGCGTATATCTTGATCGCTTTTTGTCAGTGGCCTGCCGGAAAGACTCTGACAAGGCAGATTTTAAAGCAAGACCTTTCTCCTACAAGTCCTCTACAGATCTCCATACACTGAAGAGTGACTACTGAAATGTCTATGTCAGTGTTCATCTGCTTTCCATCATGTTCTTCCATTTGCAACGATGCCCGTGAGGGTGATCCAAGGTATAAAGCTGGTTTGTGTTCTATGCTACCACATTCTGCGTATTTCACACTGGATTCACAGTTCAAGGCGAAGTGCGATGTTGTAGAGCAGCATCTGAAACAGATATTGTTTTCCTTGAGGAAACCCTTGCGATCGTCTAGAGACTTCTCTCTGAAGGCTCTGCATTTTAACAGAGAATCAGGTTTCCTATGTAGGGGACACTACTTGCTGAGACACTTGGGTTTGGTCTCTTCTTGAGAGAGAACACTTATCCGCTACATAAGGAAATCGTGTGGAGGTAACATTAATTTTGCGGGCTACAACTGGTGTTTTACAAGGTTTGATACCTGGGGCAGTGGAACACGACAGAATGCAATCAAAACTGGGGTTATTTCTAATCCTCACTGGTTGAGTGACAAAGTCTACAAACACTGTGAAGGGAGAAAACGGTACATTATGAATCTGTTTATAACGGGAACCATGTGTGACCCACTTCTCCCTTAAGCTAAGATGGAGAAGGGAGCAATTGAGTTGACAGCTTTAGTGGTGTCCAGGAATGCAAATCCTGGAAGATCTCCTTCTGCCTGAGCAACCTGTACCTCCAATAAGTTGCTCAGTTCCCTGAGCTTTTGGTAACCCTTACTCACTATTTTTGTAAAATTACCAATTCTCTTATATAAAGCATGTTATATTTTTTCTATTGACCTATAACATTCATCAAGTCTGTCCCATACCATACGAAGGCCCTTTATGCTAATTTCTCTGATTCTTTTGCCGTATTCAACAGACTTGCTTCCAATCCACTTTACCAGGAGATCTAACTCGTCACTAATGGAAAGGTCCAAATCTCTGATGGCATTTTGAACACTGGTTGAGAGATCTTAAAATTGCTGCTGGGAGAAAGCATCCTTCATATACAAGAGACCTGGAGCAGTTTGCAAACAAAAAGTAGTCCAAAATTCCAATTGAAATGTGTAAGAAGCTTGTTGATGGCTATAGAAAGCAATTGATTGCAGTTATTTATTCCAAAGGGTGTGCGATAGGGATGAGCGAATGTGATCAGTGATATTTGGTTATCACTCGATTATCACAGTGCTTGGAAGTACTCGTTACTCAGCGAGTAATGGGCGGTGTTCGATGTAAAACTTGAATCCTTGCCCCGCATCTTTGGCACCTGTTACGCAGCCAATAATCATGTGGGGATTGCCTGTGAGTCACTGTAATGTCATAGCCATCTTGATTGTGGCATTGATGTGATTGGCTGGCCGTCTGACAACATAAGGGATTATAAAAAGACAGGCGCCAGCCGGCTTGGCACACTGACGCAATTGCACAGCTCTGTGACACTTCATATTGGAGGGAGAGAGTGCTTGTCTAGGCCAGTGTGACAATATAACGAATGACAGGCCTGTAGTCTTAATACTGGTGCTGAAGCTGAGCCATCATACTAACAGCCCTTCTTCTAAGGGCTAATATCACATCATATCACATACAATCTGCATTTAGCCTAGGGAGGTAGAGAGAGTTGCAGGAGCAGGGAGAGTGACAGAATCCAGTCTGCTGATAGGGATTAAGCCTGTGCAGTCCATTGGCAAATATATAGCTGCAGTTTTTTTGTGGGGGCTGAAAAAAATTGAATATATTTTCATGCATCAAGTATTACGTGCTTTGAGGTCCTTTTTTGTGTCATATAACACACCCAAAAATGGTTGAAATATTTTCCTGGGCTTCATTTCTCAGCCACATACTATCCCACAGTGTGAAGTACATTACTGTGATCTCTTAAACACAAAAATGTTTTTAAAAATGTTGTAGGCTTCCATTTCTCAGTCATACAGTGTTACGTGGTCTATGATCATTTTTGTGATCTCTAAAGTGAACAAAAGCTTTCAAACTTTTTGTAGGCTTCCATTTCTCAGCCATACAGTGTTATGTGGTTTGCGAACATTTATGTGATCTTTAAACTGCTAAAAAGCTTTTAAAAATGTTGTAGACTTCCATTTCTCAACCATACAGTGTTACGTGGTTTGAACATTTCTGTGATCTCTAAAACTGAGAAAAAGCATTGAAACATTTTTCTGGATAGAATTTGATTGTCATCCATTTACTTTTGCGCTCTTTCTGTTATGTTACAGTGGAGTAAACTCACAAAAACCGCTTTTATTGCTGCAGGTGACCAATTTTTTTCTTTTATTAAAAATAATCTTGGTTTCAAGAGACCTAGCAATTACAAAATGTGTAAGGCGTGCATTAAGGGACAGAGAAGTGGAAGTGCTGATGATGGTGTACACAGATGCCAAGGATGTGGGGCAGGTGTGGCTACGCCTGTTGCTGGAGCACAAGAAACATGCCCATCCATGACACATAGGCTCCTGTCCCACATTGCAGGGAGTGATGGTACACCACCTCTGAAGTTAGAACAGGTGGTCAGTTGGAAAGCAGATAATGCTTCCAGCAGGCTTGGCAGCATCACACAGTCTTCCACCCGGTCCAAACTCACCAGTCTGGATTGCTTAAAAATCCACACCCTGAACCTCCTTCCTCCCACTATGTTGAGTCCCAGGAGACTAGTGATCCACACTAGGACACTACGAGGAGCTCTTTACAACATCATTTCTTGATTGCGGACCCTCAACCTGCATGCTCCAAGAGAGACAGGAGGACATGCTATTTAGTGATGCACAAACCTTAGAGCAGCCACGACCACAAGAACATGACAGTGGGAACAGCAAATTTGGGATAAGAAGGAAGATGATAACGAAACAGTTGCCACTAAGTATTTTTGTTGTTAAGTCATGAAGTCAGGGTGCGGCGGTGGAAGACAAGGTGGAGGATGAAGAAGACACCAACTCAGCCTGGGAAGCTGGCAGAGAGGAAGAGATCGGCAGCACCGATGCAGATGAGAAGAGGCAGTGGGGTGACCAGAAGGAGAAGGCGGGCAACTGTTCCACGGAGCACTGACACTCATGAATTTCTCCATCAAAGAGCTAGGTGTTCCCCAGTCTGGGATATTTTAAAGAGAGTTCTGAGACAAACAAAATGACCATTTGCAACCTGTGCCATGCAAAGATCAGTAGGGGCCTGACCACTAAGAATCTAACCACCATCACCATGATCAGGCACACGTCATCTAACCATCCGACTCGGTGGGCTGAACGTTTGGGTCCATAATGTGAAAGGTGTGGGTCAATTTCATGACACCAGTTTAGTGCCCAGGGCCTGACGACTGGGTATTTTTAACAAGGAGGGATAAAATTTTAAACATGTTCAAGCAATACCTGGCCTATCCTCACAACCAGAAGCTCCAGTGAATACCAGGTAATCACTTAGTTGCGCCCCTCCAATGGGTTCACACTCACCAGCGTTACATTCTATAGTTGAATGGCCTCATATATGCAGCAGGCTGCGTGTATCTTCTTACTGTCTCTTCTCCCTGGCCTCTTCCAGACTCCTTCACTTTTAGTTTAATGAATTTCATCATTCCCCTGTAGTCATCTGAGGCTGGTACACATGGCCATACTGAAGAATACTGCATACTTTTGATATATTGTGTCCATACTTGTCAACACTTAGAACTGGAAATTCTGGAAATGTGCTCTCCTTCTCCTGGGACTACCTGGGAAAGTCATCAAACATCTGGAAACACACCAAAAAAATGCCTATTTCTTGGCCTGGCTTTGCTAAGCCCTGCTACCTTTGAGATCTAGTTTGTGGGACAGTTACAACCAAACTAGGACTGTTATCAAGTAAGTGAGTGCGTGTGTGTGTGTGTTTGTTGGGTGAAGGGGAGTTGTACCTCTTTCCTATTTACAAATGTATTCTGATGGCTCATACAGAAATGATATTTGTGCTAACTTCTGAATATAATAATTTCCCCCCGGGATCAATAAAGTGTATCATATCGTATCGTAATATAATGAGTTAAACATTGTAATGAATCACTAAGGAGGTTGATTATTTACCAATTCTTTTTATGTTTTCTCCAGTTTTCTAGTCAGTTTACAAATTATTAAACTGCAGTTAGATTCTTTGCCCAATGATGTGGGAGTAAGACCAGCAAATGTCACTTCCACTTTTTGTCTTCTTTCCATAGAATCTTAGGAGACAGAGAACATGTTTATTAGACTGTATAAAAATAAATACCACATAAAAGTAAACACAAGTGGAACCTCAGTCATTGCAGACATCCCGGTCAGGGGGATTTCCTGGGAGAGAAAATCTGCTTTAATCACTGCGTGATGTTGATTAGCCAAAGATTCATGTGAATAAAGTTACCTGTGAGTAATTATAATCAGACACTGAAAGAACTTCAAACGCTTCACTAATAAGAGCCCCCAAAGGGCCCTTCTTGAAGCTCCAATTGCAAAAACACCGACTCGAGTATTTGTTTTTTTCTATGTGCTGATTATTTATTATTTCAATTCATTTCTAAACAGATAATGAACATAATGAGAAAATTTAGGTTAATTTTTAGCAAGATCGAAAGTTACTTATAATGTGCTCAGAGAAGCCTAGAGCTAGAAGAAAGTCATTACAGTTTTGTTTATTTGATCCAAATGTACAGTATCTTGAAAAAGTATTCATACTTTTCCACATTCTTTCACGTTACACCCGCAAACTTATATTACATAATATCCCAATGAGATAAATTTCTTAACACAAAATAGCAAGTATTTGTGAAGTGTAAAGGATATTATACATGGTTTACTAATCATTTAAAAAATATAAAATCTGAAAATTGTGACGTGCATTTGTATTCAGCTCCCTGTAATCCGATAATCCTAAATAAAATAGTAAATTGAGTCCACAAGTGTGTGATTTATTTTCAGTATAACTATAGTTCTTCTGTGAAGACCTCAGATGTTTGTTTTAGAACATTAGGGATCAAACAGCATCATGAAAATCAAGGAACACACCGGACCAGTCAGGGATAAAGTTGTGGAGAAGAGTAAAGCAGGGTTAGGTTCTAAGAAAAATAGCTCAAGCTCTGAGTATCTCAAATAGCACTGTTCAACCCATCTTCCAAAAATGAAATGAATATGGCACAACTACAAACCTACCAAGACATAGCCGTTCACCTAAACAGACATCCCAAGCAAGTAGATCAGTGGTCCCCAACCTTTTTTGCACCAGGGACCAGCTTCAAGAAAGACCATTCTTCATGGCCTGGCAGGGCGGGGATGGAGGTGTGGCAGGGGTGGGGCTTTGGTCATAAGGGACGGGGCTATGGACGGGCTGGTAGTTTAGTAATAGTGCATACTCACCATTTAATTATAACATTTATAATGTGAATGTGACTCCCTTGTATACAAGGCTCTGCTCCCACCCTTGAATATAAGATATAAACAGCGATATTGGCAACATACATAGATGGATAGAGTAAAAAAAGTGATCCTTATAGGATCACATAGCAATATTATATAATGCCAAAAAAATGGACAATATAAGACCAACTACTATTAAGGACAAGCGAAGGAAGAAAAGAGGAAAAATAGTCTAATGGTCATAAATACAAACTTTATATGAGCAAGGTATCTGGCAAAATAGGGGTAATACATCCCTCAATACACACAATCAAAAACTGGGCCGGAAAATGACCGTGTAGCATCAACAAAATACATTCTGCACAATAGGCAAAGTATAAGCCATGTATGTCAAACAACAATTGCCACAGTGCATATAGCAAGGAAAGTAATGACAAGGATATATGAACATAGTGCGTCTATAGAACAATGGATCAAATCATGGTCAGTGCCTATGAGTCTATATACCGCACAGCATAGAAACAATGCATATAAGTGGCAAAAGGTGGCATAGATATTTACCGGTAGATGCGGTGGTCACAGTCACCCAGCCCACCCCGATGCGCGTTTCGGAGCGGAAAAGACGCTCCTTCCTCAGGGGGCATGTAACCAAGTAATGAACAGATACATATATATATATTAAAAGGAACGGAAATGCCACACACGCTGTCGCAACCTCGCGCATACACACCGCGTATACCGGGCGTCACATCCGGTATCACGTGGGGCCCCACGTGATCCGGCCATGAGACGTCACCGGAAGTGACGCGGCGGCACGAAGAAAGGACAGCGCATGCGCAGAGCCGCCACAATATAAAAAACACCAGGAATAAAAATGGCCACAACGATGCAAAATTAAACGGAAAAGACAGAAATGTATAAGTGTAACAAAACACATATAACAAGACAAAATTAATAAGACATAACAAAAGTGTACAACATAAAAGAGAAAAATAATAACAAATAAAAAATAGTAAATAATAATAGTAAAAAGTGATAAAATACCAAAAAACAACCAACAAAAAGAAATCATAATACAAAAATATACAACAAAAAAAAAATAATATAATATGAACGATAATACAAAAATGCAAAAAACACATCATACTGAATATAATATTCCTCAGGTCACAATAAGATATTCTATTATATATATATACATATACTGACGACCACTTGGAGAATCCCGAATGTCACGTCTCTCTTCTTATGGATCCCTTTGTTCCTGATATATTGGACCTCCTATAATGTTTTTGAAATAGAATATCTGTCTTTTCCGTTTAATTTTGCATCGTTGTGGCCATTTTTATTCCTGGTGTTTTTTATATTGTGGCGGCTCTGCGCATGCGCTGTCCTTTCTTCGTGCCGCCGCGTCACTTCCGGTGACGTCTCATGGCCGGATCACGTGGGGCCCCACGTGATACCGGATGTGACGCCCGGTATACGCGGTGTGTATGCGCGAGGTTGCGACAGCGTGTGTGGCATTTCCGTTCCTTTTAATATATATATATGTATCTGTTCATTACTTGGTTACATGCCCCCTGAGGAAGGAGCGTCTTTTCCGCTCCGAAACGCGCGTCGGGGTGGGCTGGGTGACTGTGACCACCGCATCTACCGGTAAATATCTATGCCACCTTTTGCCACTTATATGCATTGTTTCTATGCTGTGCGGTATATAGACTCATAGGCACTGACCATGATTTGATCCATTGTTCTATAGACGCACTATGTTCATATATCCTTGTCATTACTTTCCTTGCTATATGCACTGTGGCAATTGTTGTTTGACATACATGGCTTATACTTTGCCTATTGTGCAGAATGTATTTTGTTGATGCTACACGGTCATTTTCCGGCCCAGTTTTTGATTGTGTGTATTGAGGGATGTATTACCCCTATTTTGCCAGATACCTTGCTCATATAAAGTTTGTATTTATGACCATTAGACTATTTTTCCTCTTTTCTTCCTTCCCACCTTGAATACATGGCTCTGCTCCCACCCTTGTATGCATGGCTCCGCTCCCACACTTGTATACAAGGCTCCGCTCCCACCCTTGTATACAAGGCTCTGCTCCCTCCCTTGTATACAAGGCTCTGCTCCCACCCTTGTATGCATGGCTCCGCTCCCACCCTTGTATACAAGGCTCTGCTCCCTCCCTTGTATAAAAGGCTCTGCTCCCACCCTTGTATGCATGGCTCCACTCCCACTCTTATATGCATGGCTCCGCTCCCACCCTTGTATTCATGGCTCCGCTCCCACCCTTGTATACAAGGCTCCACTCCCTCCCTTGTATACAAGGCTCCGCTCCCACCCTTGTATGCATGGCTCCACTCCCACCCTTGTATACAAGGCTCCACTCCCACCCTTGTATGCATGGCTCCGCTCCCACCCTTGTACACAAGGCTCTGCTCCCTCCCTTGTATACAAGGCTCCGCTCCCACCCTTGTATGCATGGCTCTGCTCCCACCCTTGTATGCATGGCTCTGCTCCCACCATTGAATGTATGGCTCCGCTCCCACCCTTGTATGCATGGCTCCGCTCCCACCCTTGTATACAAGGCTCCACTCCCTCCCTTGTATACAAGGCTCTGCTCCCACCCTTGTATGCATGGCTCCACTCCCACCCTTGTATACATGGCTCCGCGCCACCCTCCCATCCTGTATACATGGCTCCGCTCCATCCTCCCATTCTTGTATATATGGCTCTGCTCCCACCCTCCCATTCTTGTATATATGACTCTACTCCCACCCTCCCATCCTTGTATGCATGGCTCCGCCCCCTCCCATCCTTGTATGCATGGCTCCGCTCCACCCTCCCATCCTTGTATGCATGGCTCCGCTCCCACCCTTGTATACAGGGCTCTGCTCCCTCCCTTGTATACAAGGCTCTGCTCCCACCCTTGTATGCATGGCTCCGCTCCCACCCTTGTATGCATGGCTCCACTCCCACCCTTCTATACAAGGCTCCACTCCCTCCCTTGTATACAAGGCTCCGCTCCCACCCTTGTATGCATGGCTTCGCTCCCACTCTTGTATACAAGGCTCCGCACCCACCCTTGTATGCATGGCTCCGCTCCCACCCTTGTATACAAGGCTCTGCTCCCTCCCTTGTATACAAGGCTCTGCTCCCACCCTTGTATGCATGGCTCTGCTCCCACCCTTGTATACATGGCTCTGCTCCCACCCTTGTATGCAAGGCTCCACTCCCTCCCTTGTATACAAGGCTCTGCTCCCACCCTTGTATGCATGACTCTACTCCCACCCTTGTATACATGGCTCCGCGCCACCCTCCCATCCTGTACACATGGCTCCGCTCCACCCTCCCATCCTTGTATATATGGCTCCGCTCCCACCCTCCCATCCTTGTATGCATGGCTCCGCTCCCCCTTCCCATCCTGTATACATGGCTTCACACCACCCTCCCATCCTGTATACATGGCTCCACTCCACCCTCCCATTCTTGAATATATGGCTCCGCTCCCACCCTCCCATTCTTGTATATATGGCTCCGCTCCCACCCTCCCATCCTTGTATGCATAGCTCCACTCCCCCCTCCCATCCTTGTATACATGGCTCCACACCCCCCTCCCATCCTGTATACATGGCTCCGGCTCCACCCTCCCATCCTTGTATATATAGCTCCGCTCCCACCCTCCCATCCTTGTATGCATGGCCCCGCTCCACCCTCCCATCCTTGAATATATGGCTCCGCTCCCCCTCCCATCCTTGTATGCATGGCTCCGCTCCCCACTCCCACCCTTGTATGCATGGCTCCGCTCCTCCTCCCATCCTTGTATATATGGCTCCGCTCCCCTCTCCCACCCTTGTATGCATGGCTGGGCTCCCCGTCCTCCCCCATCATACTTACCCTCCTCGCTCCGTCGCTGCAGGTCCCTTGCATCCCTGTAGGCTGCAGAAGCTTCCTCCTGGCAGTGCGGTGACGTAGTACCGCTCATTAAGGCCATGAATATGGATGCCATGCCTATGGGAGTGGCATCGCATCCGTATTCATGACCTTAATGAGCGGTACTACGTCACCGCTCAGCGCTGGATGAAGCTGCCGCAGCCGACAGGGATGCAGCGATGGAAGGTGAGTATCGATGTCTTCTTGAAGCCGGTGGCTGTAGCTTTCACTACAGTGCTACAGCCGCCGGCTCCATGTGTGTCCAGCGTTCTGTGCCGTGGCTCCTCCGCCCGGCAACAGAACTGCAACGGCCCGGTCATGGGCCGCGGACTGGCGGTTGGGGACCCCTGAAGTAGATCATTAATTAGAGAAGCAGCCAAGAGGCTCATGGTCACTCTGGAGGAGCTGCAGAGATCAACAGCTAAGGTGGGAGAATTTTTCTACAATACAACTAATAGTCATATAATCCACAAATCTGGCCTTTTTGGAAGAGTGACAAGAAAAAAGACATTTTTGAAGACAAGCCCTAAGAAGTCCCATTTGCAGTTTGCAAAAAACATCTAGGGGCACAGCTAGCATGTGGAAGAAGGTGCTCAGGTCATATGAAACCAAAGTAGAACTTTTGGAGCTAAATGGCGGAAAACTATCACTGCCCATCACCATGAAAACACTGTACCCACCGTCAAACATGGTGGTGGCAGCATGATGCTGTGTGGATGATTTTCTTTGTCAGGGACAGGGAAGCTGATCAGAGTTGATGGGAAGATGGATGGAGCTAAATACTGGGCAAACCTGGATGAAAACATGTTAGAGTTTGCAAAAGACTTCAGACTTGGGTTTAAGTTCACCTTCCAGCAGGACAACGACCCAAAACATACCGCCAGAGCTACCATGGATTGGTTTAGATCAAAGCATATTCATTTTGCTGCTGGAAGACTCAACTCCATGCAAATCCATTTACCTTATAATTGGTCATAGGAAAGCATTTTCAATAAGCAACAACATAGCTGTATTATTCATTGGTAATATATGTTCATGTTGTGGCTATATTATTTGTCCATAACGTACTGCATTTTGGAGTCTAGTTATAGATCCCAGTATTTCATCAACTCTATTAGAAGTGAACTAGTGTGGCTAAACCTAAATGTTAATATCTATTGACCCTTTAAGAGGTTCTCCGTGACGTAGGAGTGGGCTTCATGCATTCTGATCATGATGTCAACTAAGAATCTTGTGTTCAGCTTTGAAAAATGTTTGCTTTGCTGCAACAGATCAATGTATGAGTTTTGGATATGTGGACCGAGTCTTTTTTTTCTGCTGTAACTTACAGCATATGGCAGATTAAAGAGCAGCACGATCGTCACACCGTATAGCAATTCAACATAAAATGGTGCGGTTTCCACTGAACTTGCAGAATTGAACACAACTCATAAGATAAAGACCTACTCCAAAATACATACTGTATGTACTGTATAGTTATATTATTTATAAAAGGATAGAAGCATTGACAAAAGGAGCATATTATTTACCGTTTACCAAGATCTGTACGACTGCTCTTCATTGACATGTACAATATATAATTAAATTCCCAAAAGTCCTTTAGACCAGGGTGGTGCCACACAAAATTATCAACTTCATAGCTAATCTGCTATATTTGGTCAGATATTTAAATAACTCTCCCTTAGGGTGAGTTTCCACGGTCAGGATACGCTGCGTGTTTGGCGCTGTGCGCTGGCGCAGCGCCAAACACGTAGCGTCCAGATGTTACAGCATAGTGGAGGGGATTTCAAGAAATCCCGTCTCCACTATGCGTAACAATACGCAGGTGGCAAACCTGCGTAAACGGACATGCGGCGCGTCTTTTTAGACCGCAGCATGTCCTCGCGTATTGCGGCGACGGTGCGTCGCCGCAACAGAATTTAACACAGGGCTATGAAGCCCTGCGTTCTTTCCGGAAACATCGCGCGTCAGAAAGGGGGCGGGGCTTAGACGGAGCGGAATTTCCGCTCCGTCCAAAGCACTGTGGTTCCGGACCGTGGAACCACAGCCTTAGTGTGATGGCTGCAGCGGCTTCTCTTTGATGAGGCTGTCATGTTAGTTGGTATTGATGATGTTGTGACTCGCAACTGCTTTTCCAGGTTTCCATTGGACTCTTTGCAATTATATTTTTTTTAATGAATTGCTCACAACAGTAAGTTGTTTCGATTACAGATGTACATTACACTGCTCATCTCATCACAATTGGAAATTCATCACTGCTTCCCAAACTTTTATAAAACTCAAGCAGTGCGAGGTCTGTATTTATTTTTTATTTTATTCATTTATATAACGCCATTAATTCCACAGCGCTTTACAGACATTATTGCCAAAGTCTCCAATGGGGCTCACAATCTACATTCCCCGTCAGTATGTCTTTGGAATGTGGGAGGAAACCGGAGGAAGCCTATGCAAACATGGGGAGGACATACAAACTCCTTGCAGATGTTGTCCTGGGTGCTAACCACTGAGCCACCGTAGTATATACAGCTCTGGCAAAAATTGAGAGACCACCACATCAAATCCTTGTCATGGGCAGCCCATTCTCCAGACCTGAACCCCATTGAAAATCTTTGAAATGTGATCAAGAGGATGATGGATAGTCACAAGCCATCAAACAAAGAACTGTTTAAATTTTTGCACCAGAAGCAGTGTGAAAGACTGGTGGAAAGCATGCCAAGACGCATGAAAGCTGTTTTTAAAAATCATGGTTATTCCACAAAATATTGATTTCAGAACTCTTCTTGAGTTAAAACATTCGTACTGCTGTTTCTAAATGATTATGAACTTGTTATCTTTGCATTATTTGAGATCTGAAAGCACTGTTTTTTTTTTGTGCAAATTGCCTCTTCTAAAAAAGAGGACTTGTACTCTATAGCGCCACCTATTGGAAGTAGCGATCCTACAAGTCACAATCAACCCTTTAACGAGTCTTGTAATATGACTTAGGATGGTTTTTTTTTGTAAATTTTGACCATTTTTCTTTGCCAGAAAGAAAAAATACAAAATTTATTGCTTGGAAATTCGGAGACATGTTGTCAGAAGTTTATAGACTAAAATAACAATTTACATTTTACTCAAAAATATATCTATAAAGAGAAAAATCAGACAAGATGAACATTTAAAAGTGGTTTCTTAATTTTTGCCAGAGCTGTATATATATTATTTTATATTTCTAGAAAGAATAGTGCTGGTCAGCATCTGCACAAGAGCAAACGGATTAGGATTTATATCAATTAGGGATTATTCAGTCACATAAAGTGGTACAATAATCTGTCTGACTGCTTGGTCTGGGTAACGGTATCCAATATTGACTGACTACCACTAATCTATGTGTTGTTAATTGCACATAAATCTCTATTAACCCCTTCACCCCCAAGGGTGGTTTGCACGTTAATAACCGGGCCAATTTTTTCAATTCTTACCACTGTTATGATTTGGTAACTGAGGAGAGCAGGCAAAAAAGGAAATACACCAGAGCAGTTGGAAACTATGAGATTGTAGTACCCTGACTAACCACCACAACTAGAGGCAGCCGTGGAGCGTTCCTACGTTGGTCCTAGACGCCTCGTCACAGCCTGAGAAACTAACTACACCTAAAGATAGAAAGAGGAAAGCTATCTGCCCCGGAGCAGATCCCCAAAGAACAAAGAAAGCCCCCAAACATGTAATGGCGGTTAGACAAGAAGAAATACTGACACAGACAGAAAATAGTATGAGCAAACGTTGGGGCCCAAACTTACTAAATAGAAAAGGATAGGAAGGGCACTTACTGCAATCCCAAAAACCCTGAAAAGCACCAACTCTACTAATTTCAAAAACACCTGAGATCACACGACCTCTACCACCTAAATTAGTTCTCTGGTGTAACCAAAAACAAAACAGCAGCCACTGAAAAAAAACTGGAAAAAGCAAATGTACAAACATCAGTGGCTGAACTGAACTGAGAGGGCAAAAGCCCCCAGAAGGGACCCTGAAGGCCCCCACAGAAGTGCAGGACAAAATGCAAAAATCAAGCACAAAAACAAAAAGAAGAAAATGTCTTATCTGTTAGCAGGAGATTCAGACACGACACAGCAGGCTACCAAGGAAACAGGAATCAAGGATTGAGACCAGAACAATTGATCACCGGCAACCCTGATGGGAAGGCGACTCCCTTATATAAGACCAGTCAGTAACACCTGATTCCCAATCCTCACAATCTTCACTGGACAGTCCATTACCGTTTGTAACCACCAGAGGGAGCTTCTGCTCAGAACTCATTTCCAGCCTATTCACAACAGTACCCCCCCTTGAGGAGGGGTCACCGAACCCTCATTTGAGCAACCAGGTCGGTCAGGATGAGTTCTATGATAAGCACGGATGAGTCTCCTAGCATGGATGTCCGAAGCAAACACCCAAGAATTGTCTTCCTGACCATAACCTCTCCATTTAACCAAATACTGGAGTTTCCGTCTAGAAAAACGAGAATTCAATATTTTCTCAACCACATACTCCAGATTGCCCTCAACCAAAACAGGGTCAGGAGGCACAGTAGTAGGAACCACTGGCTCAACAAACCTCTTCAACAAGGACTTGTGGAACACGTTATGGATCTTAAATGTCCCTGGAAGAAGCAAACGAAAAGAAACAGGATTAAGAATCTCCATGATCTTATAAGGTCCAATGAACCTAGGCTTAAATTTAGCAGATGCCACTCTCATAGGAATATTTCTTGAGGACAACCAGACCAAGTCCCCACTTTAAACCGAGGACCATCAGTCCTATGCCGGTTAGCAAACCGCTGGGCCCTCTCCTGAGAGAGGGACAACCTCTCCACTACCTGGTCCCAAATCTGTTGCATACGCTCCACAACAGAGTCAACACCTGGACAGACAGAAGCCTCCGTCTGTCCTGAAGAAAATCGAGGGTGAAACCCAGAATTACAGAAAAATGGAGACATCAAAGTGGCAGAGCTAGCCCTATTATTAAGAGCAAACTCAGCCAAAGGCAAAAAAGAGACCCAGTCATCCTGATCAGCAGACACAAAGCATCTTAGATAAGTCTCCAATGTCTGGTTTGTTCTCTCAGTTTGACCATTGGTCTGAGCATGAAACGCCGAGGAGAAAGACAATTGAACACCAATTTTAGAACAAAAGGTCCTCCAAAATCTGGAAACAAACTGGACTCCTCTGTCAGACACAATGTTCTCAGGAATGCCATGTAAACGAACCACGTGCTGAAGGAACAAAGGCACCAATTCAGAGGAGGAAGGCAACTTAGGTAATGGCACAAGATGTATCATCTTGGAAAACCTATCGCAAATCACCCAGATGACGGTCATTCTCTGAGAAACAGGGAGGTCGAAATGAAATCCATAGAGATATGGGTCCATGGTCTCTTGGGCACAGGTCAATGGCATCAACAAACCACTAGAACGAGAGCAAGGCTTGGAGCGAGAGCAAGTCCCGCAGGACTGCACAAACTCCCTGACATCACGAGACAAGGTAGACCACCAAAAGGACCGACTAACCAAGTCTCTGGTACCAAAAATTCCGGGATGACCGGCCAACGCGGAACAATGAATCTCAGACATTACACTCTTTTTCCACTGGTCCGGGACAAACAATTTCCCAACAGGGCAGCGCTCGGGCTTATCCTCCTGACACCCCTCCAGAGCCAGTCTCAAATTGGGCGAGATGGCGGAAAGAACTACACCCTCTTTCAAAATAAGAGAAGGATCAGATAACTCAGGAGAGTCCGCCAGGAAACTCCTCGAGAGGGCATCAGCCTTAACATTTTTAGTGCCAGGAAGAAATGAAACCACAAAATTAAAACGTGTGAAAAACAAGGCCCACCTGGCCTGTCTAGGATTAAGTCGCTTGGCAGATTCCAGATAAACTAGATTCTTATGGTCCGTAAGGACCACCACCTGATGTTTGGCTCCCTCCAGCCAATGTCTCCACTCTTCAAAAGCCCACTTCATGGCCAATAACTCCCGATTACCCACGTCATAATTACGTTCAGTGGGAGAAAATTTTCGAGAGAAAAAGGCACAAGGGTTACTCTTAGAGGTCTCTGGATCTCTTTGGGACAAAACGGCACCTGCCCCAATTTCAGACGCATCCACCTCCACCTGAAATGGTAGAGAAACATCAGGCTGCCGTAGAACAGGAGCAGAAGTGAATCTCTGCTTAAGTTCCTGAAATGCAGAGACTGCCTCAGGAGGCCAATTCACCACATCAGAACCCTTCTTGGTCAAATCAGTTAATGGTTTAACAATAACAGAGAAATTACCAATAAATTTACGATAAAAATTGGCAAAACCCAAGAATCTTTGAAGAGCCTTTAATGAAGTAGGTTGGACCCAATCACAGATGGCCTGAACTTTGACCGGGTCCATTTCAATAACAGATGGGGACAAAATGAATCCCAGAAATGAGATCCTCTGAACGCCAAAAAGACACTTTGATCCCTTCACATACAGAGCATTCTCTCTCAAAATCTGGAACACAGTCCGAACATGTTTTACATGAGAGTCCCAGTCATTGGAAAAAATCAAGATATCATCCAAATAAACAATCAGAAATTTATCCACAAAATCCTTGAAAATGTCATTCATGAAGGACTGGAAGACAGAAGGAGCATTTGTGAGCCCAAAGGGCATCACAAGGTACTCAAAATGCCCTTCAGGGGTATTAAATGCCGTCTTCCATTCATCCCCGTGCTTAATGCGAATAAGGTTATATGCCCCCCTGAGGTCAAGCTTGGTAAACCAAGTAGCGTTTTTCACCCTGGAAAACAGATCAGAGATCAAGGGTAACGGATATTGATATTTCACAGTAATATTGTTCAAGAGACGATAATCAATACACGGCCTTAATGAACCATCCTTTTTGGCCACAAAGAAAAAACCGGCACCCAAGGGTGAAGAGGATGGTCTGATATGACCCTTCTCCAATGACTCCTTGATATAAGACCGCATAGCGTCATGTTCAGGTACAGACAAGTTAAAAAGGCGACCTTTAGGGAATTTACTACCAGGCACTAATTCAATAGCGCAGTCATAGCTCCTATGGGGAGGCAAGGATGCAGATTTACTTTCACTAAACACATCAGAAAAATCAATCAAAAAGTCAGGAACATCCTGAGCCTGGGGGGAGGCAGAAAAAACAGGAGTGTTGGTATTAACACATTGGCAGCCCCAACTGGTAACAGACACAGATTTCCAATCCAAAACAGGATTATGAGACTGTAACCAAGGGAAACCCAGTACGATAATGTCATGCAGATTATACAGAACCAAAAATTTGCAACTCTCCTGATGATCAGGTTCTACCCTCATTATCACCTGAGTAGAGAACTGAGGTTTATTCTCAGCCAAAGGGGTAGAATCGATCCCCAGTAGGGGAATAGACTTCCGTAGGGGTATCAAGGGAAACCCACAACGTTTAGCAAAATCAAAATCCATCAGGTTAATAGCTGCTCCAGAATCAACAAAAGCCTGAGCAGAAAATGAGGACAGAGAGCATATCAGGGTAACAGTTAATAAAAACTTAGTCTGAACACTACCCAAGACAACTGAGCGTGCAAAACGTCTTCCCCGCTTAGGGCAGACTGAAATAGCATGAGAGGCATCACCACAGTAGAAACATAACCCATTGCGCTTTCGAAATTCATGACGCTGTGCCCCAGAAACCACTCTATCACACTGCATGGATTCAGAAGCAGGTTCACAAGGCAACATTATTCCACGCATACCTTTCCGCTCACGCAAACGTCTGTCAATTTGAATCGCTAATGACATAGAATCATTGAGACCAGAGGGAACAGGGAATCCCACCATAACATCCTTTATATTATCTGACAGTCCCTTCCGAAAAAGAGCTGCCAAAGCGTCGTCATTCCATTTGGTCAGGACTGCCCACTTACGGAATCTCTGACAGTATAACTCAGCGTCCTCAAGCCCCTGACTTAATGCCAACAAAGTTTTTTCAGCTTGATCAGTGACATTAGGCTCATCGTACAATAACCCCAAAGCCTTAAAAAACGCATCAACATCACTCAAAACAGGATCCCCAGGTGTCAGGGAAAAAGCCCAATCCTGAGGGTCGCCACGCAGGAGAGAGATAACAATTTGAACCTGCTGCGCTGCGTTCCCTGAGGACTTAGATTTTAAGGCAAAAAACAATTTACAGTTATTTTTGAAATTCAGAAACTTAGCTCGATCCCCTAAAAACAAATCTGGCATGGGGATCCTAGGTTCCACAACAGGCAACCTAGCAAGATAGGTAGCAATACTCCGAACTTCAGTGGCAAGCTGATCCACACGGCCAGACAACTGTGCAAACTCCATTGAGAGAGAAAAAAGAAAATCCTCCTCAGCACCCAGAGATACAGAGGGAAAAAAAATGCAACAAAAAGAAAAAAAAATCTCTGACAACTCTGACAACTTTTTTTCTTTCCACAATATTTTTCCCTTCTGTGAGTACCATATAATTTTCACTTTAGGCCGGTGATACTGTTATGATTTGGTAAGTGAGGAGAGCAGGCAAAAAAGGAAATACACCAGAGCAGTTGGAAACTATGAGATTGCAGTACCCTGACTAACCACCACAACTAGAGGCAGCCGTGGAGCGTTCCTACGTTGGTCCTAGACGCCTCGTCACAGCCTGAGAAACTAACTACACCTAAAGATAGAAAGAGGAAAACTATCTGCCCCGGAGCAGATCCCCAAAGAACATAGAAAGCCCCCAAACATGTAATGGCGGTTAGACAAGAAGAAATACTGACACAGACAGAAAATAGTATGAGCAAACGTTGGGGCCCAAACTTACTAAATAGAAAAGGATAGGAAGGGCACTTACTGCAATCCCAAAAACCCTGAAAAGCACCAACTCTACTAATTTCAAAAACACCTGAGATCACACGACCTCTACCACCTAAATTAGTTCTCTGGTGTAACCAAAAACAAAACAGCAGCCACTGAAAAAAAACTGGAAAAAGCAAATGTACAAACATCAGTGGCTGAACTGAACTGAGAGGGCAAAAGCCCCCAGAAGGGACCCTGAAGGCCCCCACAGAAGTGCAGGACAAAATGCAAAAATCAAGCACAAAAACAAAAAGAAGAAAATGTCTTATCTGTTAGCAGGAGATTCAGACACGACACAGCAGGCTACCAAGGAAACAGGAATCAAGGATTGAGACCAGAACAATTGATCACCGGCAACCCTGATGGGAAGGCGACTCCCTTATATAAGACCAGTCAGTAACACCTGATTCCCAATCCTCACAATCTTCACTGGACAGTCCAGTACCGTTTGTAACCACCAGAGGGAGCTTCTGCTCAGAACTCATTTCCAGTCTATTCACAACAGACCACTGTCTCTTTATGAGGTTATAACTCTGGAACGCTTCAACGGATCTTCACGATTATTAAATTGTTTTCTCGTGACATATTATACTTCACGTTAGTGGTAAAATTTCTTCGATATAACTTGCGTTTATTTTTGAAAAAAACGCAAATATGGTGAAAATTTTGCAATTTTCTAACTTTGAATTTTTATTCCCTTAAAACAGAGAAACATGTCACAAAAAATAGTTAATAAATAACATTTCCCACATGTCTACTTTACATCAGCACAATTTTGGAACCAAAATTTTTTTTGTTAGGAAATTATAAGGGTTAAAAATTGACCAGCGATTTCTCAATTTTACAACAAAATTTACAAAGCCATTTTTTTTAGGGACCACCACCACACATTTGAAGTCACTTTGAGGGGTCTATATAGCAGAAAATACCCAAAAGTAACACCATTCTAAAAACTGCACCCCTCAAGGTACTCAAAACTACATTCAAGAAGTTTATTAACCCTTCACGTGCTTCACAGGAGCTGAAGCAACGTGGAAGGAAAAAATGAATATTTAACTTTTTAGTCACAAAAATAATCTTTTACAAACTTTTTTTTATTTTCACAAGGGTAAAAGGAGAAAATGGACAGATAAAGTTATTGTGCAATTTCTCTTGAGTACGCCAATACCCCATATGTGGGGGAAAAACCACTGTTTGGGCGCACGGCAGAGCTCGTAAGGGAAGGAGCGCCGTTTGACTTTTTCAAACCAAAATAGGCTGGATTGAGATTGGACGCCATGTCGCGTTTGGAGAGCCTCTGATGCGCCTAAACAGTGGAAACCCCCACAAGTGACACCATTTTGGAAACTAGACCCCCTATGGAACTTATCTAGATTTGTTGTGAGCACCTTGAACCCCCAAGTGTTTCACAAAAGTTTATAATGCCTGGGTGTGAAAAAAAACAAAACAATTTTCCACAAAAATGATTTTTTAGTCCCAAATTTTTGATTTTTCCCAAGGAAATTGGACCCCAAAAGTTGTTGTCCAATTTGTCCTGAGTACGCTGATATCCCATATGTGGGGGGGGGAAACTGTTTGGGCGCACAGCAGGGCTTGGAAAGGAAGTAATAATGTTTTGGAATGCAGACTTTGATGGGGGTCATGTTCCGTTTGCAGTGCCCCAGATGAGCCTAAACAGTGGAAACCCCCCACAAGTGACCCCATTTTGGAAACTAGACCCCCCTAAGGAACTTATCTAGATCTGTTGTGAGCACTTTGAACACCCAAGTGCTTCAAAACAAGTTTATAATGCCCGGCGATGAAAATAAAAAATCCTATTTTTTTCCCGCAAAAATTATCTTTTAGTCACCAATTTTTTATTTTCCCAAGGGTAACAGGAGAAATTGGATCACAAAAGTTGTTGTCCAATTTGTCATGAGTACTCTGATACCCCATATGTGGGGGGAAACCACTGTTTGGGCGCACGGCAGAGCTCGGAATGGAAGGAGCACCATTTGACTTTTTCCAACCAAAATTGGCTGGAATTGAGATTGGACGCCATGTTGCATTTGGAGAGCCCCTGATGTGCCTAAACAGTGAAAACCCCCACAAGTGACCCCATTTTGGAAACTAGACCCCCTAAGAAACTTATCTAGATCTGGGGTGAGCAATTTGAACCCCCAAGTGCTTCACACAAGTTTATAATGTAGAGCCGTAAAATTAAAAAATCATATTTTTTCCACAAAAATGATCTTTTCACCCCAATTTTTATTTTCCCAAGGGTAACAAGACTCCAAAAGTTATTGTGCAATTTGTCCTAAGTATGCTTATACCCCATATGTGGGGGTAAACCACTGTTTGTGTGCATGGCAGAGCTTGGAAGGGAAGGAGCGCCGTTTGACTTTTTCAACGCAGAATTGTCTGGATGCCATGTAGTGTTTGGAGAGCTCCTGATCTGCCTAAACAGTGGAAACCCCCGACAAATAACACCATTTTGGAAACTAGACCCCCTCAAGGAACTTATCTAGATGTGTGGTGAGAACTTTGAACCCCCAGGTGTTTCACTAAAGTTTATAACGCCCGAGCATGAAAATAAAACTTGCCCTCATTTCCTCTCTTCCTTTTTTGTCCAGTGCTACACTTTTGGCATATGGGATTTTTATCCCTATAGGTAGCAAAGCTTCTCTAGGATCTCTTTGGGCATTTAAGCACAGGTAATGCGATATAATACATGCTAATCTTCTCATGGCAATACTGTACTGGTTCTCCAGACTATATGCACATAATTAATCATAGCTAGGCCGGACTCCAGTCACATACCTGCCCTCATTGTCTCTCTCCTTTTCTTCAGCGCTACACTTCTGGCACATGGGGATTATCATCCCTACAGGTAGCTAAACTCTACTTTATAGGATTTCTTTAGGATTTCCCTGGGCATTTGAGTACAGGTAATATGATATGATATATGCTAATCCTCTCAAGGCAATTCTGTACTGGTTCTCCAAATTATATGCACATATTATGTGCATTATTCATACCTATTCTTGTTCAGCAATTGTGAGGTCACTCTGCATTTCCTATTGAACAAGCCACCATCTGTTCAGGCTGTATTAACCTGTATGATATCGTCAATTTGTTTTAGTGCCTTTTCAGCCTGAGTACCGTGTTTTGACATACTGCAGCATTTCATTTGAATCTATTCCTGGCATATCCTGGTATGACAGGGTCTAATACAATGCATTCCTTATTTTGTGCCTGTATATACATGTGATATCTCATTTATATGGTGCCTTCCTCCTTTTCAGCATTTCAGGAGACTTTCCGTTCATCCTATTATCACTAAATAGGGGTATTCTCACAGAGCCCCTGCACCAGGTATATTGTCTTTTGGCAAGGATATTACCAAGAAAGTCACCTCTTTCTACTGGGATTCAAATCCTGTTTGTCGCACCACTAAGAATCACAGAATATCCTTTTTCTGGCACTTAACTGCAATTTTGCCTTTTTGTAATCACAAAACTGTATACCTTTCTTATCCTTAATAACCACCGTAGTGCTCATGATGACCCACAGTATCGCCGGAAACACACCGAACTCACCTCGTCTGAATTTCTTCAGCATTGACTATATAACTATAGCTCTCTGGACACCCATTTCTTTTCCCTCATTTAATGTTATTGATTAAGCATCTTTGGACGTTGACCCATGGATATTAATTTTGTCTATTTTAACAAATGTATTTTGCTTTTTCTTTGTATATATATATGTTTCAGCAACACTGTATGGAACCAATTTTCTGATGAAGGTCCCTCAAAGGACCGAAAACGTTTAAAAAAGGACTTCTGCTTGTCTGGATGCAAATAAAGAAAAAAATTTTTGAATCGCTTCACTTGTTGAGTGCCAAGTTTATTTATATTATCATGAAAGTAAAAAAAATCATATTTTTTCCACAAACATGATCTTTTAGTCCCCAACTTTTTATTTTTCCAAGGGTAACAGGAGAAATTGGACCCCAAAAGTTGTTGTCCAATTTGTCCTGAGTACGCTGATACCTAATATGTGGGAGAAAACGACTGTATGGGCACACTCGGGGCTCGGAAGGGAAGTAGTGACGTTTTGGATTGCAGACTTTGATGGAATGGTCTGCGGGCGTCATGTCGCATTTGGAGAGCCCCTAATGTGCCTAACCAGTGGAAACCCCCCCACAAGTGACCCCATTTTGGAAAATAGACCCCACAAGGAACTTATCTAGATGTGTGGTGAGCACTTTGAACCCCGAAGTGCTTCACAGAAGTTTATAAAGTACAGCCATAAAAATAAAAAATTCTTTTTTTTTTTTTGCAAAAATGATATTTTCGCCCCAATTTTTTATTTTCCCAAGGGTAACAGAAGAAATTAGACCCCAAGAGTAATTGTGCAATTTGTCCTGAGTACGCTGATACCCAATATGTGGGGGTAAACTACTGTTTGGGCGCATGGCAGAGCTCAGAAGTGTAGGAGCACCGTTTAACTTTTTCAACGCTGAATTGGCTGGAATTGAGATCAGACACCATGTCACATTTGGAGAGCCCCTGATGTGCCTAAACAGCAGAAATCCCCAATTCTAACTCCAACCCTAACCCCAACACACCCCTAACCCTAGTCCCAACCCTAACCATAACCCTAACCACAAACCTAATCCTAACACACCTCTAACCCTAATCCCAACCTAACCCTAATCCTAACTTTAGCCTCAACCCTAACCCTAACTTTAGCCGCAACCCTAACCCTAACCCTAATGTGAAAATGGAAATAAATACATTTTTTTTAATTTTAGTTATTTTTCCCTAAGGTGGCGATAAAGGGGGGTTTGATTTACTATTTATAGCGGGTTTTTATTATTGGCAGCTGTCATGCTAAAAGACGCTTTTTATTGCCGAGACACAGCCTTAAGGAGGGAGGCCTGAGTTTGCCACCAGATCTGGAGGAAGGTGCCATAAGAAGAATCAGCTGCTGGTACCCCTGAGGAAGCAGACAAGGAGAGGGCACTTGACAATGCTGGGAGTATAAAATGAAGAATGAAGAAGCTCCGGAAGACTCTCCAACGTGGTTGTTGTAGGAAAACTCCGCACGGGGAGTAGTTGTAGCCAGTCATCCTGATGGGCAGAGATAAAGTAGCAAAGATCATTCTTGAGAATTTGATTAACCCGTTCCACCTGCTCAATGGTCTGCAAATGGTATGCTTAGGAAAAATCCAGCTGGACATTCAGCAGCTTGCAAAGAGCTCTCCAAATTTTTGAAGTGAACTGGACTCCACAATCAGAGATAAGGTGGAGAGAAAGACTGTGGAGACAAAACACATGCTGGAAGATCTGCGTGGCAAGCTTAGGCGCCAAGGGAAGATCAGCCAGAGGAATGAAGTGAGTCATCCTAGAGAATCCATCCACCACAACCCAGATGGTATTTTAACCCTCAGAGAGAGAGTCAGGTTCGTGATGAAGTCCACAGCAATATGTCGCCAGGGAGCAGAAGATACAGGCAGAGGCTGAAGGAGACCAGCAGGCTTGCTTATATAAAAAATAATTATTTTTGCATCACTTTATTCTGACAGCTATAACTTTTTTATGTATTCGCTGATGACACAGTATGGCAGCTCGTTTTTTGCGGGACAAGATGACGTTTTCAGCGGTACCATGTTTATTTATATCTGTCTTTTTGATTGAGTGTTATTCCACTGTTTGTTCGGTGATATTATGAGAAAGCATTGATTTTTGCCTTTTTTTTTCTATGGTGTTCACTAAAGGTGTTAACTAGTGGGACAGTTTTATAGATCGAGTCGTTACGGATGTGGGGATATATAATATGTGTACTTTCATTGTTTAGAATTTTTTTTCTTCACTAAAATATTTATTCATTGATAGAATAAATATTGATTTTTTTAAATTATTTTTTTCATAATTTTTTTTAAATATTTTTACAATTATTTAAAAAAATGTTTTTTATGTAATTCTTATTTTTACAACTTGTCCCACTATGGGACACTCATTTTCTGCAGGCTGGTTGTTTCTATAGCATGCAGATGAATCTGCATCTGCATGCTATAGAAGCTTGCAGTGCTGCAGCTTCTCCGTGCTCTAACCTGAGACTTCCTGATATGCAGTGCGCATGTCAGAAAGTCTCTTTGACCTGGAGACCCGGATGTTGTTGTGACGACATCCGGGTCTCCATGGGAACGATCGGGACCCCGTGGCATGCCGCGGGGTCTCCGACCCAAAGCAGAGGGGCTGTCAGCCCCTCTGCAGCCGCCGGAACGCTGCAATCATCTTTGATCACAGTGTGCCTGGGGTTAAAGTTCCGGGAGCGGTCCATGACCACTCCTGGCACTTAGTGCCGGGTGTCAACTGTGAGAATCAGCTGACACCCGGCCGCGCTCACCCTGTGAGTGCGTCCGATAGTATATGACGTACCATCCCGTCGCTGGGACTTAAGGCCCAGGTCGCATGGATGGGATAGTACGTCAAATGTTAGAAAGGGGTTAATGGAAAGTTGAATGGAAGTTGAGTGAAAGGAAAAAGTGTGATAGAAAAAGGTGCACAAGCAACTGGGATAATCGCAGAGTTGAAAGGATTGTTAACAATAGGTCATTCAAAAATTTGGG
Source organism: Oophaga sylvatica (assembly GCA_033576555.1). Lineage (NCBI taxonomy): Eukaryota > Metazoa > Chordata > Amphibia > Anura > Dendrobatidae > Oophaga > Oophaga sylvatica. The sequence continues at coordinate 472,997,074 of JARQOD010000003.1, read as the reverse complement.
GGAGATTCACAAGGAGTAGACTGCTGCTGGAGTCAATGCTTCAAGAGCCACCACACACAGATATATCCAGGACATGGGCTACAAGTGTCACATTCCTTGTGTCAAGCCACTCATGACCAATAGACAACGCAAGAAGCGTCTTACCTGGGCCAAAGAGAAAAAGAACTGGACTGTTGTCAGTGGTCCAAGGTGTCGTTTTCAGATGAAAGTAAATTTTGCATTTCATTTGGAAATTAAGGTCCCAGAGTCTGGAGGAAGAGTGGCGAGGCACACAATCCAAGCTGCTTGAGGTCTAGTGTGAAGTTTCCACAATCAGTGATGGTTTGAGGAGCCATGTCATCTGCTGATGTAGGTCCACTTTTTTTGTTTTAACAAGACCAAAGTCAGCCCAGCTGTCTACAAGGAAATTTTAGAGCACTTCATGCTTCCTTCTGCCAACAAATTTTTTAGAGATGGAAATTTCATTCTCCAGCAGGACTTGGCACCTGTCCACACTGCCAAAAGTACCAATACCTGGTTTAAAAACAACAGTATCACTGTGCTTGATTGGCCAGCAAACTCGCCTGACCTTAACGTCATAGAGAATCTATGGGGTATTTTCAAGAGGAAGATGAGAGACACCAGACCCAACAATGCAGACGAGCTAAAGGCTGCTATCAAAGCAACCTGGGCTTCCATAACACCTCAGCAGTGCCACAGACTGATTGCCTCCATGCCATCGCCGCATTGATGCAGTAATTGATGCCGAAGGAGCCCTGACCAAATAATGAGTGCATTTACTGAACATACATTTCAGATCCAACATTTCGGATTTTAAAATCATTTTTCAAGCTGGTGTTATAAAGTATTATAATTTACTGAGATAATGACTTTTGGTTTTCACTGACTGTAAGCCATAATCATCAACATTAACAGAAATAAATACTTGAAATAGATCACTCTGTTTGTAGTGAATATCTAATATATGAGTTTCACTTTTTGTATTGAAGAACTCAAATAAATTAACTTTTTGATGATATTCTAATTTGGTGAGAAGCACTTGTATATCATATGCTTTACTGTGAAAATGTTCATATTATAAGAACTGTGTGCCCACATCTTTCCCTGCACATATCGGCTGTTTTGAATAGCTGACATGTGCCTTTAACAGCTGCAGGTGGAATCGTGATCCACCCGTGGCTGTTAACCTGTTAAATGCCATTATTGTCAATCTCAGACAGCGGCATTTAACTCGCGCTTACCGGAAGCACGATGGAAATCCCGCTCATCGGTGACCCCATCACATGATCGCGGGTCACCGATGGGTTGGCATGACAACCAGAGGTCTCCAGCAGACCTCTATTGTTGTCATAGCTGGATTGCTATGAGCGCCGCCTGGTGGTCGTCGCTCATAGCAAATGAGCAATTCTGCTACATAAAGGCGATCTGATCATCGCCTGTATGTAGCAGAGCCGATCAGATTATGGCAGCTTCTAGTCTCCCATGGAGACTATTGAAGCATACCAAAAGTAAAAAAAAAATGTTTTTAAAAATATTAAAAAAAATATAAAAGTTCAAGTCACTCCCCCTTTCGCACCATTCAAAATAAAACAATGAAAAAATGAAATATACACATATTTGGTATCGCCGCATTTAGAAACGCGCAATCTAGCAATATAAAAAAAAATAACCTGATCGGTAAACAGTGTAACGAGAAAAAATATTAAAATCGTCAGAATTACTGTACTTTTTTTGGTCGCCGCTACATTGCAATAAAATGCAATAACAGGCGATCAAAAAATAAGCCCTCACCCAGCCCAGATGATGAAAAATGGAGGACGCTACAGATCTTGGATTTTTTTTTCACCACTTAATAAAAAAGAACCTAGACATGTTTGGTGTCTATCAACTTGTAACGACCTGGAGAATCATAATGGCAGGTCAGTTTTAGCATTTAGTGAACATGATAAAAAAAACAACTGTGGAATCGCACTGATATGTTAAAACCAATGATGTTGTTCAAAAGTACAACTTGTCCTGCAAAAAACAAGCCCTCGCATGGCCATATTAATGGAAAAATAAAAAAGTTATGGCTCTGGGAAGAAGGGGAGCAAAAAACATAAATACCTCTGGTCATGAAGGGGTTAAACACCATGCCTTCCCCAAAATGACTATATCTAACCTGTACGAATCACAGGACAAAATCAGAATATATCAGCCTCAATGTAATTTTAATGTTTAATGGTAAAACACCTCATATTCCCTATTGACGCCTTGAGGTTCTCTTGTCTGCAGAGTGTAGATCCAATAGGCTTCTCTCTCTTTTAATTTCTTAATTCTATCTCCACCAGGTCTGGGCACCATGACAGTTTCTATGACCTAAAATTTTAATTGTGAGGCACTATGTCCTGCAGAGACAACGTGAGATAGTATTGGCAACAAGCTCCCCTGGACCGTGTGTGGTAAATATCTGAACCTGCTTCCCTGGACCGTGTGTGGTGAATATCTGAACCTGCTCCCCTAGACCGTGTGTGGTGAATATCTGAACCTGCTCCCCTGGACCGTGTGTAGTCAGTATCTAAACCTACTCCCCTGGTCTGTGTGTGGCCAGTATCTGAAACCGTATCCAGCAGTACCTGAATCTTGTAACTGCATCCGGCAGTATCCACAAATTCTGAAGCCACTCCGGCGGAACCTGAACCTGTTCCCGAGACCCATGTGACTGAATGTTTATCTGTCCTAGTACTCCGAGTTGTTCAGACTGTTATACCAGTCTCTGAATCCAGCCCTGTCTGTGACTCCGTGTCAGTATCCGTCCTGCCTGAGGAGTAGTCTGAATGGAGCCGGAATCCAGTCAGCACCTGCAAACCTGACGCTTGTGGTCAGCAGCGGCAGTAATGGGGACTGCATAGGAGTAGTACCTGGCGGTTACCTACTGCCCAATCTGTCTTTACCATCAGGAGCTCCAGGGAACACCTGGTAGCCGCTTAGCTACGCCCCCTAGATAAGCCCGGCCCTGTGTCACAGTGGGTCCACGAACAACGTGCGCCACCTGCGTGCATGACACTCAGCAAGGCGACCTGACATAGAGAGGGGCAGAGTGGCAAATGCAGTGAGTAGCACGGCAAGGAGAACTTGTGCGAGTTGCCAGCGTGATACTGTCCTTTACCTAGTGCTGGTAGTAGCACTAATCATACGTTATTTCATGTGTCCAAAGTATGCTGGTGATCAGAGGACAGAAGGCTTGCTATATATCACTGGAGTTGGCTCCTAGTTAATATGTGGCTAGTTTCTAACTACCTTTACAAATTTTCACAGTATGTGTTGCAAAATACACACAGACAGCAAACGGTTCAGCAATTCATTATTTATTCCATACTTAAAGGGTATATCCAGGACTTTGTAAAAAAAAAAAAGTACCTAAGCACTAACAGGCAGGTAATTGCAACTTACCTCCTGTTGTGCACGGCGCTGTTCCTTTCGGTTCACATACCGCTCATGCCGGGGATTCCGCTGCCTCTGCTGACGCAACGGAGTGGGACTTTCGGCGTCATTCTGGCTGACAGCTGGCTCCCTCAGTTAGGCAGCGGGAATCTGGCTGTCAATCAAAAGGACATCAGATGTCCTGCTCTATGGACAGAGTGGAGCGGAAAAGACATGACGTTAGCGGAAGCTTCTGCATCCTCTGCAGGAGCAGTTTGTAAAAGCTCTGTGCTGGCGAAGAATGGCACCGGACATAACAGGTAGGTAAGTTGCACCTACCTGCCTGTTAGTGCTTAGGTACATTTTTTGTTTTTTATAAAGTCCCGGATACCACATTTAATAGAAATGGCCCTTATTATGGCTCATTGCAGCTAAAGTTCTGGCCTTAATTATGTCAGATGCTAATGCTAAAATATTTTTATTCATATTTTTCTTCCTGGTATGTCAGTGATAGGCACTTACTATTTTACGTAACTTTACACTAACTCTTCCCCAACTTTATCAGTCTTGACAGCGCCCATTAACCACAAGTGATCACTATTATTTATCCACTCAGCATTCCAATATTTCATGAAATACAAGTCTGCTAATTATGACTGTTTTTGACAAGAAAATCTACTTAATATTCCAGACATTAACATGAAAAATAAAGTAGGCAGAATTTAATGGCTATGCTGATTCAGATAATATTCTCTGCTGATAACGGATGACTAGAATATGCTGTAATTGTAAATACAGGCTATCACTCCTTAGGAACTGCTGGGAATAAAGGCATTATTTGTTGAATTTACATTATAACAGAAACCTAGTGTCACCTCATTGTTTATAAATTTGTCCTCTGAAAATAATAAAGGAGCAGCTTTCTTTATACAATATGCTTTGTCTAGAGATGAGCAAATCTTTTGAAATTAGAATTTGCCAAATTTTCCCCCAAAATTTGACTCATACAAATAAATTTGCCCAAATTTCAATACTAAACAGCTTGTACAGTAGCTTGCAAAAGTAAGGGTTGGCATCAGTTCATGTGAAGAACATGCCTATAACTTGGAACATTTGGTTTTCTTTTTATTATAAAGCAAACAAAAAATAAGACAAAAAACTAAACACTTCAGTGTGCATAACTATTCACCCCACTAATGTCAGTACTTTGTAAAGCCTCCTTTTGCAGCAACTGCATCTGTAAGTCACTTTGGATAAGTCTCTATGAGCTTTCCACATCTCGCCATCGGAATTCTTGAAAATTCCTCCAGGCAAAACTGCTACAGCTCCTTGAGGTTAGATGGTTTCCTCTGTTGAACAGCAATCTTCAAGACTGACCACAGATTATCAATTGGCTTAAGGTCTGGGCTTTGACTAGGTCACACCAAAACATTTACACTTTTCCCTTTAAACCATTTGAGTGTTGCTTTAGCAGTATGCTTTGGGTCATTGTCTTGTTGGAATGTAAACCTCTGTCCCAGCCTCAAATCACTGACAGACTGAAAAAGGTTTTGGAAAAGAATATCCCTGTATTTCGCACCATGCATCTTCCCCTTGACTCGGACAATTTTCCCTGTCCGTGCTGCCAAAAAACATCCCACAGCATGATGTTGCCACCACCATGTGTTGGCTTCACGCCAGACAATGCATTTTCCTAGGTGACCAAAAAGTTAATTTTGGTCTCATCTGACCACAGCACCTTCCTCTGTTATGAAATGGTAGCTAAGGAGGACTGTAACAAAAGTAGCCAAGGTAGCCAGTCACCCAGAGTGGTTGGTAACTAATGGATTGCAGACCCCTAAACTAACCGCACAACTAGAAGCAGCTGTGGGACGTACCTACAATGACCTAGACGCCTCGACACAGCCGGAGAGTTAGCTAAGCCTAAAGATAGAAAGGGGAAAGCTAACTGCCCCGGAGTAGCGCCCCAAAGGAATAGGTAGCCCCCACACATATATTGGCAGTGAGACAAGATGAAATACAACGCAGGCAGAAAATAGAGTAAGCAAACGCTGGGGCCCAAAACTGTCTTGATAGGACAGGACAGAAAAGAATACTTTCTGCAATCCAGCAAAACCCTAGGAAAAATTCCAACACTTCTGATTCCAATAAAATACTCAGACCACCACATCTCTCCCAGCTATATCAGAACTCTGGTGTGAACAGTTAGCTACCTAGCAGCCACTGAAATATCAGGGATTGAACAAATGAATGGAGATAACTGAAAAAACAGAGACCAGCGCAGGCCCCGGCAGGGGGACCCAGCTGACCTCACAATGAAGGCAGAAAAACAAAAGAAAACAAAACCACAGAAACAAGCAAGAAATAGCTTATCTGAAAGTTTGCAGGAGACCGCATCAAGCTGACTTCCAAACTGAACCAGGAAGAGATAGCTAATCACTGGCGAGGATCATGGGAAAGTAACTCCCTTAAATCTCCCCAATCATCACTGCCAGATTGCCAATCATCCACAGCTGGATCCTCAGCTGAAGGGTCTCTGTCAGTCAAGACAGCTTCATTAATATCAACAGCCACCAGAGGGAGCCCCAACTCAGAATCCAGGGAATTCACAACATTCCTCCATACATTTGGGGATTCTCCCACATGTCTTCTGGCAAACTTAAATGAGCCTTACACTTTTTGTGTGTAAGTAAAGCTTTTTTCTGCCCACTCTCCCATAAAGGCAACCTCTATGGAGTGTACAGCTTATTGGGGTCGCACTATGGACATATACTCCAGTCTCTGCTTGGGAACTCTGAAGCTCATTCAGGGTTACCATTTGGTCTCTGTGCTGCCCCTCTGATTAATGCACTTCTTGCCTGGGATGAGAGTTATGGTGCACATCTCTCTTGGCAGGTTTGTTGTGCTACCATAAAACCAAACAGAGGAATCGATTCTGCAATATAAATCCATGTGGAGGAGAAAGAGACCAGTATAATGTTGACCTAACTGAAAGATCAACCTCAAAAAGGATAGGGAGAGTATTAAATAAAACTTTCTTTGTTATATATAACAATACATTTTTATATTTAGTGAGCAATCTGTTAAAAACATCAATTGGAACCATAGATCACCCAGCAAGATGAAATTTAACTGGTCCCAGATATGAAATATTTTACTGCAGCAAAAAGGTTTTTCTGTTTAAAAATAAAAACTGGACCCAAAGAGCAATGTTCAATAACTATATCAATCAACTAATTAGAGTGCAAGTAATCACATGTTGCACTGCAGTTGGATCATGGTATTCAGTAAAGGAGAAAATTCTTGCTATAATAGATATGAAGCATGCCAACGGAAACTTAGAAAATAATACCTGAATATTTTTAATAGATACACTAAAGTTTGTTTAGTGTCTATTTTAGTAAGCAGGAGATAGACTGCTATCTATATGTTGACTTTCAATTTATGTGTTTGTTCTTTGGTGGGTCAGAAAAACAGACTTTTCTTCGTCTAAAGGGTATGCCACACTAACAACATCGCTAACGGGATCGCTAAAACGTCACTATTTAGCGATCCGTTTGCGATGTTGTTGTGTGCGGATCTGTCAGCGACGAGGCCCCTGCTGTGATCTCGCTCGTCGTGACATCATTCGGCCCTTTTAGATGTCGGCGCCCCGCAGGTAAGTATATATCGCTAAGTGTGGCACCTTTTCTTAGCGATTTAGCGGTACTTTTGTACGCTAAGTCGTTAAGAGATCGCTAACGCGATAGCGTCGTTACTATTCGCTAAGTTAAGCCGCACTTAGCGATTAGAAACAATCCCGCTAGCGATGCATTAGTATGCGTCTTTTCGCTATCGCTGCGGGATTGTTAGTGTGGCAGTACTTAAGCTTGTATTTAACTTAAGTTGCGTTATTGTAACATATGTGCTGTTTTCTTGGATGACGAGACATAGGATAATTGAACAGTGATGTTTGCTGATATGTTGATTTCACATTGTCCAGGCCAGCTAGCTTGTTGACATGCAAAACAGAGGAGCAAAAACTATGCAAATTGATTAAATAGTCAAACAATGAGAGTTAATCTTATCGCATCTTCTTCTTGACCTCTGGATGCCAGCTTGAAGGACAACAGTTGTGAGCTAAATAAGTGGGACATGCCTTTAAAAATACACATCCATACATTCATATATCCAAGACATCCAGAGATTTAAAGAACAGAGACTCTTTAGAAAACCACAGATAGGAACATTCTACAGGACAGTTGCTAGAACATCATGGCTCCACCACGAGGGACACAGATTTGACATTCTATAAGATGCCAGCTTAGGGGACCACGGCCCCGGCTGAAAGAATACAGACCTGCTCCATTGACCATCAATGAACCATGGATATGTTTGGGGTAGTCAGGATTTGGAACCACCGGTCACGTGAGCCCCATGGATACATTTGGGAAAGCCAGGATTGGGACTCACCAGTCGCCTGGCTAGATGGAGATGTTTGGAGAAGCCAGGATGTGACCCTTCGGTCAGCTGGGATTATACCTCAAAAGGACTGTCATCTTCTAAGCTTGTTGTTACCTCCTCTCTGTGCGTGCCGCAGATGGGGGTAGTCAGCCCTGGAAGCTCTGGGTACTTGCTCTGGAACTGTTCTATGTGTTAATTTCCTGTCTTGTGGTTCAATAAAGTATTGCCATACTGTTTTACCCTCACCCCTGTGTTGTCTGAGTAGTATTACATCCTTGGTAAAAGGAGAACGGGTGTTCAGTGGGATGTGCCCTGGTCCATGCCATTTCAGCTAGCGGACTAGAGCACCCGCTGACCCCCGTGCCTCCACATTTCATCTTATGTAATGTATTATGGTAATGTACATCATATGAGTCAAGAAAGATGTTAATGTATAATGTGAGTAGTGTATAGTAAAGGGTAAGCATAGGATTAGCTTAGGATAGCATAAGTTCGGTTTAAATAGTAAGTGGTTTAACAACAGTATAGGACATAGGATAGGAACAATAGGTTCAGTCAGTAAGATAGGAAATATTTAATGATAGAACTAGCCCAATGGGTGGGTACTAGTGTTGATAAAAACAGGTGGCACTTCCTGATAGTGTGTGGTTAGAGAAGTGCAATGTCAAGGTCAATTTCTGTGCCTGTGCAGAAGGAACAAGTAGCCAATGCCCATAGAAGGGCGGAATATTGCAATTGCAGGGCACAGGAGCGGGACAACCACTAGACCTCAGAGGGCCCTGAGACACTGATAGGAGGTGACAGGCACGCAAATGAAGATGGAGGTTGAGTTTCCTTCCAGGCACTGCACGCCCCAGAGCCTGGAAGACTGGATTAATATAAAGGATTAAAAGAGGATTTCAGAAGAACAAGACCACAGATATTAGGCATACAGGTATGACTATTTTAAGTATTCTAGTACCTGTATGCCCATATCAATACACGTCTAAGGTTTTTTATGACCATATGGGGGCACAATATGGAAGATTAATGAAAAAAAATAAAAGAATAAATAAAAAACTAGAGAGTAAAAAGTACCGTAAATAAAAAAAATAAATAACAATGTCCCTGTCAATCTAAATCGTTATTACTATTCTGGCCCTGTAAAAACAAATAAAAATGAAAACCTGTCTGATATATGATATAAAAAAAATAATTGTAACAGAATGGGAAGAAAATTGGAAATGCATAAAAAATGGGAAAAACAAACACTTATTTCCCTTATTTTCTCTGAAGCCCCAATTGTCATGAAAATAATAATAATAAAAAAAAAATTCAAATCCGAATGTGATTTTTTTTTTACAGTTCTGTAAACCACATGTATGGAAAAAAAAAAACTGAAAATGTGGCTGGTAAAAAAAACTGAAAATGTGGCTGGTTTAGGATGGGGGTACATGACTTGGTCTTTAAATTGTTAAATAGCATTTCCATTATATAATACCACTATTGTTACTGCTCCGTTTAGCATTCAGAATTTATAAATTTAAAAAAAAATCCCGTGACTTCCTACAGACTTGTTCTCAGAATCCAGACTGTCACTAATGGCAGATTGCATGTATGCCATACGCCACAGTACGTATTCTGCTGTAGGATCCGCAGCGTTATTTGCACTTCGCTGGATGCTAACCTTAGGATATTCCCTGATCCAATAATATATTAGGTAATTGCTGGTTAGGAATGCCCATAATATATTCTTACATTGGCTCCAAATCAGATAATAGCAGTAGATGCAATGAGGGATCAATTTAAAATAAAAAACAATGTTTTTTGGTTTGATAGAAGGATCTGCTTATGCTGTATATGACATTCTATATCTGAAGTGCAAATTTTGTCCTACTTACTGAGCAAGGTGCAGGCCCACTGACATTTGGCGTTTGCTCATTTTATGTATTCTCTCTAGATGCTATTTGCATAAAAATTAAAACAACTGTCTATTTCATGGGTGATGGTGTATAAACAAGCACGTCAGATCTGCAAGTGCAGGCAGCCATCAACTCAACAACTCATCAACCACATGCTCGCCTTCATATCTGGCAGACACTTTATTCATTCTTTGGGAATTTTTACAATCTGAGGAATCGTTCATGGCAAATCTAATGTCTATTTTTGACAGTTTGATTTCTGCGATTGTGACAGTGGATCTGCACATGCATTAACCTTACTATCATTGATATGATAAACATGCTGGAGATCAGTGGCGCGGCCATAATTCCATGAGTTTTCTTTCTGCTACATGACTTGAGTATACATTAATCCATTTACAAGTATTGGATGTGGAATATAAGCAGATTTAATGAAAACTTGAAGGGGTGGTCTGAAACTAAAATGCATTTTATTCCAAAAGATCTATTTATTTAAGCTAATGATCTAATCTTTTTTCTAATACACTTTAATGAAAAAGTCCCTATTGTTACCTCTCTATACTACCTACTGCTTTATTTTTATTTTTTACTACTTGCTGAGTGATGATGCTTCGATACAGAATCCCCAGTGCATGCTAAGTTACTCAAATGCAGCCTCTGCCCCCACCCTGAACTGAAGTGTCATCAATGATGTACGTTTCAGGGGCTGTGCTAGTCCCTGCTCTACTGAGCATGTGCGGGTTGTCAATTCCGGCATACAGTGGGTGCGGAAAGTATTCAGACGCCTTAAAATTTTTCACTCTGTTTCATTGCAGCCATTTGGTAAATTCAAAAAAGTTCATTTTTTTCTCTTTAATGTGCATTCTGCACCCTATCTTGACTGAAAAAAACAGAAATGTAGATTCTTTTGCAAATTTATTAAAAAAGAAAAACTGAAATATCACGTGGTCATAAGTATTCAGACCCTTTGCTCAGACACTCATATTTAAGTCCCATGCTGTCCATTTCCTTGTGATTCTCCTTGAGATGGTTCTACTCCTTCATTGGAGTCCAGCTGTGTTTAGTTAAACTGATAGGACTTGATTTGTAAAGGCACGCACCTGTCTATATAAGACCTCACAGCTCACAGTGCATGTCAGCCCAAATGAGAATCATACCTCATGAACTCATAGGAACTGGCCAAGGAGCTCAGAAACAGAACTGTGGCAAGGCACAGATCTGGCCAAGGTTACAAAATTATTTCTGCAGTACTCAAGGTTCCTAAGAGCACAGTGGCCTCCATAATCCTTAAATGGGAGAAGTTTGGGACCACCAGAAGTCTTCCTAGACCTGGCCGTCCAGTCAAACTGAGCAATCATGGGAGAAGAGCCTTGTTGAGAGAGGTAAAGAAGAACCCCAAGATCACTGTGGCTGAGCTCCACAGATGCAGTAGGGAGATGGGAGAAAGTTCCACAAAATCAACTATCACTGCAGCCCTCCACCAGTCGGGCCTTTATGGCAGAGTGGCCTGACGGAAGCCTCTCCTCAGTGCAAGACATATGAAAGCCCGCATAGAGTTTGCTAAAAAACACATGAAGGACTCCCAGACTATGAGAAATAAGATTTTCTGGTCTTATGAGACAAGATAGAACTTTTAGTGAAAATTCTAAGCGGTATATGTGGAGATAACCAGGCACAGCTCATCACCTGCCCAATACAATCCCAACAGTGAAACATGGTAGTGTCAGCATCATGCTATGGGGTTGTTTTTCAACTGCAGGGACAGGACGACTGATTGCAATTGAAGGAAACACGAAAGCGTGCTCTGGACCTCTGACTTGGCTGAAGGTTCACCTTCCAACAAGACAATGACCCTAAGCACACAGCTAAAATAACAAAGGAGTGGCTTCAGAACAACTCTGTGACCTTTCTTGACTGACCCAGCCAGAGCCCTGACCTAAATCCAATTCAGCATCTCTGGAGAGACCTGAAAATGGCTGTCCACCAACATTCACTATCCAACCTGACAGAACTCGAGAGGATCTGCAAGGAAGAATGGCAGAGGATCCCCAAATCCAGGTGTGAAAAACTTGCTGCATCATTCCCAAGAAGACTCATGGCTATACTAGCTCAAAAGGGAGCTTCTACTCAATACTGAGAAAAGGGTCTAAATACTTTTGACCTTTTGATATTTCAGTTTTTCTTTTTTAATAAATTTGCAAAAATTTCATTTCTGTTTTTTTTCAGTCAAGATGGGGTGCAGAGTGTACATTAATGAGAAAAAAATGAACTTTTTTGAATTTACCAAATTGCTGCAATGAAACAAAAAGTGAAAAATTTAAAGGGGTCTGAATACTTTCCGTACTCACTTTATACTCAATAGGATCTTGCAATTGTGCACTATTCTACTATTCTATGTCACAACAGTCACTGCTCATTGTAAGGTGAGAGTGAGCGAGCAGAGACCAGCACCTCCCATCAAGTGGGGGGGGGCGCTAGTCTCTGCTGTTCCTACACGCCAGGAATTCTTCTTACAGCACGCACTGACAGCATGCTATCTTGCTGGCTCATCACTTATCACTAGAGCCGGCGAGTGAGTGCACTGTGTATAATCAGGATTAAAATAAATTTTAGATTCAGACCACCCCTTTAAACAACTTTACATTTCATGTAACAGGCAAGTGCAAGACGCCTCATACTCTGAGTTTGTCTGGTGACTTTCTTAGTGCTTCATGCAGCAGATGCTATTTGTGCTTGAATTTGATGTGCATAAGGTAGATTAATCCCTTAACCCTGTAAGAAGGTGAGACATAATAGACAAGAATTGCCAGTGCTGTGTGTCATTTGTGCAAG
>JARQOD010000003.1:472895094-472984396 GCA_033576555.1 Oophaga sylvatica | reverse complement strand
TTTTGGCCACTTGGTAGCCAATTTGGCCACTTGGTAGCCACGTTGGCACATTCGGCACCTCGGTAACCACTTTGGCCACTTGTAGCCAATTTGGCCACTTGGTAGCCACTTTGGCACATTCGGCACCTCGGTAGCCACTTTGGCACATTCGGCATCTCGGTAGCCACTTTAGCCATGTTGACACATGCTGCCACTTTGCCTTGGGGGTCACTTTGGCGCTCCGGGCCCCTCAGGGGCCACTTTTGCACACTGGGCTTCTAAAGCCACTTTGGCGTCCGTGGGGCTTTTCAGAAGCCATTGGCGTGCTGCTTGTGGCCCGTGTGCTGCCTGGGGCCCCGTGTGCTGCCTGGGGCCCCTGTGTGCTGCCTGGGGCACTGTGCTGCCCTTTAAGACCTTGAATCAGCGATCTGTCAGCTTCTATTAGCTGATACGGGTCATGTGTGGAAGCTGCATTTGCATAGCTGCCATCTTTGTAAGGTCACTGCACCTGTGCTGTGGCTTCAATCCATGTCAGTTGGGGGTCATGGAAAGGTCGCCATTATTTCCTATGGGAAATTTTTTGCTTAAAATGAGATTTTTTTAAAAAACTAAAAATCGGATCGACTCCAAAAATACATAGCACACCTGTCCCCACCGAGGGCTTCGAAACGCCGCCTGAACGGGGTCTCTGCGCCGAGCGGTTCGGGCCGCATTAATTGCAGAAAACGCGGGAGAAGAAGAAGAAGAAGAAGAAGGAAGAAGAAGAAGAAGAAGAAGAAGAAGAAAATATAAGAAATCGGATTGCAATATGTTGCTTGAACCTAGAGGTTCAAGCACCATAATAACTCCAAAACTTATTCTCAACTCATGGTTATTGGTTGGGTGAAGCCATTTATTGTCAAATTACTGTGTTTTCTCTTTTTAAATCATGACAACCTAAAAAACAGCCAAGCGACCCTGATCAAAAGTTTACATATCCCATTTCTTAATACCATGTATTGCCCCCTCTAACATCAATGACAGCTTGAAGTCTTTTGTGGTAGTTGTGAATGAGGTTCTTTATTCTCTGACATGGTTAAGATGCCCACTTTTCTTGGCAAAAAGCCTCCAGTTCCTGTAAATTCATGGGCTGTCTAGCATGAACTTGAGATCTCCCCAGAGTGGCTCGATGACATTGAGGTCAGGAGACTGAGATGGCCACTCCAGAACCTTCACTTTGTTCTGTTGTAGCCAATGACAGATCGATTTGGCTTTAGGTTTTGGATCGTTGTCATGTTGGAACGTCCAAGTACGTCCCATGCACAGCTTCCGGGCTGATGAGTGCAAATTTGCCTCCAGTATTTGCTGATAACGTGCCACATTCATCTTTCCTTCAACTTTGACCATGATTCCTGTGCCTTTGCGCAGCTCACACATCCCCAAAACATCAGCGATCCACCTCCGTGCTTTACAGTAGGAATGATGTTCCTTTCATCATGGGCCTTGTTGACCTCTCTCCAAATGTAACATTTATGGTTGTGGCCAAGAAGTTCAGTTTTGGGCTCATCAGTCTAAATTACCTTGTTCCAGAAGTTTTGAGGCTTGTTTCTGTGCTGTTTTGCTTACTGTAGGCGAGATACTTTGTGGTATTGCGCAGTAATGGTTTTCTTTTGGTGACTTGACCATGCAGCCCATTTTTCTTCAAGCGCCTCCTTATTGTGCATCTTGAAACAGACACACTGCTAGTTTTCAGAGAGTCCAGTATTTCAGCTGATGCTATTTGTGGGTTTTTCTTTGCATCCCGCACAATTTTCCTGGCAGTTGTGGACAAAATTTTTGTTAGTCTACCTGACCGGGGTTTTGTTTTTACATAGCCCCTGATTTTCCAATTTGTTAATCACAGTTTGAATGCTGCTGACTGGCATTATCAATTCCTTGGATATCTTTTTGTATCCCTTTCCTGTTTTATACAGTTCAACTACCTTTTCCCGTAGATCCGTTGACAATTCTTTTGCTTTTTCCATGACTCACAATCTAGAAACATCAGTGGCTGGATGAAAGATGCAAGTGTCTATCTGGATCCCAGAAACTCACTCAGCTTTTATGCACACACACACTGATTGCAAGCAAACAGGACACAGGTGAGGATGTTACCTTTAGTAGACATTCAAACCCATTTGTGTCAACTTATGTGCATGTTATCAGGTCAAAATTACCAGGGTATGTGAAGTTTTGATCAGAGTCATTTGGATGTTTTGGTTTGTCATTACAATTTAAAAAGAGAAAACACAGTAGTTTGACAATAAATGACTTCACCCAACCACTAACCATGAGTGGAGAAAAAGTTTTGGTGTTATCATTCATATTCTCTAAAAAAAGGCCAAGAAAGCAAAAATTCTGCTGGGGTATGTAAACTTTTGAGCACAACTGTAACAGAGGAATGCACCTGGGTGTGGAGGTAGGGGAATAAACCAAAATGGAGAAGACTAGGGAATTACCACTCATACAAACCAAGCAACAGTCACTGATAACTCCTCCAACTCTCCTCATAAGAACTCCTCTCCCTCCGTCATGCAGCAAATGCTAGCTCTGACAAAGGTTTGTAACAGAGCCCAGATTATAAAGGGGAAAGGGTTGGCTAACCAAGCTCAGCTGTGAGCACAGGTATTTCCATCATGGACAATTAACCCCTGTTCTGCCAGAAGGAATAAACACATTTAAAATAAAGGAGAAGTGCTTCTTCTCAGCGCTGAAGTAGGAGCAATCAGACACTGCAGTTTTCTGGCTCCGCACTGTCACAGTAACCCCGTGACAATGTGCCTAAACAATGGAAAAAGATCACAAGTGACCCCATTTTGGAAACTGTCTCCCTCAAGGAACTTATCTAGAGGTGTGGTAAGCACCTTAAACTCTTTAGGTGTTGCACAGAATTTTATAATCTTAAGCCGTGAAAATGAAAAAAAAAAATACATTTTCAAGCAAAAATGTTGTTTTTCTCCAAATTTTTTCATTTTCACAAGGGAAACAGGAGAAATGGACCATACAGTTTGCTGTGCAATTTCTCTGGAGTATGCAGATACCCCATCTGTAGTCAAAAGCTACTGTTTGGGCACATGGCAGGGCTCGGAAGGGAAGGAGCGCCATTTGACTTTTGCAGCGCAAAATAGGCTTGAATAGATAGTGGATGCATGTCGCGTTTGCAGAGTCCCTGATGAACCTAAACAGCAGAATCCTCCACAAGTGACCTATGATCTTGTTTAATTCATCTGGGGGTGTAGTAAGCATTTTTAACCCTCAGGCAATTCACAGAATTATATAACATGGAGCTGAGTCAATGGAAAATTACCATTTTTTCCTCTAAATTGTTGCATTAGCATTACTGTCAGCGCGTCTAGACGGGTATTCACAGTCCGTAGATAGGATAGAATCTTATCCTGCGGATCCTTCTGGCGGGAGACCCCCTGGTATTGGTCCGAGATGGAAGATATTGCATGTCATTCAAGTATACTGTACTTCAGTTCAGTTTTTTTGCATTCAGTACAAATAGGGTGTGGCCTCCTTTCTACTGAGCTGTGTAGTTCATATATAGTCCCTCTTAAGCTGGGTGTCCATTTTGGACCCAGACTCTCTTCCACTATTCACACTAAGTAGGTTTTAACGTTAGAGAGTGTAGCTACTGTCCCAAATGGGTACACCTTGCCGTGGTGGGACAGCTTTATACTTTTTTGATCAAAACAGTGTTTACTAAGTAAACTACATTAATTATTTAATGCACTTGCTTTTTTACTTATTTCTTTTCATTAGGGTAGAGATGGAAGAAGCCTGGGAGCCAGCGGATTCCATGGCCTGTGCAAACTGTAACTGGATGGGTGGTAGAACCACTCTGCCGAAGCCCAAGCATGGCCTGGAGGGGCATAACTGACCACGGATACGCAGCAGCGTATCATCCCCTAAGCACGTCCCGGTTCAAGCTGGTATACTTGTTAATGTCATGTCATATGTCTG
This sequence comes from Oophaga sylvatica, assembly GCA_033576555.1. Classification (NCBI taxonomy): domain Eukaryota; kingdom Metazoa; phylum Chordata; class Amphibia; order Anura; family Dendrobatidae; genus Oophaga; species Oophaga sylvatica. The sequence continues at coordinate 472,980,433 of JARQOD010000003.1, read as the reverse complement.
ATATATATATATATATATATATATCAGGGTTTGACAAACCCGGGCGCCAGGTCGCCAGTGGCGCCTAGAAAATCATGCCTGGCGCCTGGGTTTGTCGGGGCCCTGAGCAGGCGGGGGGACCCACTCGCCGTCGGGCACCCCGGTGCCCGTTAGCAGAGGAGAGCGGTGTCAGCGCCGCCACTGCCCCCCCCGCTTGCTCAGGGCCCCGGCAGCAGCTGGCACAATACTCACCGTTCCCCGTGCCTCCGCTGCCGCAGCTCCGGGCTCCAGGGGGCGCCTGCGCTTCCTCTCACAGCAGCGCCGCTGAATGACGTCATCATTCAGCGGCCGGCTGTGGCAGAGAGCGCGCGGACGCCGGACAGGTAAGATATGTGTGTGTCTGTATCAGTGCGTGTGTATGTAGTGCGGTGCTTTGTGTGTGTATGTGAGAGAGTGCTTGTGTGCTGCGGTGCTGTCTGTGTGATGGTGGTGGGGGGAGGGCAGTGATGATGATGATGGGGAGACATTGATGATAATGGGGAGGCATTGATGATAATGGGGAGGCATTGATGATGATGGGGAGCAATTGATGATAATGGGGAGGCATTGATGATAATGGGGAGGCATTAATGATGATGGGGAGGCACTGATGATAATGGGGAGGCATTGATGATGATGGGGAGACGATGATGATGATGGGCAGGCGATGATAATGATGGGCAGGCGATGATAATGATGGGCAGGCATTGATGATGATGGGGAGGCGATGATGATGATGGGGAGGCGATGATATGATGAGGAGGCAATGATGATGATGGGCAGGCATTGATGATGATGGGGAGGACATGATGATGATGGGGAGGCAATGATGATGATGAGGAGGAGACAATGATGATGATGAAATGAAAAAAAAATTCTGGCTCCTAAATTTTTTGGCTGGCTCCTAGATTCTGAACAACTTTGTCGACCCCTGTATATATATTCACTGTTATGTCTAATACAATATACATGTGATTGTATGTAGGGAAAGAGTAGTAATGAAGTTAGCCCACTAGTGGGGGACACCTTAGTACACATAGAATAGGTTATGGAATAGTTACCATAGGAGGGGCCAACTGTGGGTAAGTCAGTGAGTTTCCTGCACTTGTAGTCAGTAGGGCCTGAGAGCCCGGACAGCGCAGTTGGACCCCAAAACGTTTAAGCAAGGAGCCCAGTCGTCCAGGGACTATGGCTGAAGGTCACAGCAGTGAAGGAATGCAGGGCAGCTCCAATATGTAGCAGCTAACTACGTGGGCAGATGCCCTTATGTCTGGGGCGAAATGGACAGGGGAACTCCTGAAGTTAGGCTGGCCAGAAGGAACGCTGCGGTACCGGACGAGACGGTACGACCCTGGGATATTTCGGAAGAAGTGAGGGAAAGCACAGGGAAAGGAAAGAATGTACTCTGTGATGATCCCTATCCCTAGGTTGTTTCTGTGACTGAGCTGGACGTACTGAGAATGGAACCAAGTAAAATTGTTTATTTTAAGTTGGAACTGGACTCTATCTCTCTGTAAGGTTCTGTGTATCTGTTTCTGAAACTCAGTTTGTTCGTCGGCCATTTTGCTTTCTGTTTTGCTGCAGCTATCTTGCCCTCAGTCAAAATGGAGTTTTCCAGCTTGCATGTTCCCGCCCTGATTCTCTCCGTTTGCTTCTTAAACAGCCACAGCTGAGCAATCAGTGCTTCAGAATCTAGCCTGCAGTGAACCTGTGTTCTGACTCCTGAAGCCTTGGACCTTGTACTCCAGCCATTCCTACTGAGGAACTCTGAAGCACTTGTGGACTCTGAACTCTGCTCTTGAGAGCCTCACGTTTGCATGGACTTGCGGTAACAGAGAAGATCTGAATCTGTTGTGGAGAGTTATTGCTGAGCTTAGATTACTCTGGCCTGCTGTGTCTCCTGCTTTTGTGTTTGCAACCTGTGTGTTTATTTTTGCCAATTTGTATGAAGCAATACAAGACTTTCTTTATCAACCTGTGTCTCAAGTATTTTCATCGCACCCAAGCACAAGACGCTATATGAACTGTACCACATACATTACAAGATTCTGAAGCCAAACGTTAGTGTCTGCTGGGTCTGGAAAGGCTTGTCTGCTGTACTGTGGATATCGGATGTCCGGTTGTACTTTCTGTGATGACAGTGGTTGTGACTTCTCACAACCATTCCAGGTGAGCAATTCCCTTAAGTTTTTTTTTTCTGCAGTGTTATCACAGGTAAACACTATTGTTTTTTTTTTTTTTTTCTCTTCTCTTTTGTCTGCTGAAACTCTGGATATCAGATGTCTGGTTGAAAGCTTTCTGTGATGATAGTGGTTGTGACTTCTCACAACCATTCCAGGTGAGCAGTTCCCTTAAAGTTTTTTCTTTCTTCAGTGTTGCCACAGGTGAACACTATTGTTTTTTTTTCTCTCCTCTTCTTCCAGTATCCTGTCTTAAAAGATCTGGAAAATGGAGGCCCGTATAAAGGAACTTTGCGGAGTGACTGATAATATCCTTGCAGATTTGCAGAATATAAAGACCCGTTTTACAAATCTTCAGGACCTAAATAATCACAATTTGCAAGTGGTTGGACAGACTACCCAGGATTTGCGAGCCAGGATTGAGGTTCTGGAGGGGCGAGTCCAGGCTCCTGCCGTGGCCCCGAGTTCTGGGATTCCCAAGTTGCCCCCTTTTCGTTTTGGTGGTGAACGTGAAAAATTCAGGGGATTTGTTAATCAATGCAATCTTTTTTTTTCTGCACATGCTTCACAATTTCCTACTGAACGATCTAAGGTGCTTACTGTAATTATGTTGCTTACCAACAAGGCTTTGATATGGGCAAACCCTCTGATTGAGACTGAGGATGATTGTTTGAATCACCTTGACGATTTTATTTCAGCCATGGGGCAGGTGTTTGATGACCCCAATCGAGGTGCAACAGCTGAAGCAGCCATGTTAGCTTTGCGCCAAGGTAAGCACTCGGTAGCTGAATATGCCTTGGATTTCAGGAGATGGGCCCTTGATACCACCTGGGACAATTCCGCCAAAAAATCTATTTTTCGAAAGGGGTTATCCCCACTGATTAAGGATGAACTTGCTCGTGCCGACCCTCCCACTGCGTTAGGTGACTTTATTAACTACTGCATCCGTATTGATACTCGTTTAACTGAACGCAGGCAAGAGAGATGGTTCGAAAGCAATCGTACTAACCTTTTCCTACCTTCCTCTCCAGCTAAGGAACCTTTGAATAGGATTACACGGGAACCTGAACCTGAACCCATGCAGGTAGACTCTTTACTACGACGGGTTAGTGATGCACGCAAGGAACATCGTTTTAAGGAGAATCTATGTTTTTATTGTGGTAAGTCAGGGCACTTTATTATTAACTGTCCCAGCCGTTCTCGCAAGACTACTGCAGCACTCATTCATTGTGAGTGTTGCGAGAGGGGATCTGTCAGGTCCGAGCCTCAGGCTCCAGAGAGAGCTGCAGCAACAGATCTTGATTTCTCGGACTTAAACTCCGTTACCTCTGAGGACGTTGACTGTGTAAATGCTGCCATCTTTCAAGTTTCCTCAGCGGTGTCCCAGCTGAGTTGTAAGAAAAACAATTCTCACTGTTTTCTTTCCATCAAACTCTGGGTTGACTCAGCCTGGGTGTCTAGCTCTGCTATGATCGACTCAGGTGCAAGTGGAAATTTTATGGATGTCTCCTTTGCTCTAAAACAGGGAATACGTTCAGTGAAGAAGGCTACTCCAGTACAGATGGAAACTGTGGATGGCTCCCTGCTGACCTCTGGACCAGTGGATCAGGAAACAGAGCCTTTAAAGGTTCTTATGGGTAAAGATCATCAAGAGAAACTGTCCTTTATGCTTATCTCTTCTCCTCACTTTCCCATTATTCTAGGGCTACCATGGCTGCAGGCTCAGAATCCTACCATTAACTGGGAGACCAAGGAATTACACTTTCCAGAGAAACAGATGAGTCCAAAAATTTCAGCTTGCTCTGTTCCTAAAGGAACCATGTCAGTCCCTGAACTACCAGCTGTATACCAGGACTATGTGGATTTATGTGACAAGAAGAACGCTGACCAGCTTCCTCCTCACCGTCCATATGATTGTCCAATTGAATTATTGCCTGGAGCAGAGATACCTTTTGGTAAGATCTACCCCCTGGCGGGGCCCGAGCTGAAGGCTTTAAAAGAGTACATAGACGAAAATCTAGCCAAGGGCTTCATACGCCCCTCTTCATCTCCTGCAGGGGCACCCATATTCTTTGTAAAGAAGAAAGATGGATCCCTGAGACCATGCGTAGACTATAGGGAACTCAATAAGGTTACTATTAGAAACCGTTATCCATTGCCTTTAATCCCTGAGTTATTGGAGAGAGTGCGACATGCCAAAATTTTTTCTAAACTAGATCTTCGTGGGGCCTATAACTTAGTCCGTATTAGACCTGGGGATGAATGGAAGACTGCATTCAGGTCACGCTATGGACACTTTGAATATCTGGTTATGCCTTTTGGTCTGAGTACCGCCCCAGCCACTTTCCAACACTTGGTGAATGACATCTTCAGGGATCTCCTAGATACATTCGTGGTAATTTATTTGGATGATATTTTAATTTTTTCTAACTCCACAGAGGAACATCATGGACATGTGAGAATGGTCTTGGAACGTCTAAGACAAAATCATCTTTACATCAAGCTTGAAAAGTGTGAATTCCATAAGACCGAAATTCAATTTCTGGGGTATGTACTGTCTACACAAGGAATTAGTATGGATGGAAGTAAAACCCAAGCCATCAATGATTGGCCAAGTCCTAGAAATGTGAAGGAGGTACAGCGCTTCATCGGGTTTGCAAACTTCTATAGACGTTTCATTAGAAATTTCTCTGAGGTAGTGTCACCTATCACCCAACTTACCCGGAAAGAGTCTAAGTTCTCCTGGACTCCCCAAGCCCAGGAAGCATTTTCCCGTCTAAAAGATAAATTTACCACTGCACCTATCCTAGTACATCCCAACCCAGAGCTTGCCTTCATAATAGAGGTGGATGCTTCAGACTGTGCCGTGGGAGCTATACTCTCTCAGAGAACAGGTGAGAAGAATGTCTTGCATCCCTGTGCCTTCTTTTCCCAGCAGTTGTCTTCGGCTGAGAAGAACTACGATGTGGGCAATAGAGAGTTGTTGGCCATTATTGCCGCCTTCAAAGAATGGAGACACCTTCTTCAAGGAGCTGCACAGCAAATAGTCGTTCTGACAGACCATCGTAATCTTGAGTTTATCAGGTCGGCTAAGTGCCTGACTCCTCGCCAGGCTCGCTGGAATCTTTTCTTAAACCAATTTAATTTTATTATTTCTTATAGACCAGGATCGCGCAATGGAAAGGCTGATGCACTCTCTAGGATTTACTCAGCAGAGACACGTCCAATTACTCCTCCTAAGACTATTCTTCCTGACTCTAGATTCCTAGGAGTGATTCATCATCAAGACCTAATTAAAGACATCAAGGAAGCATACCATGCGGATTCTTTTTTGGCTCAACCCCCAAGGGACGTAAGTCTTGTCTTTAAGAATGGTGTGTGGATTCTGGGACAACGTCTGTATATACCTGAAACAGTCAGATTGAGAGTATTGCAACTCATTCACGATTCCAAAATAGCCGGGCATAGAGGAATTCTAAAGACACAGGAATTTCTTTCTCGTTTCTTTTGGTGGCCCACTTGTAGGAAGGATGTTTTGGACTATGTCACTTCGTGTGAGGTTTGTGCAAGATGCAAAACACCTCGCTCTTCACCAACTGGTCTGTTACAGCCTCTTCCCACCCCGTCCCGCCCGTGGGGATCCATTTCTATGGACTTCATTGTGGAATTACCAACCTCTCAAGGGAAGAACACTATTCTAGTGGTGGTTGACCGTTTAACAAAGGCAGCTCATTTTATCCCTTGTGTCGGCTTACCCACTGCAAAACAGACATCAGATTTGATGATTAAAGATGTGTTTCGTTTACATGGAGTACCGGATGAGGTTATTTCGGATCGAGGGGTGCAATTCACTTCTAGGTTTTGGCAAAATTTCTGTGCAGCATTGGACATTAAAGTAAACCTTTCTTCTGCTTTTCATCCCCAGACTAATGGACAAACCGAACGAACCAATCAAACCCTGGAGCAGTATCTCCGCTGCTTTATCTGCCACCTACAGGATGATTGGGTGGATCTACTTCCATTGGCTGAGTTCTCTTACAACAACTCTCAGAGTGCCTCCACTAAACAGTCTCCTTTTTACTCTAATCTAGGTTATCATCCTAACATTCTACCACGATTTCCCATAGAGACGCCTTTGCCAGCAGTGGCTGAAAGAGTCACGACTTTACAGAAGAATATGGATCTTCTAAAGGAGAATCTGGAATCGGCTCAGGAAAGGTACAAGAAGGCAGCAGATAAATTTCGTAAACCTGCACCAGCTTTTAAGGTAGGAGACCTGGTCTGGCTGTCAACCAGAAATCTTAAGTTAAGGATTCCATCGTCTAAGTTGGGACATAAGTACATTGGACCCTATAAAATCAGTAAGATTATAAGTGCCGTTGCTTGTCGTCTTCAATTGCCCAGAACTATGAGAATCCACCCTGTCTTTCATGTATCCCTACTAAAGGCTGCGACACCCAATACGTTTCCTGGACGTTCTTCTCCTTGCCCTGACCCAGTGCTAGTCGATGGTCAGGAAGAATTTGTGGTGGAAAGGATTTTAGATTCCAGGTTGTATAGAAATCAGTTACAATATCTGATTAAATGGCAGGGCTACCCAGTGGAGGACAACTCATGGGAGCCAGTCAATAACGTTAATGCTCCTCGCTTGCTCCGTCAGTTTCATCAGAGGTACCCACACAAGCCTGGTCTGAGGTCATCCGGAGGTTGTCCCTAAGGGGGGAGTAATGTAAGGTTCTGTGTATCTGTTTCTGAAACTCAGTTTGTTCGTCGGCCATTTTGCTTTCTGTTTTGCTGCAGCTATCTTGCCCTCAGTCAAAATGGAGTTTTCCAGCTTGCATGTTCCCGCCCTGATTCTCTCCGTTTGCTTCTTAAACAGCCACAGCTGAGCAATCAGTGCTTCAGAATCTAGCCTGCAGTGAACCTGTGTTCTGACTCCTGAAGCCTTGGACCTTGTACTCCAGCCATTCCTACTGAGGAACTCTGAAGCACTTGTGGACTCTGAACTCTGCTCTTGAGAGCCTCACGTTTGCATGGACTTGCGGTAACAGAGAAGATCTGAATCTGTTGTGGAGAGTTATTGCTGAGCTTAGATTACTCTGGCCTGCTGTGTCTCCTGCTTCTGTGTTTGCAACCTGTGTGTTTATTTTTGCCAATTTGTATGAAGCAATACAAGACTTTCTTTATCAACCTGTGTCTCAAGTATTTTCATCGCACCCAAGCACAAGACGCTATATGAACTGTACCACATACATTACACTCTCTTTGTATGAAACCGCAAGAAGGAAACGCTCAGCAGATCCGAGAGGACCCTGAGGGATCAGAAAGCGGGAAGAAAGGTATGCTACAAAGGGGAGATTGTGTGCATGTGACGGAGGGCCAGGGTGCGCTGAAGTGGCCATTATTGAGGGCCATGACTACTGCCCTGGTCACTCTCACACCCCTAGGAAAGGGCTGCTGGGACGGCCCGAGGGAATGTCCAATAGATGTAGGCAGAGAAAGATGACAGGAAGCGCAGATGCAGACAGGACCGGCTGATGGAGAGAGCAAACATAATAGACAGCACAGCATAGAGAGCACAGCAGAGCGCACAGCACCAGAGAGCAAACAGCACAGAGAGCACAGCAGAGCGCACAGCACAGAAAGCACAGCACAGAGAGCACAGCAGAGCGCACAGCACAGAAAGCACCGCACCAGAGAGCACAGAGCCGCATAGCACAGAGCCGCATAGCACAGAGAGCACAGCACCAGAGAGCACAGAGCCGCATAGCACCGAGAACACAGCACCAGAGAGCACAGCACCAGGGAGAACAGCACCGAGAACACAGCACCAGAGAGCACAGAGCCGCATAGCACCGAGAACACAGCACCAGGAGCACAGAGCCGCATAGCACAGAGAGCACAGCACAGAGAGCACACAGCACAGTACACAGCACAGAGAGCACAGCACAGAGAGCACACAGCACAGTACACAGCACAGAGAGCACAGCACAGAGAGCACAGCACAGAGAGCACACAGCACAGTACACAGCACAGAGAGCACACAGCACAGTACACAGCACAGAGAGCACACAGCACAGTACACAGCACAGAGAGCACAGCACAGAGAGCACACAGCACAGTACACAGCACAGAGAGCACACAGCACAGTACACAGCACAGAGAGCACACAGCACAGTACACAGCACAGAGAGCACACAGCACAGTACACAGCACAGAGAGCACACAGCACAGTACACAGCACAGAGAGCACAGCACAGAGAGCACACAGCACAGTACACAGCACAGAGAGCACACAGCACAGTACACAGCACAGAGAGCACACAGCACAGTACACAGCAAGAGAGCACAGCACAGAGAGCACACAGCACAGTACACAGCACAGAGAGCACACAGCACAGTACACAGCACAGAGAGCACAAAACACAGTACACAGCACAGAGAGCACAGCACAGTACACAGCACAGAGAGCATAGCACAGAGTCGCATACCACAGTACACAGCACAGAACAAAGCCGCGCGCACACACCACAGGCTGAACAGCACAGAACAGAGAGCACAGAACAGAGAGCACACAGCACAGAGAGCACAGCACAGAGAGCACAGCACAGAGAGCACACAGCACAGTACACAGCACAGAGAGCACAAAACACAGTACACAGCACAGAGAGCACAGCACAGTACACAGCACAGAGAGCACAGCACAGAGAGCACAGCACAGAGTCGCATACCACAGTACACAGCACAGAACAAAGCCGCGCGCACACACCACAGGCTGAACAGCACAGCACAGAGCACACGCTGCGGCTGCCGCACGTCACTTCAGCACCGAGGACAGCGCTACAGTTGTGTTCTGAGCCCAGGCCCCGCCCCTGTAGCCCCGCCCACTCAGTGTCTTACGCCGTGCGTCCGCCTCCCTGGCGTTCCCTGGCCGCTGTACGGAGCTCCGCCGGGATTCTGGCTGTGTGGTCTCTTGAGCCGCCCTCAGGTAACTGTCACTCGGAAACGTCTGAGGGCGCCGGAGACCCCGTCACTGTAGTGGCAGCTGCCCGCGTTGAGCACTGCCTTCCGGCCGGGCACCATTGCCGGGTCTGGACCTCCAGCCATAGTCCTGTAGGCGCCACTCTGCCGGCGGCCTGGAGCGGGAGCGTTGTACACAGGGCTTGTCCCGCCTGGGCCCCTGCGGTGTGTACATGGCCTGTGATGGCGGTGCACAGGGGCAGCTGACAGTGACCATGGCTCCCAGCTGTGCCAGGACTGAACATGGCGCAGACACGTGTCAGTTCTGATTGCACATATATATAAGTTTGACTCCTTGTGTGCCGGGCTCGGCGGGGTCCCACCTTGAAGGGGCTGCAGTACCTGTTTTGTCCTACTCCCCCATGAGGTGCCATTCTGCAGGGAAAATTAGAAGAGGCAGTGCTTAAAGGAGCGCTCTGACTTGCGGGTTTTCTTTTAAAGGGGTTGACCCTTTCTCAAGCTGAGTGCCCCCATTAAAATAAGAGCCCCTATCCCCTCCTCCGGCGCCTGCGGCGTTCCAGGCGCACATGATAGAACATGACGTGAGCCCTGTGCCCAATCAGCGCTGGCGTCCCTGTCCTCGCCACGGACTTCTCCACGGCATGCATGGTGGCAGGGCTGCAGCTGATCTGCCTTCCTGTCAATGGTCGATACGCCAAAGCCGGGGACAGTGACGCCTGCGTGACATGGGTACAGGGCTCCCGTAATGTTCTATCGTGGGAGCCCTGGACCAGCGCAGGCCTGGAGGGGAGGGTAGGGGGTTTTATTTAACGGGGGCAAACAGGCTGAGAAGGATGGTCCTAGCAGTGGACAGTCCCTTTATCTGCCCTCCGTCAGTGATCAGGAATGTCTGCAGTAACATACAGGTCATCGTCTCCCGCCGTTTCCAGCGCCCTCAGGTCCTCTCCTCATCCTGTAATCGGCCGCCTCTTTCTCACTGTAAGTCTCAGTAGTAGGATGAGGCTCTTATGGACTTAGTCACCACTCCAGTGTTCTCTTGTTTTGTTTTTTTATTGTAGAGCTGGAGTGGTTTTTGTAATGTAAGGTCCTTGCACTTAATCTTCTACTTACCCACCACTATCCTCATGTCTGTTGCTGCTTTTCCTGACAGTCTGGAGGTCACTTTTCAATGCTAGCCTAAGAGGGCTCTTATAGACTTGAACTGAGAACTTGTGACATCATTATAGACTACCAGCCAGTCAGAAATTGCTGTCACAAGATGTCATCGCGGGACCGGAGCTGCACCCAAAATAAAAGGTGAATATGTCAGTGGGAATGTATACTAAAGCATGACAATATGGAATACATGAAATTTAGAATAGCAATATGGCTTTGGAATATAAGGAAAAATTTGAGACGCTTAGTATAAACATTTGGCCAAACATTTTAAAGCCCACCAACCATCGTCAAGGTGGTCTCAATACTGGTGAGTCCCTGACCTAATGTGAACATACCTCTATTAGGCTGATATCTGAATTTCTGGGTGAATATGCACCTCTGTCAGCAATGCCTGCATTTATGGGTAAAGTAGGGACCTGGTGTAATTAAAATCACCACCTGGTGGGGGCGGAGTGCTCGGTCAGCAAGCTAACATTCAATAGACAAAAAAACCTGACTGGCACATCCAGACTAATGTGAACTAGGTGCAAACCAAGGGAAGCTACCCCCATGTAAAACATACAAAAAAAAGGCTGCACTCAAGCATACTAAAGCATGACAATATGGAATACATGAAATTTAGAATAGCAATATGGCTTTGGAATATAAGGAAAAATTTGAGACGCTTAGTATAAACATTTGGCCAAACATTTTAAAGCCCACCAACCATCGTCAAGGTGGTCTCAATACTGGTGAGTCCCTGACCTAATGTGAACATACCTCTATTAGGCTGATATCTGAATTTCTGGGTGGATATGCACCTCTGTCAGCAATGCCTGCATTTATGGGTAAAGTAGGGACCTGGTGTAATTAAAATCACCACCTGGTGGGGGCGGAGTGCTCGGTCAGCAAGCTAACATTCAATAGACAAAAAAACCTGACTGGCACATCCAGACTAATGTGAACTAGGTGCAAACCAAGGGAAGCTACGCCCATGTAAAACATACAAAAAAAAGGCTGCACTCAAGCATACTAAAGCATGACAATATGGAATACATGAAATTTAGAATAGCAATATGGCTTTGGAATATAAAGAAAAATTTGAGACGCTTAGTATAAACATTTGGCCAAACATTTTAAAGCCCACCAACCATCGTCAAGGTGGTCTCAATACTGGTGAGTCCCTGACCTAATGTGAACATACCTCTATTAGGCTGATATCTGAATTTCTGGGTGAATATGCACCTCTGTCAGCAATGCCTGCATTTATGGGTAAAGTAGGGACCTGGTGTAATTAAAATCACCACCTGGTGGGGGCGGAGTGCTCGGTCAGCAAGCTAACATTCAATAGACAAAAAAACCTGACTGGCACATCCAGACTAATGTGAACTAGGTGCAAACCAAGGGAAGCTACCCCCATGTAAAACATACAAATGCAGGCATTGCTGACAGAGGTGCATATTCACCCAGAAATTCAGATATCAGCCTAATAGAGGTATGTTCACATTAGGTCAGGGACTCACCAGTATTGAGACCACCTTGACGATGGTTGGGCTTGTGGGCTTTAAAATGTTTGGCCAAATGTTTATACTAAGGTCTCAAATTTTTCCTTATATTCCAAAGCCATATTGCTATTCTAAATTTCATGTATTCCATATTGTCATGCTTTAGTATGCTTGAGTGCAGCCCTTTTTTTTGTATGTTTTACATGGGGGCAGCTTCCCTTGGTTTGCACCTAGTTCACATTAGTGAAAAATTTGAGACGCTTAGTATAAACATTTGGCCAAACATTTTAAAGCCCACCAACCATCGTCAAGGTGGTCTCAATACTGGTGAGTCCCTGACCTAATGTGAACATACCTCATTAGGCTGATATCTGAATTTCTGGGTGAATATGCACCTCTGTCAGCAATGCCTGCATTTATGGGTAAAGTAGGACCTGGTGTAATTAAAATCACCACCTGGTGGGGGCGAGTGCTCGGTCAGCAAGCTAACATTCAGTAGACCAGGTGGTGATTTTAATTACACCAGGTCCTACTTACCCATAAATGCAGGCATTGCTGACAGAGGTGCATATTCACCCAGAAATTCAGATATCAGCCTAATAGAGGTATGTTCACATTAGGTCAGGACTCACCAGTATTGAGACCACCTTGACGATGGTTGGGCTTTAAAATGTTTGGCCAAATGTTTATACTAAGCGTCTCTAATTTTTCCTTATATTCCAAAGCATATTGCTATTCTAAATTTCATGTATTCCATATTGTCATGCTTTAGTATGCTTGAGTGCAGCCTTTTTTTTGTATGTTTTACATGGGGGTAGCTTCCCTTGGTTTGCACCTAGTTCATATTAGTCTGGATGTGCCAGTCAGGTTTTTTTGTCTATTGAATGTTAGCTTGCTGACCGAGCACTCCGCCCCCACCAGGTGGTGATTTTAATTACACCAGGTCCCTACTTTACCCATAAATGCAGGCATTGCTGACAGAGGTGCATATTCACCCAGAAATTCAGATATCAGCCTAATAGAGGTATGTTCACTTTAGGTCAGGGACTCACCAGTATTGAGACCACCTTGACGATGGTTGGTGGGCTTTAAAATGTTTGGCCAAATGTTTATACTAAGCGTCTCAAATTTTTCCTTATATTCCAAAGCCATATTGCTATTCTAAATTTCATGTATTCCATATTGTCATGCTTTAGTATGCTTGAGTGCAGCCTTTTTTTTGTATGTTTTACATGGGGGTAGCTTCCCTTGGTTTGCACCTAGTTCACATTAGTCTGGATGTGCCAGTCAGGTTTTTTTGTCTATTGAGTGGGAATGTATATGACTATAGAGTCAGGGACCTTACATTAGAAGTACCACAATGCCGTATCACGCTGCCACGCTTCTTTTAGGGGAGAATGGCATGTGATATTGCGCTTGATTGAATATGGTACTTCTTTTTTTCCTACTTTTGCATTCATAACGAATCTGACAAATAAAAAAATCCCACTGCTAAATGCTGTGTGTGTATAAAAGCTGTAAAGAGGTTGCTGAGATTACATCACTGCTCACACGGCCATCATGGTCTGATGGATTAAAGAGAATCTGTCAGTAGGATGAACCCTCCTAAGCCGTCTATATGGGCAAGTGAGTCCCAGGAAGCTGAATAAAATCTGCGATCTGATGTCTTATTCCAGTGAAATCCACAATTTAAAGGGAATCTGTCACCCTAAATTGGCGGGATATTATTTCTGGGAATTGTAGTCGTTGCCCTCTATATAACGCGCCTGCGCATTGCAATCTGCGGGCAAAGCACACTGTGCGTGCGCAATTCAAGATTGCAATGCGCAGGCGCGTTATATGGAGGGCAACAACTACAATTCCCAGAAATAATGGAGACAGCGGCGAACAACATGTTAAGGCAAGTACCCAAAACACCGCCCATCTGACCTGAGTGCCATCATTTAAATATCCCGCCAATTTAGGGTGACAGATTCCCTTTAATATGTAAATCATCTGTTAAAATCTATAAGCCGGACATTGATCTGCATAAGAATGAGAATCTGCCTTCAGAGATTATTGTATATAAAAGGGGCATTACCAGTGCGAGACAGGAGAGCAGAGAGCGGCCAGTGCACATATCCATTGAAATCTGAGAAAAACATGGATTTCGCTGAGATAAGACCCCTTGTTTTCTGCGATCCGGCATCACCTTATTCAGCTTCCTATGACCTATATGCCAGTGTAGTAGACTTAAGAGCGATGATCCTACTGACAGATTTCTGCAGTGATCTCTTCTTTATGCACTGTATGGGAAGATGTGCACAGGAGCTGTGTGTATTTTTTCATGTAAGAAAGTGGTTGGTGTACAAAGCCACGTGCTGGACAAGTCTTTATACAGATCAATCAGAGACCTATTTTAATCCATTTTGGATTTGGAACGTGTGTATTTAAAGTGTTCTTTCCAAGCTAGTAAGTTACCACATAGGATAGGGGGTAGCTTACTGATTGCTGGAGGTCTGACAGCTGGGACTCCCAGCAATCCTAATAACAGGATTCTGGAACCTCATAACTGCACCCCCTGATAGGAGCAGACGTGCTCATGTTTGACCTCTGCTCAATGCGTTGTCTATTGGACTTCTGGAGAAAGGTGAATACACAGCTCCGCTGTTACCATTAGGCTTCTAGACCATGAATGGAGGAGACAGCATGAGCACCTCCACTCCAATTAGTGGGTGGTCTGCAGAGCCCAGTTACCAGCTTTCAGTGCCTCTTTCTCAGGATCGCTGTGTGTCCTAGTGATTGGACCCTTGCCATTCCCAGTTATGGGACCACCAGTGATCAGTGAGTTACCTCCTTTTCACTGGAATGCAGCAATTAAAAACGTTTGTTCTCCCAGTACAGTCATGGCCAAAAGTTTTGAGAATGACACAAATATTATATTTTCACATGATCTGCTGCCCTCTGGTTTTTATGTGTTTGACAAATGTTTTTATCACAGACAGAAATATAATAATTGCAAATATATGAGTAACAAAAGCTTATATTGACAGTTAGAATGAGTTAATGCAGCAAGTCAATATTTGCAGTGTTGACCCTTCTTCTTCAGGACCTCTGCAATTCTCCCTGGCATGCTCTCAATCAACTTCTGGACCAAATCCTGACTGATAGCAGTCCATTCTTGCACAATCAATGCTTTCATTTTGTCAGAATTTTTAGGTTTTTGTTTGTCCACCCATCTCTTGATGATTGACCACAAGTTCTCAATGGGATTAAGATCTGGGGAGTTTCCAGGCCATGGACCCAAAATCTCTATGTTTTGTTCCCTGAGCCATTTAGTTAACACCTTTGCTTTATGGCAAGGTGCTCCATCATGCTGGAAAAGGCATTGTTGATCGCCAAACTGCTCTTGGAGGGTTGGGAGAAGTTGCTCTTGGAGGACATTCTGGTACCATTCTTTATTCATGGCTGTGTTTTTAGGCAAGACTGTGAGAGAGCCGATTCCCTTGGCTGAGAAGCAACCCCACACATGAATGGTTTCAGGATGCTTAACAGTTGGCATGAGACAAGACTGGTGGTAGCGCTCACCTTGTCTTCTCCGAATGAGGCGTTTTCCTGATGTCCCAAACAATCGAAAAGGGGATTCATCAGAGAAAATAACTTTACCCCAGTCCTCAGCAGTCCACTGCCTGTACCTTTTGCAGAATATCAGTCTGTCCATGTCCATGATGTTTTTTTCTGGAGAGAAGTGGCTTCTTTGCTGCCCTCCTTGAGACCAGGCCTTGCTGCAAGAGTCTCCGCCTCACAGTGCGTGCAGATGCACTCACATCTGCCTGCTGCCATTCCTGAGCAAGCTCTGCACTGCTGGTAGCCAGATCCCGCAGCTGAAACACTTTTAACAGACGATCCTGGCACTTGCTGGTCTTTCTTGGGCGCCCTGGAGCCTTTTTGACAACAATGGAACCTCTCTCCTTGAAGTTCTTGATGATGCGATAGATTGTTGACTGAGGTGCAATCTTTCTAGCTGCGATACTCTTCCCTGTTAGGCCATTTTTGTGCATTGCAATGATGACTGCACGTGTTTCTTTAGAGATAACCATGGTTAACAGAAGAGAAACAATGATGCCAAGCACCAGCCTCCTTTTAAAGTGTCCAGTGGTGTCATTCTTACTCAATCATGACAGATTGATCTCCAGCCATGTCCTCATCAACACCCACACCTGTGTTAATGGAGCAATCACTGAAAAGAGGTTAGCTGGTCCTTTTAAGGCAGGGCTGCAATGATGTTGAAATGTGTTTTGGGGGATAAAGTTCATTTTCTAGCCAAATATTGACTTTGCAAGTAATTGCTGTTAAGCTGATCACTCTTTATAACATTCTGGAGTATATGCAAATTGCCATTAGAAAAGTGAAGCAGTAGACTTTGTAAAAATTAATATTTGTGTCATTCTCAAAACTTTTGGCCATGACTGTAGGTTTAGGTTCCAGAGGTAGGACCATATCTAAGGCCCCTTTCACACGTCAGTGTCTCCGGTACGTGTGGTGACACTTTTCTCACGTACCGGAGACACTGACACACGTAGACCCATTCAGATGAATGGGTGTATGTAGATGTAAGTGTGTTTTCACGGACCGTGTGTCCGTGTGCAAAACACGCAGACATGTACAGTAGCGCTACTTCCCCGGAGGCCATCCGTGTGGTACTGATACGGCACACGGCTGCCACACGTGTGTCACACGTAGTAGACACACGGACACTGATATCTCCGGTACCGGAAATATCAGGACGTGTGAAAGCGGCTTAACAGGAATCTCTGCCATATCTTGTTGATTCTGCCATACATGCCTATATGAGAATGCCTATTTGATAAAAAAAATGGATTTAGCGGTTTCCCATTAAAATCCATTGTACATTTATATATTGTAAGCTTGTCTCTAACAATGAAGGCTGCGTGTTGTGAATAGGCTGGAAATGAGTTCTGAGCAGAAGCTCCCTCTGGTGGTTACAAACGGTACTGGACTGTCCAGTGAGGATTGGGAATCAGGTGTTACTGACTGGTCTTATATAAGGGAGTCGCCTTCCCATCAGGGTTGCCGGTGATCAATTGTTCTGGTCTCAATCCTTGATTCCTGTTTCCTTGGTAGCCTGCTGTGTCGTGTCTGAATCTCCTGCTAACAGATAAGACATTTTCTTCTTTTTGTTTTTGTGCTTGATTTTTGCATTTTGTCCTGCACTTCTGTGGGGGCCTTCAGGGTCCCCTCTGGGGGCTTTTTTGCCCTCTCAGTTCAGTTCAGCCACTGATGTTTGTACATTTGCTTTTTCCAGTTTTTTCAGTGGCTGCTAGAGTTGAGCGATACTTTCCGATATCCCTAAGTATCGGAATCGGAATGGTATCGCCGATACCATTAAAATATCGGCGATACCCGATACCGATACCGGAAGTCCCATGTAAGTCTATGGGAACAAAATATCGGAACTAAAAAAACCCCATTCTTTCCTTGTAAACACTAAATATACACACATAGAATACATATATATATATATATATACATGTCATTGTGACATATATATATACATATATGTATAGTTTATACACTTCTACATAGTAAAATATCCTCTGATTCAATTGCCGGGTAAAGCCGGCTTCAGTGAAAAGACAGAAGCACCCGACATGAAATGACACTTGGTGTACATAGGGTTAACCATGTCTTTTCATGTCGTTTGCTTTCTGATTTGCACAAACAATTAAATCAGTCTATGTTTGCAAAATTTCACACCTGTAGGGGTTAATTAAAGGTGTAAATTCGTTGTAAAAAAAACGGACTTTTTTGCTACGAATTTACACCTTTAATTAACCCCTACAGGTGTGAAATTTTGCACACATAGACTGATTTAATTGTTTGTGCAAATCAGATAGCAAAGGACATGAAAAGACATGGTTAACCCTATGTACACCAAGTGTCATTTCATGTCGGGTCACCCCCTTGAGGAGGGGTCACCGAACCCTCATTTGAGCAACCAGGTCGGTCAGGATGAGTTCTATGATACGCACGGATGAGTCTCCTAGCATGGATGTCCGAAGCAAACACCCAAGAATTGTCTTCCTGACCATAACCTCTCCATTTACCAAATACTGGAGTTCCCTCTAGAAAAACGAGAATTCAATATTTTCTCAACCACATACTCCAGATTGCCCTCAACCAAAACAGGGTCAGGAGGCACAGTAGTAGGAACCACTGGCTCAACAAACCTCTTCAACAAGGACTTGTGGAACACGTTATGGATCTTAAATGTCCCTGGAAGAAGCAAACGAAAAGAAACAGGATTAAGAATCTCCATGATCTTATAAGGTCCAATGAACCTAGGCTTAAATTTAGTAGATGCCACTCTCATAGGAATATTTCTTGAGGACAACCAGACCAAGTCCCCCACTTTAAACCGAGGACCATCAGTCCTATGCCGGTTAGTAAACCGCTGGGCCCTCTCCTGAGAGAGGGACAACCTCTCCACTACCTGGTCCCAAATCTGTTGCATACGCTCCACAACAGAGTCAACACCTGGACAGACAGAAGCCTCCGTCTGTCCTGAAGAAAATCGAGGGTGAAACCCAGAATTACAGAAAAATGGAGACATCAAAGTGGCAGAGCTAGCCCTATTATTAAGAGCAAACTCAGCCAAAGGCAAAAAAGAGACCCAGTCATCCTGATCAGCAGACACAAAGCATCTTAGATAAGTCTCCAATGTCTGGTTTGTTCTCTCAGTTTGACCATTGGTCTGAGGATGAAACGCCGAGGAGAAAGACAATTGAACACCAATTTTAGAACAAAAGGTCCTCCAAAATCTGGAAACAAACTGGACTCCTCTGTCAGACACAATGTTCTCAGGAATGCCGTGTAAACGAACCACGTGCTGAAGGAACAAAGGCACCAATTCAGAGGAGGAAGGCAACTTAGGTAATGGCACAAGATGTATCATCTTGGAAAACCTATCGCAAATCACCCAGATGACGGTCATTCTCTGAGAAACAGGGAGGTCGGAAATGAAATCCATAGAGATATGGGTCCATGGTCTTTTGGGCACAGGTAATGGCATCAACAAACCACTAGAACGAGAGCAAGGCTTGGAGCAAGAGCAAGTCCCGCAGGACTCCACAAACTCCCTGACATCACGAGACAAGGTAGACCACCAAAAGGACCGACTAACCAAGTCTCTGGTACCAAAAATTCCGGGATGACCGGCCAACGCGGAACAATGAATCTCAGACATTACACTCTTTTTCCACTGGTCCGGGACAAACAATTTCCCAACAGGGCAGCGCTCGGGCTTATCCTCCTGACACCCCTCCAGAGCCAGTCTCAAATTGGGCGAGATGGCGGAAAGAACTACACCCTCTTTCAAAATAACAGAAGGATCAGATAACTCAGGAGAGTCCGCCAGGAAACTCCTCGAGAGGGCATCCGCCTTAACATTTTTAGTGCCAGGAAGAAATGAAACCACAAAATTAAAACGTGAGAAAAACAAGGCCCACCTGGCCTGTCTAGGATTAAGTCGCTTGGCAGATTCCAGATAAACTAGATTCTTATGGTCCGTAAGGACCACCACCTGATGTTTGGCTCCCTCCAGCCAATGTCTCCACTCTTCAAAAGCCCACTTCATGGCTAATAACTCCCGATTACCCACGTCATAATTACGTTCAGTGGGAGAAAATTTTCGAGAGAAAAAGGCACAAGGGTTACTTTTAGAGGTCTCTGGATCTCTTTGGGACAAAACGGCACCTGCCCCAATTTCAGAGGCATCAACCTCCACCTGAAATGGTAGAGAAACATCAGGCTGCCGTAGAACAGGAGCAGAAGTGAATCTCTGCTTAAGTTCCTGAAATGCAGAGACTGCCTCAGGAGGCCAATTCACCACATCAGAACCCTTCTTGGTCAAATCAGTTAATGGTTTAACAATAACAGAGAAATTACCAATAAATTTACGATAAAAATTGGCAAAACCCAAGAATCTTTGAAGAGCCTTTAATGAAGTAGGTTGGACCCAATCACAGATGGCCTGAACTTTGACCGGGTCCATTTCAATAACAGATGGGGACAAAATGAATCCCAGAAATGAGATCCTCTGAACGCCAAAAAGACACTTTGATCCCTTCACATACAGAGCATTCTCTCTCAAAATCTGGAACACAGTCCGAACATGTTTTACATGAGAGTCCCAGTCATTGGAAAAAATCAAGATATCATCCAAATAAACAATCAGAAATTTATCCACAAAATCCCTGAAAATGTCATTCATGAAGGACTGGAAGACAGAAGGAGCATTAGTGAGCCCAAAGGGCATCACAAGGTACTCAAAATGCCCTTCAGGGGTATTAAATGCCGTCTTCCATTCATCCCCGTGCTTAATGCGAATAAGGTTATATGCCCCCCTGAGGTCAAGCTTGGTAAACCAAGTAGCGTTTTTCACCCTGGAAAACAGATCAGAGATCAAGGGTAAAGGATATTGATATTTCACAGTAATATTGTTCAAGAGACGATAATCAATACACGGCCTTAATGAACCATCCTTTTTGGCCACAAAGAAAAAACCGGCACCTAAGGGTGAAGAGGATGGTCTGATATGACCCTTCTCCAATGACTCTTTGATATAAGACCGCATAGCGTCATGTTCAGGTACAGACAAGTTAAAAAGGCGACCTTTAGGGAATTTACTACCAGGCACTAATTCAATAGCGCAGTCATAGCTCCTATGGGGAGGTAAGGATGCAGATTTACTTTCGCTAAACACATCAGAAAAATCAATCAAAAAGTCAGGAACATCCTGAGCCTGGGGGGAGGCAGAAAAAACAGGAGTGTTGGTATTAACGATAATGTCATGCAGATTATACAGAACCAAAAATTTGCAACTCTCCTGATGATCAGGTTCTACCCTCATTATCACCTGAGTAGAGAACTGAGGTTTATTCTCAGCCAAAGGGGTAGAATCGATCCCCAGTAGGGGAATAGACTTCCGTAGGGGTATCAAGGGAAACCCACAACGTTTAGCAAAATCAAAATCCATCAGGTTAATAGCTGCTCCAGAATCCACAAAAGCCTGAGCAGAAAATGAGGACAGAGAACATATCAGAGTAACAGTTAATAAAAACTTAGTCTGAACACTACCCAAGACAACTGAGCGTGCAAAACGTCTTCCCCGCTTAGGGCAGACTGAAATAGCATGAGAGGCATCACCACAGTAGAAACATAACCCATTGCGCTTTGAAATTCATGACGCTGTGCCCCAGAAACCACTCTATCACACTGCATGGATTCAGAAGCAGGTTCACAAGGCAACATTATTCCACGCATACCTTTCCGCTCACGCAAACGTCTGTCAATTTGAATCGCTAATGACATAGAATCATTGAGACCAGAGGGAACAGGGAATCCCACCATAACATCCTTTACATTATCTGACAGTCCCTTCCGAAAAAGAGCTGCCAAAGCGTCGTCATTCCATTTGGTCAGGACTGCCCACCTACGGAATCTCTGACAGTATAACTCAGCGTCCTCAAGCCCCTGACTTAATGCCAACAAAGTTTTTTCAGCTTGATCAGTGACATTAGGCTCATCGTACAATAACCCCAAAGCCTGAAAAAACGCATCAACATCACTCAAAACAGGATCCCCAGGTGTCAGGGAAAAAGCCCAATCCTGAGGGTCGCCGCGCAGGAGAGAGATGACAATTTGAACCTGCTGCGCTGCGTTCCCTGAGGACTTAGATTTTAAGGCAAAAAACAATTTACAGTTATTTTTGAAATTCAGAAACTTGGCTCGATCCCCTAAAAACAAATCTGGCATGGGAATCCTAGGTTCCACAACAGGCAACCTAGCAAGATAGGTAGCAATACTCCGAACCTCAGTGGCAAGCTGATCCACACGGGCAGACAACTGTGCAAACTCCATTGAGAGAAAAAAAAAAAAAAATCCTCCTCAGCACCCAGAGATACAGAGGGAAAAAAAAATGCAACAAACAGAAAAAAAAATCTCTGAAACTCTGACAACTTTTTTCTTTCCACAATATTTTTCCCTTCTGTGAGTACCATATAATTTTTAGTTTTGGCCGGTGATACAGTTATGATTTGGAAGCTGAGGAGAGCAGGCAAAAAAGGAAATACACCAGAGCAGTTGGAAACTATGAGATTGCAGTACCCTGACTAACCACCGCAACTAGAGGCAGCCGTGGAGCGTTCCAATCTAATTAGAGATTTGCCCTTTCTGGCTCTTTGCCCGTCTATTCCCATTGCCCTGTAGCGGTGGCGAATGGGTTAATAAGGGGTTAAAATGACCTTGCAATTGAAAGGTCACTTTAAGCCAGGTTAATAATTGAGAGCTGTCAATTAGACAACTATCAATTATTAATCCTATTGTATGAAAGAAAAATAAACACACACCACTTTAATTAAAAAGAAGTTTAATGAAATAATCACACAGTTTTTGACCATATTTTATTTACCTGCTAAAACCATTTCCTGTAATAAAAATAAAATAATAAAGCAAAATTATTCTTACCAATCCGATGCACAGTCAGGTCCCACGGTGTAATCCTTCAGAAAGGGTTAATGTTTACTGCAGGGACCGCAGCTAATGCTGCAGCCTCACAGTAAACCCCCAAATGAATGAGTTCCTCTCCTGGCTGACAGGAGAGGAAGTGGAAAGCTTAATTGATTGCTTTCCACTTTCACTTCAGGTCAGCCAGGGACACCATCAGTGACGTCAGAGGGAACTGATTAACAAAAATAGGGGTTCCCTTCGAAAAAAAAATGGCGTGGGGTCCCCCCTATTTTTGTTAACCAGCCAGATGAAGCAGACCGCTGAGGCCTGGATTTTCAGGCTGTTAAGGAGCCAAGATCCATGGACCTTGCCAGCCTGATAATACCAGGCCACAGCAGTCTGCATATCTTGGCTGATTAACAAAAATAGGGGATCCCCTCGAAAAAAATTAGCGTGGGGTCCCCCCTATTTTTGTTAACCAGCCAGATGAAGCAGACCGCTGAGGCCTGGTTTTTCAGGCTGGTAAGGATCCAATATCCATGGACCTTGCAAGCCTGATAATACCAGGCCACAGCAGTCTGCTTAGCTTGGCTGGTTAACAAAAATAGGGAATCCCCTCGAAAAAAAAACGGCGTGGGGATCCCCCCTATTTTTGTTAACCAGCCAAGTAAAATGCAGACTGCTGCGGCCTGGTATTAAAAGACTGTCAAGGCCCATGGATTTTGGCCCTCAACAGCCTGATAATACCAGGCTACAGCAGCCCCACATTTGGCGCATCAAAAGATGTGCCAATTGTGGCACTTTACCCGGCTCTTCCCACTTGCCCTGTAGTGGTGGCAAGCGGGGTAATAAGGGGTTATTGTCACCGTTGATTGCACGGTGACAATAAGCCCGGTTAATAATGGAGAGGCGTCAATAAGACACCGATCCATTATTAATCCCAAAGTTATTAAATGTTTAAAAAAAAGACACAGCAAGAAAAAGTCTTTTAATGAAATAAAAGAGACAACACAGTTTTTCATTTTTTTTATTACTCTCTCATTCCTGCGACGCCATCGATCTCCTGTAAAAAAATAAAAAAAACAAACCAACAGTATACCACCTGTCCGACGCAGTCCATAGTAACGATTGTCCCACGACGATCCAGCTCTGCTACATCGGAATGACAGGCAGAGCCTGACATCCCGGCGCAGCACAGCTGCTTACCAGCTTCCCCGGCGGTGACGTTATCGGACTGCTTTACGGCCGCGATTACCCAGCAGTCACTGCAGTTATCGCGAGATACTGCATGTGACCGCCGGGGAGAAGAGGATGGCGGCCATTAAGCAGCCCGGGATGTGACCGCCGGAGATCTTCTGCCGGGTAAGTGCCGCTGACTCCTGACAGACCCGACCGACGGACACTGACAGTGACATTCCGATTCCGGTATCCGATATGACGAAAATATCGGAACTCGGAATCGGAATTCCGATACAGCCAATATCGGCCGATACCCGATATTTGCAGTATCGTATCGCTCAACACTAGTGGCTGCTGTTTTGTTTTTGGTTACACCAGAGAACTAATTTAGGTGGTAGAGGTCGTGTGATCTCAGGTGTTTTTGAAATTAGTAGAGTTGGTGCTTTTCAGGGTTTTTTGAGATTGCAGTAAGTGCCCTTCCTATCCTTTTCTATTTAGTAAGTTTGGGCCCCAACGTTTGCTCATACTATTTTCTGTCTGTGTCAGTATTTCTTCTTGTCTAACCGCCATTACATGTTTGGGGGCTTTCTATGTTCTTTGGGGATCTGCTCCGGGGCAGATAGCTTTCCTCTTTCTATCTTTAGGTGTAGTTAGTTTCTCAGGCTGTGACGAGGCGTCTAGGACCAACGTAGGAACGCTCCACGGCTGCCTCTAGTTGTGGTGGTTAGTCAGGGTACTGCAATCTCATAGTTTCCAACTGCTCTGGTGTATTTCCTTTTTTGCCTGCTCTCCTCAGCTTCCAAATCATAACAGCTGTGGACAGGCAGAATTATATTAAAAATGTGGTCTCCATATCCTACATTTTATTTTTTTAATGCACACCAACGATGCCTCTACACGCTGTAATGTGAAATGCGGGAAAACTTCCCAAATCATCACATCTGTATTAATATCTATCTTTACAAAGCACCTAATGGAAGCAGATGATATCCAGAGGTAATGTCATGTGTCGTTTACTCTGAGCATGCTCGCCTCTTTCTGTGTGACTTGCTGCATAGGACGAGTGATCCATTGTAGAAAGATGGGAGATAATGGCTACTGGTGGCTGTAATCAGTATGAACTGTGTACACACCTCTACATACTTAGAGGAGGAAGATCCGTGTATTTCGGCTGATCAGATGTACCGTATTTATTCTGTGCTTGGCAGGCAAAACTGATACATCGGTAAATATTTGCTTGCTTACTCTTTCATCTCGCTGTTTTAACATTTGCAATTCATGAACTCTTTTGTAGAGGAGCCACTTTTTTTAGACATAGAAATCTTTTTCCATTAAATAATTTGATCAAATTGCAATTTTTACCAAAAATGTTTTATGTTTTCACATACGTCTTGCCTTGGTGGCCTTGACCCCTTACATTGTTCATGCTTTTATACTGGAAGCATAGCTGAACTTTAAGATCCTGAAAAATGCAGCCAAACCTGCTTTTTTTTTACTGTTGTAAGGCAGCGGCATTTCCGCCAGTGAATTTAGTGAGCCAGTGACCCAGGCAAGATAAATCAAACATAGTTTATTGTACAAAGCCTGCACACAGGAAACTGTTCCCCTCCACATCGCAGCCGGGAGCCGGTAAATAAAGTCCAGTGACGCTGTCACTTGCACCCCCGAAAGGTTTCTGGGTGCTATCATGGTCGCCCACGACACTGGCTCTGGTCTGTTATATTCACACAGCCAGGCATACATCCATAGCATATTCAGCTCTGCTACATGTGAACGCCAATCACAAACTGACACATCCTTAACTGCAGGTTTAAATGAAAACCATGGACATGAGCCACTTGTAAGACTCGGTGTCACGGGGTCCTACTCCGGTATCACAATCAACAGAGCGAGAGATGATTGAACAGTCCCAAGAATATTTTACATGCAAACCGAAAGGTCCATAAAACAATCCACCACTCCGAGGCTAAAATAATCCAGGAACACAAGATGCAATCCAGTAACGGGATAAATGCCCCGGGAGAGAGTCACAATCCTCCGCTTAGAGATCGATATGGCAGTGCGGCTCCAGATACTTCTCCGCATAGGTTCTTCCTGCAGTATTTCCAGGGTAATCTGAGTTTCTCCAAGTCTCTCTGGGGTGCTGGCCTTAGATCCTTTGTGGGATGCTGATGCTGTTTTACTGATCTCCTCAGGATAGAAATTTCCTCTTTTTACCAACATTTGTGTTTTAGATCATCCTCCACAGGTTGTCGGGGGGACGTGTCAGGGGCTCATCTCACATTGTCTGAGTATTTAATCAATATGCATTGCTCTGCAGGTCAACAAGCCACAGGGAAACACATAATGGTTGCTCATCATATTATCAGGCGTCCATTGTTCAATGACCCTGCGTCCCTGTCTTACAAAGATAGCATACAATACACTCAAAAATACCAGAGTATTTAAAACTAAATGTTTGGTTCCTGGGTGGTTTAATTTCTGTTGGCTTCTGGTTTATCCTATAAAATTCTCATTTATATTTTCACCCCATATTGTTGGCATGCTAATATGACAGTCTGACTCTTCACTTAATGAAAATAGACATCTGGATAATTAAGATTTAATATTGTGTCATCACATTAGAGGGGATACACAGAATGATACAGAGCAACAAGACCACACTCCTAAAATCAGTAAAAATATGAACATAGGACAGAATGATGCCATCACACCCGGACTGGAGGGAGAGATCCGTCCCATTGCATCCTATAGATGTCTTCAAAAATAAAAGCCCAATACAGGTTTTCTTAAACTCACTTGGTCAAATAACTTGACCGAGTCGGAGTCCACACTTTTATTTTGCATGCTCACCACAGCGGTGGCTGTGATTACAATGCACTCGGCGGTTCAGTATGCTTCTAAGCAGATTCTGGGAGATACATCATGGTCCTCACATATGTCTCACACTGCCAAGAGATCAGATTTTTGCTGCAGGAAAAAAAAAGCAACATGTGAACATAGACTAATAATCAAAATCTTTTTAATATTAAAAACTAGCTGTAGATGTATTGTACATCAATATACTTTACCTTCCAGTCTGCCCTCCTCACACTTGTAATGATGTTCCACATGATTCTCCCAGCATGCACTTGGGATTATCAAGCAGACCATTGTCAGGGGGCTGTGGCTGCTGTCAATCGCTTCTGCCTTTTTTTTCCGGTTTCCGACCTGAACCAGGTCATCATCAGGGGGCCGTAGCTGCTGCCCTCTGAAACGGGACTTAACCTGTGACGTCCGTCTCGGACTGGGCTCGTTGCTGTTCTGCTAAGCATGCGGCGGTTGTCAATTCCAGCACATTCTCGGTATACTCTCCTTGCTTGCCATTTGCCATGGTTTTTACCTTTTTAAAAAGAAGTGATTGTTTTCAGGTCAAATCTACCTGAATGCATCATACAGGCAGTGCCTGATACATGCTGCTTGTGGATTGGGCGGCATATATTTGCTTTCAGGTTCCCTTTTAAATGGGTTTCTATAAGGGTATGTTCACATGAGGGGGTAATGTCTGATGTGGTTTTCATGAGAAATCCGGTTTGTACTTTTTAAAACCACAATGGGGAAAAAAACCATTGCCAGAAAAGCAGAATCCGCTCCAAAATTCACATTAGTAATAATGTCATCTAATAACCTCCCTAAATCTGACATTTCCCTCTCTGTGGGCGGCACCATAATAACACCCCGGCAGCAGGCTCGCTGTCTGGGTGTTATGTTTGACACCAATCTCTCCTTCACCTCCCATATACAATCTCTTGCCCGCTCTTGCCGTCTACACCTAAAGAACATCTCTAGAATCCGCCCTTTCCTCACAATGGAAACAACAAAAACCCTCACTGTAGCATTGATCCACTCCCGCCTGGACTACTGCAACGCACTATTACTTGGCCTCCCCATTACTCGACTATCCCCTCTCCAGTCCATCCTTAATGCAGCAGCCAGGGTCATCCATCTGGCTAATCGGTACTCGGACGCGTCCGCTCTTCGCCAGTCCTTACACTGGCTGCCCATTCATTATAGGATCCAATTCAAAGTACTGGTTCTCACCCACAAATCTCTCCACAGTGCAGCACCCCCCTACATCTCCTCCCTCATTTCTATCTATCGGCCCAACCACTGCTGCGCTCTGCAAACGACGTTCGACTAACCTCTGCACTAATCCGTACCTCCCACTCCCGACTCCAAGACTTCTCCCGTGCTGCGCCAATCCTCTGGAATGCTCTACCCCAAGAAATTAGGACTATCCACAATTTGCATGGTTTCAGGCGCTCCTCAAAACACATTTGTTCAGAGCGGCCTATCACATTCACTAACCAAAGTCATTCTATGTGTAAGTGTGTGTGTGTAGCCCATTCACTATCTCCATCCATCCCTCACTCCCTCAAGATGGCTGGACCATCATTGTAAATGCACCATTGTATATATACACCTGTACTTTGTATCTCCCCCACCTCATTGTAGATTGTAAGCTCTCACGAGCAGGGTCGGCTTATTTTGCTTTAATTATTGTATTGTTAACGCTGTTACCTATGACTTGTGTTTTGAAATTGTTAAACTGTAAAGCGCTGCGGAATATGTTGGCGCTATATAAATAAAGATTATTATTATTAGTATACTTAATGTGCTGTGGTAAGGGCATGCTGCTGCCGGAGGTTCGGCGTGGAGCTGCTACTTGGGAACGTAGCGTTAGGGGAACATCCTGCAGGTTGGTTTCCTTAATACAAGTTGTGCTCCTGTACATTTCCTGGCATTACTGAATGGCCTTGACAAAGATGACACCTGCACTCCGTTTCCATTTATCCAAAAGAAAATAAATTCTCTTGGACTTGGCGGAGCCGTCTCTCATCTCCATTTAGTTAATGAAATGAAATAAAGTTTTGCTGCACTGTCAGTTGCGCTGCCATGTTTTATCATAATGAACTTGTCATCTTATTATTTTAGGACTGCTGCTGCTGAGAAATTGAAAGCATTGCCCAAAATTGTTTAATAGAATTAAAATGTGAAAATGCATATTTTGGCAGTGCTGTAGCACATATATAAATCAGACGTTTAATTACTGCAGTTGGGACTTGTTGTGAGTAGCCGCGGCATTTATCGCTTTATAAGTTGGCAGAGTTATCATTGTCAGTGAAGGTCCTGAAACATGAAGTATATGAAGGCATTAATTCTAAGGGCCCCGATTTCACCGATTCTGTTTCTTTTTTTCTTTTTGCTCCCAATTCAATCTATTTGCATTTTTTTTTAACTTTATTTTATGTGTTCGACTCGCTTAACTTGGAAAAACAGTTCAAACAGGAAAAAAGCCCATTTTTGACTATGCATCATACTCCTGAATCGTGCGTGCCACTTTGATGAATTTGACCCCAAAAACTGCAACTAATGCCACAAGACATAAATGAAAAATTACTTAAAGGGGTTGTCCGGTCTAAAATAGAAGTCAGTGTGTGACCCAGACTCTTTAGCACTGTCTGTCCTGGGAACGCCGGTCAAGTATGCAATATACTTACTCCTGGGCAGAAAGCATCTGGGCTCGGCCTCGCTCAATATACTTGTACTGAGCAGGGCCGTGCCCGCAGCCCACTAGACGGGTTCTGCCCAGGAGATTGAGTGAGGCCACGCTGTCTAGACGGGTCCTGCGATACGTGCACCTCATAGTTCCGAAATACTGGGGGCCCGCTCCTTCCTGACTCCCAAAGATTAGGGCCTTGATCACTACCTCCTGTAACTGAAGGTACCCGTCTGGCTTGCACATCGTGATTGCACAGAACAGTTATATATTGCCATCTGTACGATGTACGCGGCCAGCTTCTTGTATCTCACCTTGGCTTTTCTCATGGCACTGTATGGCTGGAAGACTTTATCAGAAAGATCAACTCCCCCCATGTTCTTGCTTTTCCCCAGGACACAGTCTGGTTTGGTGACTTGTATAGAGGAACCTTGTACCGCGCTGGGGGTGCTGCCATCACCATGTATGATGATCAAGAAAAGGACAGCACTCTTGTACTTGAACACCAGCATGTTGTCCCTACATTGAGCTTTGATCTCACCCTTTCTGAGCAGTTGCCAAATTAGCATTTTTGGGAGGCTTCTCTGATTTTTGCGGACAGTACCGTATGCTGCGGTATCTGTGGCTGAGAGGGATGCTGGTATAAAAGTTATCTACATAGAGGTGATAACCTTGATCCAGCAGTGGGTCACCAAATCCCACAGAATTTTCCCACTTGCTCCCAGGACAGGGGGACATTTAGGGGGTTGAATCCGGGTGTCCTTCCCTTCATAAACTCTAAACCTGTGGGTGTGCCCTGAGGTACTCTCGCACTACATGTAGAGTTTAATTCCGTACCTGGCCCCATTACTGGGCAGGTATTGTTGGAATCCATGACCGGCTGATCTTTTAAAAGTTTGTCAAAGTTAGGGTCATCTCAGGGAGATCACCGTGTATTATCACTGTAATGCAAAATTGTTTAGATTGTCTCAAAGCCTTTACGGTCATAGCCATGTGGAGCAGTGGAGTGCTATACAAAATGTCAGCACTCCAATATTGCTGAAGCTCTGGCTTCTGCACTAACCTCATGTGAAGACCATGGCCCCAAAACTTCATAATTTCCACTGCGTTTACAGGGGTCCAGTTAGAAAATGATGAAGAGCGGTTCTGTGCGAAAAATTGTTGGGCGTACAAATTTGTCTCAGCCACCATGATGTCTGCAAAATTTTCAGAGATAAAGACGTTGAAAAAGTCTATTTTTGTGAGCATGATGGTGTCAAATTTGCTTCCTGATTGTGCCACAAAATCAGGAATCTGTGGCTCATAATCTTTCGGGGGTGAGGTCCATAGAGGCTCACTAACTGTGGGCGCTGCTTCATTTTCTGTCCTGAGACATCTGCGTGGGTGTTTGGTATTACTTGAGGAAGAGGATGAGTCGGAAATTAGGATCCTCTCCCTCAATATTGGTGTTAGAAGCAAGGACGGCATATGCCTCCTCCGCTGAATACCGTGATTGGGAGGAGTGGGACCTTTTTTCGTGTGTGTGTGCCAAATTTTATTCAGGTGTGTGGTGTGTGTGTGTGTGTGTATTTGGTATAAACCTTTTTTTTTTTTTATTTAGAAGAGAAAAGAATAGAAGAAATATATAAAAATAAAATAGAATATAAACATTTGGTAAAATAAAATACAAACTTGCTAAATGGTCTTCAGTAAAAAAAAAAATACTTGCGAGCGCTCTGTATCTGACATTATATTCAGAAAAAATACTGTAGTAAGACTGATCATTACAGTATATTTTTACAGTTCCAAATCTAGTCCTATCAACTAATCTATATTTGTTTTTTATCTGATTAGTTTTTCACATCATAAAAAAACAATTGGATCACGATGAGTGATGTGTGTCACTGACCAGTGTTCCAAAGCTGTAGAACGCACGCACAGATGGGGGGGGAGAACTGGCCAATAGTAAGCACAGAGGCTGATCAGTGGTCTGTGTTACTGATCAGCAGCTGCAGGATGCACGCACGGAGGTGTTGCAAAGAGGGGGGAGCTGGAAAAAAGCGAGCACAGGTGCTGATCAGCACTTGGCGGACGCACGAGCAAAAAAGAAACTGCTAAAAAAGAAGTGATCAAGTACTGATCAGCGTCGGCGGCAGAAGGGGTGGGGTTAGGGAGAGGGGGATTGGGGTTGATTAGGAAAGATCAGGGAACAGGAATGGATCAGGAATTTCTTCTTACAGGAACTGCAGCAGCAGAAGTGATGGCACAGGCTTAAGAAAACCTGTGGCACCATAAGGCACAGCACAATGCAACAGAACAGCACAGTGACCGCTCTGCAGCATCCCCAACCTGGAATGAGAAAGGGCAGAGAGCGGTCATTGTCCGATCACACCAATCAGTGCTGGGGCTGGTGATGCCTAGCACCAGCCTATGGTCGATGCTGATACAGCACCAATCATAGGCTGGACATTGTCTGAAACACTGAAATTGATATTATTGGCTGTTCTTGAAACTTCCCTGTGATGACAAGCCCAGGTGCCTTGATGCAACTCCGGTCGCGGTGCAGCACTTTCTCCATGACGTACCCCGTACGTCAAAGGTCGGGAAAGGGGTTAATTATTGTCTGAAGAAGTTTTAAAAAAGAAAATAAGGATTTAGAAGATTTTACCCCATTATTGGATTTTATCTCTCATTATATGTAGCCGTGGACTGGCCTATTTTGTGCACCGGCTGATATACAACAGAGTCTTACTACTCTGTCGCGGATTGATGACAAAGTGTAAAATAATTAGAACATATTCCTACAACCCAAGTGGTAAAGTATCACTTTTCAAGAGTTTGGGGAACAGAGCAAAGAATATGACTTTTTGACCCTACAGGACCATAAAGGGTTACTCTATAAATTGACGCCATTTAGTTGGGGTATGCCATCAGGTTTTGTCCTTAGGGGACTTGCAAGATGGTGGTAAGTCATCCAGTGAGGCTAGTGCCTGGTACAAGCCTGTAGTGACCACTGAACTAGTTTTCTGGAAACAATGCTAGTGCTACATTCTTCTAAGTTTTCAAGTTTCTAGTGATGAGATCACCATTTATTGCTTGTGCTCCAATTTTCTAAGCTGCTCCTTTTTGTTATTTTTATTTTTCCGTTTCATTTCCTATTGTACTTGCTGACTACCAAATGTCACTAGCCTTGGGGAATCGTAAGACCAAGTTTATACCATTTCCCAATGGGGAGGATGAATGTAAACTAACTTATACAGGAGCATGTGCTCACAGGTATGGAGGAAGCATCATCCTGCCAAACCGCAGAGAGCAGTAATGGCCGCAGCTCAGTGTAATGCGTAAATCTAGAACACAAGACAAAGCACCTAAAGAGTTGTGTGACCTTACAGTTCTATTTCGTTATGATTTTTAATTCGCTTTTTTTTCTAGGTAAATCACTAAATAAAACAAGATGATCAGGACATTTGCTGTTAAACTAAAACCGTGCTGCATTGGCTTGCTGACAAAGCAGAATGTCCTTTCCAAGACCTCCTGGATACAGAGTCGCTGTGTACAGTCATCGGGGGCCAAAGAACCATTCTTAAGTGGAATCAACTCGAGTTATGTGGAAGAGATGTACTATGCATGGCTGGAGAATCCAAAAAGTGTTCATAAGGTAAGTGGTGTGGGACAGATCTCTCTAGATGCTGGACAAGAAATGGAGGCCGCTGTCTCCAAACTCGTTACACGCTCCTCAGATTCTCTATTAAAAACACCAATGAGTAGAAATAATTGTCCAGGATTGGAACAGCACGGCGAGCTTCTATCAGAAATGGTCCCATCCATGACCATGGGTTAGGCAAGATGATCCTGTTCAGTACCAGACTCCACACTTCGTGGGTAGTGGTGCTTTTATCTCACAGAAACCCGCCATGCTCTTCTAATCCCAGACAGCTACTTTAACACCAATGTTCCAGTAGGATTTGATAATAAGAATGGCAAAATATATATAATAATTGGTGATTTTTAAGACGGTCTAGTATAAATTAGAATTATCTAAAAATTAGACAGTGTTAGTAAATCATGCCAATTATATTTTTGACTGTTGAATATGTAGTGAGAAATGTAAGTGAGAAGGTTGTGGTTACATGGAGACATGCTGTGTGACAGCAATTCCCAAACAAGTCGAGCATCCAAAAACATTAGTGCATCTTCTCTGCAACTATTTTAGAGGTTTGCTTTTGCTGAAAAAGAAACAAGTGCCGACAAGTTGCGCTTAACCCCTTTATTCCATCAGACGTACTATTCCGTCCATGTGACCCTGGACCTAATTCCCATAGACGGAATAGTATGTCATGGGCGATCAGCTGCGCTCCCGGGGGAAGCGCAGCTGATCGCCGCCGGGTGTCAGCTGATTATCACAGCTGACACCCGTGACTGTGTGTCAGGAGCGGTCATGGACCGCTCCCGGCACATTAACCCTTGGCACACCGCGATCAAACATGATCGCGGTGTACCCGGGGCACAGGGGAGGATCGCGCAGGCAGGGGGCTCCCTGCGCACTCCCCTGAGACCCTCAGAGCAGCGCGATGTGTCGCGCTGTTCCGAGGGTCCGTCCTCCCTCCAGGTCCCCGGATCCAAGATGGCGCCTGGGTCCTGCAGGGAGGCGGCTTCCTCAGTGCCTGCTGAGAGCAGGTGCTGAGGAAGCCTGCAGCGATGCCAGAGCGATCGCTGGTGTGACAGTGTGCTGTGCACACTGTCACACCAGCGATCTGCTAAAATACAGTGATGTCCCACCCTGGGACAAAGTAAAAAAGTTAAAAAAATAAAAATAAAAAGTGGTAAAAAAAATCAAAAAATATTCCCCAATAAATTCATTCTTTCCTGTAAATAAAAAAAACAAAACAATAAAAGTACACATATTTGGTATCGCCGCGTCCGTAACAACCCCCCCCTATAAAACTGTCCCACTAGTTAACCCCTTTAGTGAACCCCTTAAAAAAAAAAAAAAGAAAACGAATCAAAAAATCAATGCTTTATCATCATACTGCTGAACAAAAAGTGGAATAACACGCGATCAAAAAGACCGAGATAAATAACCATGGTACCGCTGAAAACGTCATCTTGTCCCGCAAAAAACGAGCCGTCATACAGCATCATCAGTGAAAAAATAAAAAAGTTATAGCTCGCAGAATAAAGCGATGCAAAAATAATTTTTTATATAAAATTGTTTTCATTCTATAAAAGCGCCAAAACATAAAAAAAATGATATAAATGAGGTATCGCCATAATCGTACTGACCCGAAGAATAAAACTGTTTTATCAATTTTACCACACGCGGAACGGTACAAACGCCTCCCCCAAAAGAAATTCATGAATTGCTGATTTTTGTTCATTCTAACCTCCCAAAAATCAAAATAAAAAGCGATCAAAAAATGTCACGTGCTCAAAAATGGTACCAATAAAAACGTCAACTCGTACCGCAAAAAATAAGAGCTCACATGACTCTGTGGGCCAAAATATGCAAAAATTATAGCTCTCAAAATGTGGGGATGCAAAAAACTATTTTTTGCAATAAAAAGCGTCTTTTAGCGTGACAGCTGCCAATCACAAAATCCCGCTATAAATAGTAAATCAAACCCCCTTTATCACCCCCTTAGTTAGGGAAAAATAATAAAATTAAAAAAATGTATTTATTTCCATTTTCCCGTTAGGGTTAGGGTTGCGGCTAAAGTTAGGGTTGGCGCTAACGTTAGGATTAGGATTAGGGTTGGGATTACGGTTAGGGGTGTGTTAGGGTTAGGTTTGTGGTTAGGGTTGGGACTAGGGTTAGGGGTGTGTTGGGGTTAGGGTTGGAGTTAGAATTGGAGGGTTTCTGCTGTTTAGGCACATCAGGGGCTCTCCAAATGTGACATGGCGTCTGATCTCAATTCCAGCCAGTTCTGCGTTGAAAAAGTCAAACGGTGCTCCTTCACTTCTGAGCTCTGCCATGCGCCCAAACAGTAGTTTACTCCCGCATATGGGGTATCAGCGTACTCTGGACCACAAAAGTTATTGTGCAATTTGTCCTATTTCTTCTGTTACCCTTGGGAAAATAAAAAACTGGGGGCGACAAAATCATTTTTGTAAAAAAAAAATGATTTTTTTTGTTTTTACGGCTGTATGTTATAAAACTTCTGTGAAGCACTTGGGGCTTCATAGCGCTCACCACACATCTAGATAAGTTCCTTGTGGGGTCTATTTTCCAAAATGGGGTCACTTGTGGGGGGTTTCCACTGTTTAGGCGCATCAGGGGCTCTCCAAATGCGACATGACGCCCCCAGACCATTCCATCAAAGTCTGCAATCCAAAACGTCACTACTTCCCTTCCGAGCCCCGACGTGCGCCCATACAGTAGTTTACTCCCACATATTGGGTATCAGCGTACTCAGTACAAATTGGACAACAACTTTTGGGGTCCAATTTCTCCTGTTACCCTTGTGAAAATAAAATATTAGGGGCGAAAAAAATCATTTTTGTAAAAAAAAAAAAAAAAAAAAAAAGATTTTTTATTTTACGGCTGTACGTTATAAACTTCTGTGAAGCACTTTGGGGTTCAAAGTGCTCACCACACATCTAGATAAGTTCCTTGAGGGTCTAGTTTCCAAAATGGTGTCATTTGTGGGGGGTTTCCACTGTTTAGGCAGATCAGGAGCTCTCCAAACACGACATGGCATCCAGCCAATTCTGCGTTGAAAAAGTCAAACGGCGCTCCTTCCCTTTCAAACTCTGCCATGCACCCAAACAGTGGTTTACTCCCACATATGGGGTATCAGCGCACTCAGGACAAATTGCACAATAACTTTTGGAGTCTTGTTACCCTTGGGAAAATAAAAATTGGGGTGAAAAGATAAATTTTGTGGAAAAAATATGATTTTTTAATTTTACGGCTCTACGTTATAAACTTGTGTGAAGCACTTGGGGGTTCAAATTGCTCACCAAAGATCTAGATAAGTTCCTTATGGGGTCTAGTTTCCCAAATGGGGTCACTAGTGGGGGGTTTCCACTGTTTAGGCACAGCAGGGGCTCTCCAAATGCAACATGGCGTCCAATCTCAATTCCAGCCAATTTTGGTTGGAAAAAGTCAAATGGTGCTCCTTCCATTCTGAGCTCTGCCATGCGCCCAAACAGTGGTTCCCCCTCCACATATGGGGTATCAGCGTACTCAGGACAAATTGGACAACAACTTTTGGGGTCCAATTTCCTTGGGAAAAATCAAAAATTTGGGACTAAAAAATCATTTTTGTGGAAAATTTTTTTTTTTTTTTCACACCCAGGCATTATAAACTTTTGTGAAACACTTTGGGGTTCAAAGTGCTCACAACAGATCTAGATAAGTTCCTTAGGGGGTCTAGTTTCCAAAATGGTGTCACTTGTGGGGGGTTTCCACTGTTTAGGCATATCAGGGGCTCTCCAAACACGACATGGCGTCCAATCTCAATTCCAGCCAATTTTAGTTTGAAAAAGTCAAACGGCGCTCCTTCCCTTACGAGCTCTGCCGTGTGCCCAAACAGTGGTTTTCCCCCACATATGGGGTATTGGCGTACTCAGGAGAAATTGCACAACAACTTTATCTGCCCATTTTCTCCTTTTACCCTTGTGAAAATAAAAAAAAGTTTGTAAAAGATCATTTTTGTGGCTAAAAAGTTAAATATTCATTGTTTCCTTCCACGTTGCTTCAGCTCCTGTGAAGCACCTGAAGGGTTAATTAACTTATTGAATGTGGTTTTGAGTACCTTGAGGGGTGCAGTTTTTAGAATGGTGTCACTTTTGGGTATTTTCTGCCATATAGACCCCTCAAAGTGACTTCAAATGTGAGGTGGTCCCTAAAAAAATGGCTTTGTAAATTTTGTTGTAAAAATGAGAAATCACTGGTCAACTTTTAACCCTTATAATTTCCTAACAAAAAAAAATTTTGGTTTCAAAATTGTGCTGATGTAAAGTAGACATGTGGGAAATGTTATTTCTTAACTATTTTGTGTGACATATCTCTCTGTTTTAAGGAGAAAAAATTCAAAGTTTGAAAATTGCAAAATTTTCAAAATTTTCGCCATATAAACGCAAGGTATATCGAAGAAATTTTACCACTAACATGAAGTACAATATGTCACGAGAAAACAGTCTCAGAATCGCGAAGATCCGTTGAAGCGTTCCAGAGTTATAACCTCATAAAGAGACAGTGGTCTTAATTGTAAAAATTGGCCCGGTCATTAACGTGCAAACCACCCTTGGGGGTGAAGGGGTTAAGTCCCAATTGCACGGAAACTTACAACAAGTCACGTGACTTGCAACCAGTGACCCCGCAATCTCAATGGTGCATGTGTAGCCCATATATAATATATCATGTCTATGGCTGCCTTGGGCTAGGGCTGCCCTTCCACCTTTGAGATTGCAGTGTCACATTGCGACTGCATCACAGTTAGAGGTTTCCAGATGTGTTTGAGTTTCTATCACTGGCCATACTCTTTTTGCTGGCAAACTACACCCCTTCCTGCTAGGAATTGGAAGGAAAAAAAGTTAAGGCTAGTTTCACACTAGCTTTGCACTGACCTGCGTCGGTCAGTGCACAGCTGCCGTTAAGCTCCGGCCGCGCCTCCTGCCCTCCTCCTGATCGCATGACGCTGCATGCGACCTGCGTACCCTATCTTTAGCATTGGGTTCGCAGGCCGTACGCAGGTTGTGCGCAGGTATGCGTTTGCCGGCGCATGCGTCCTTTTGACGGTGTGCCGAGCGCACCAAAATGCAACACGGTGCGTTGGGCGCAGGTCGGCGCACCGTCAATAGGACGCATGCGCCGGCAAACGCATACCTGCGCACAACCTGCGTACGGCCTGCGAACCCAATGCTAAAGATAGGGTGCGCAGGTCGCACGCAGCATCATGCGCCCATAGGCAGAGCGGCCGGGAGGAGGCGCGGACGGGGGCAGAGCTTAGCGGCGGCCGTGCGCTGACTGACGCAGGTCAGTGCAACGCTAGTGTGAAACCAGCCTAACATTGGTCCAGAAATTCAGTCCCTATGTATTCCTCTTTCAGTTATTCTTATTGGATCTGCATTACATGTAGTATTGTGTGCATTGTCTTATTTTGCAATAGAAAGGATTCATCTTGTATATCAAAACAGATTTCATCATATTTAACCTTCACAGCATATCATCTGCAAAGGTTTATTTAGTGGGTTTCTAACCTCAAACCCCAATCCTGACAATGGAAGTCCTGCTCCTTGTTGGTTGTGGGTTGTTGTGCTGCTCCGCAGATATTGTCATCTGATTCTCTGAAATCATGGTATCCTTGTTGTCCAGTTACTGACGTGTTTGACTGTTACCTCGTTCTACAGTCTGTCACCATATGTGCAGTGATACGGGGGCCATGTGACTATCCAAAATATTTTATGAAGTCCTATTCCAAAAATGTTTTATCAGCCAAAATGAGGTGTGCGGCCCCTCTGATAATGCTGCTAGGATTGGTGTTGGAATTAGGTTCTTTGTTGATCCTACCATCTCATATGCCGCTGTCAATCACAGGAGTTTGCCAGTGGGGGAATGTCTTCTCCAGCAGCTCATCGTCCCCACCTCTCCCACAGGGCAATCTCGGCCTGCCGATGGGCTGCTATGGCACTCTGTCTACCATATACCCATGCCAATTGAGGAAAAGCCGTAACCTTTTGCTGCATGTATGTTGTGCCTGGACGACCCCTTTATCGCCGATTATCTATATGTAAACAATTCTACACTATGGAACTCTGTGTTTTTTCCTCTACTTCTCTAGATACCTCCCAAACTGTGAGGCGCCCCCTAGTTGGTGAGACACAGCTGGGGCACTGATCTTCACAGAAGTGACTTGAAGCTGTGCAGTGTTTTCTACAGTTTCAGAAATCCAACAACAAAGAATAAGCGGCCGATTCATTAACCACTTCATGGCCTTGCCATTTTTTGCAATTCTGACCAGTGTCTCTTTATGAGGTAATAACTCAGGAACGCTTCAACGGATCCTAGCGAAACTAGACCCCCCAAGGAGCTTATCTAGATGTGTAGTGAGCACTTTGAACCCACAAGTGCTTCACAGAAGTTTATAAACACAGAGCACTGAAAATAAAAAAATCATTTTTTAGCGCGCTATTTTTTATTTTCCCAAGGGTAACAGGATAAATTGAACGCCAAAAGTTGTTGTCCAGTTTTTCCTGAGTATGCTGGTGCCCCATATGTGGGGGGGAACCACTGTTTGGGCGCACGGCAGGGCTCAGAAGGGAAGGAGCGCCATTTTACTTTTTAATGGAAAATTAGCTCCAATCGTTAGCGGACACCATGTCGTGTTTGGAGAGCCCCTGTGTGCCTAAACTTTGGAGCTCCCCCACCAATGACCCCATTTTGGAAACAAGACCCCCTAAGGAACTTATCTAGATGCACAGTGAGCACTTTGAACCCCCAGGAGCTATACAGAAGTTTATAACGCAGAGCCCTGAAAAAAAAAAATCATTTTTTTTTCTCAAAAAATTATTTTTTAGCCCCCTATTTTTTATTTTCACAATGGTTACAGGAGAAATTGGACCACAAAAGTTGTTGTGCAATTTGTCCTGAGTACACCAATACCCCATATGTGGGTGGGGGGGAACCACTGTTTTGGCGCATGGGAGAGCTCAGAAGGGAAGGAGCACCATTTTGGAATGCAGACTTGATGGAATGTTCTGCGGGCGTCATGTTGCGTTTGCAGAGCCCCTGATGTGCCTAAACAGTAGAAACCCCCCACAATTGACCTCATTTTGGAAACTAGACCCCCCAAGGAACTTATCCAGATGTGCGGTGAGCACCTTGAACCCCCACGTGCTTATCTAGATGTGTGGTGAGCACTTTGAACCCCCAAGCGCTACACAGAAGTTTATAACGCCCGGGCATGAAAATAAAAAAATCATATTTTTTTCCACAAACATGATCTCTTAGTCCCCAATTTTTTTATTTTCCCAAGGGTAACAGGAGAAATTAGACCCCAAAAGTTGTTGTCCAATTTGTCCTGAGTACGCTGATATCCCATATGTGGGAGAAAACTACTGTATGGGCACACGTCGGGGCTCGGAAGGGAAGTAGTGACGTTTTGAAATGCCGACTTGATGGAATGGTCTGCAGGCGTCATGTTACGTTTGCAGAGCCTATGATGTGCCTAAACAGTAGAAACCCCCCAAGTGACCCCATTTTGGAAACTACATCCCACAAGGAACTCTTCTAGATGTGTGGTGAGCACTTTGAATCTCCAAGTTCTTCACAGAAGTGTATAACGCACAGCTGTGAAAATAAAAAAATAATTTTTTTTCCACAAAAATAATTTTTTTAGTCTCCAATTTTTTTTTTCCCAAGGGTAACAGGAGAAATTAGACCACCAAAGTTGTTGTGCATTTTTTCCTGAGTACGCTGATACCCCATATGTGGGGGTAAACCACTGTTTGGGCACACGTCGTGGCTCGGAATAAAGGGAGCACTGTTTGACTTTTTGAACGCAAAATTTGCAGGAATCAATGGTGGCGCCATGTCGTGTATGGACACCCCCTGGTGTGCCTAAATAGTGGAAACCCCTCAATTCTAACTCCAACCCTAACCCCAACCCACATCTAACCCCAACCCTAACCCCTACACACCCCTAATCCAAATCCTAACCCTAATCCCAACTCTAACCACAAGCCTAACCCTAATCCCAACCCTAACCACAAAACACCCCTAACACTTATCCTAACGCTAACCCTAATCACAAACCTAACCCTAATCCCAACCCTAACCCTAATTCCAACCCTAACCCTAATGCTAACCCTAATGCTAACCCTAACCCTAGTTCTAACCCTAACCCTAGTTCTAACCTTAACCTTAAGGCTGGGTTCATATTGCTTTTTACCAGCCCGTTCAACACATA
Organism: Oophaga sylvatica; assembly: GCA_033576555.1. Lineage (NCBI taxonomy): Eukaryota > Metazoa > Chordata > Amphibia > Anura > Dendrobatidae > Oophaga > Oophaga sylvatica. Next base: position 472,939,494 of record JARQOD010000003.1, on the reverse strand, counting down.
GCGTTGACGGGTGGGTAACGGTATAGCATTACGCGATCGCGCTATGCTATACCCGCTAGCGCAGATGAATCAGCAGATGATTCATCTGCGCTAGTGGTGACGGAGCCCAGACTCTGCAGGCCGCGTCTGAAGCTCCGTCACTGAATGACGGCACGTCGTGTACGCATGCCGCTTTACGGGATGCGTCGCGATGTGCCCGCAAATGGGGGTGAATGGCAGCGTTAACGGATTGCGTTACACCGATTTATAACGGACTGCCATAAAGCAATATGAACACAGCCTTATAATCGTAACCCTAACCCTAATAAAAAGATAAAAAAATATATATATATATTTTTTTATTTTTATTTGTTCCTACCTATGGGGGTGATAAATGGGGCGTTTATTTACTTTTTTTTATTTTGATCACTGTGAGAGTTTATCACAGTGATCAAAATAAATTTCTAGACTCTGGAGGGCACACTGCGCATGCGCTGGCTGGCGGGCGCACTGCGCATGTGCCCGCCATTTTGCAAGATTGCGGCGCCCATGAAACATCCCGGACGGATGCCGGGACGGATCCAGGGGCATCGGAGCACCGGGAGAGGTGAGTAGGGGGGTCGGAAGGTAAGGGGGGGATCGGAAGGATGGGGGCAGCAGAGGCAAGACAGAGGGGAGCATTTAGTAACCATTTAGTAACGGTGGTGATCGATCGCCGTCATCTATTGGTGGCGGCGGCCGATCGCCGCTGTGACTCGGTGTGGGGGGGATCGGATCGGCCATGGCTGGATTGTAATATTTCACCAAATTTCATTGGTGAAATATTACAGATTGCTCTGATTGGCTGTTTCACTTTTAACAGCCAATCAGAGCGATCGTAGACACGTGGGGGTTAAGCCAACCCCACTGTGGTGAAGCACAAAGGGTCTTTTGTGCCTGTGGGTCGGGTGATCTTTTAGTGACCCCAGTCACCCGACCCGCAGGAACGCGATCCTTTCATGACACATACGCTGTCATAGGTCGGGAAGGGGTTAAGGTAGTTACATATGGATTCTGGTGTAAAATACCTTTTAATAAGTCGCAATATTTTTGTACATCTCAGAAATTGTGCAAAAATATTGTGACTTTTGGTGTTTTCACCCCAATTCTGGCCATCTGCCCCAAAATAGGCGGAGCATGGATGGGGTTCAGCTACGCCCACTCATCACAGTGCATGAACAGTTCCGCCCCTTTTGCGATATAACTTACTCCAGTCCCTCACTGGAGTAACATTTCTGCTGAAAGCAGTCAGCTCTTATAAGATGCGCCTAATTCTATAAGTGACCCCCACCTCAAAATGAATGGAGCTGCTGGGGTAAGATGCATATAATGTATTAAGACTGGTGTGCACAACATCAGTCTAAGCAACCTGAGACCTAAGACCTCACTGATGGTTGCCACTCCTCTGACTTTTCACTGGTCTCCCATAGGTCTCTGTTCAGACGACTCCATTGACTGTATTCATGGAACGCGTGACCACTGTAGTCATAGTGGTGAACTGAGTGGTGTCATCATTTGACTTGTACAGCCAGTGATTGGCAGCAGCGGTTGTGTCAGCGCATCATGTCATTGCTGGAACCTGGTGGAGAAGAAGCTAGTGGGTGACCAGGGGATTGATGGGCAGAGTGTTGCTCCTCTCTATAGCTCTACTCCATTGTGAGCTGTTTGGACATAGTTGTATCATATGTGGCTGGTCGGCCTCTATAATGCCTCTGTGCCCCTGATGCCCATATGTACTAGATTATTGTTAGTTTTCCTTTTTACTCTTTTTTTGACCTTTTGTGAAATGAGTTTCCATTTTTCTATTGAGGGTTTCTCTTTTATTCCAGAGGCGTCTCCAGCATTGGCATTATTCTCCTGAAAGCCTGTTTTATAAAGCATTTTAGGCCTGATGGCAGAATCTTCCATTAACTCTATTTATGACATTGATGTATTTCTGTCTGAATGATACTCAAGCATTTTAAGCTGCTCAATGTGACTTTAAACAGTTTTGTTCCAGCGGTCCTTTGTCTGGGGCATATTAATTCTATTTGGAGACATGATTCAGACCAGGAATCAATCTTTGCAGCTCAGTAAATCCCCCACAATTGTCTGAATTATTTATTGTGCATCCTACAACTTGATCCTTTCACCACAACCTGTTTTATTCAAACGTTTTATTTTTCAGATTTAATATTATCATTTATTCTATCGCTACACTCTACAGTTAGATAAAATAAAGCAGGTTGGATCATAGGAACATCTCGTGTCCATTGTATTAGGGCACCTGGACGTCATATACATCGGCCCCCTGATCAGGACCCCTGAATATTAGCTAGGACTAGAAAACTCAAAAATTTGGATTTGTGTAATATCAGATTTTTCCGCAGGGTAAGTATGTGGATGGTCAATATTTTATGTAGATGGACGTAAATGATTCCATACATAGACAAAGCCAAATTGTTAGCTCTCCCCTTGTAGTGGGAAAGCGAGGTTCAGTCCCAGCGAGCCCAAAAGAATAAATGAGTCCACATTCACAGTGTAGTAAAATAAATCTGCAGCTTTATCATCTTGAAAAAACCATGGCCCGTAGAGCCGCGTGCCACTATATCACGCGTTTCATGCCAACATGGAGAACAGTTATAGCACAAGTGAATAGGAAACAAGGTTATAAAATCGCATTTTGATCTACCAGACACCAATAGTTCCATCTGGTTGGTGAGTCACGCATATGGGAGCCAAGTACTAGTCACATAAGAATTGATAATTGGTGTATATTTTGTAACTGAATCAATATTCATGTCTAATATGTAATCCATTAGGATGATACAGTATGTATGGAATACTAATAGAATCACTTGTGTTATGTGCAGAAATGTTATCTCTTTAGTGGTGATTCAAAGAGATTTCAATTAATATTTGCTTTTCTATTCTAGTCTGTTTTTATAAATCTATATATTTTTTGTAAATATGTAGAGAACGGTAAGTAAATGGGACAGTTTGTTAGCTTTGGTTTCCACTCTCCAGTTGCCAAATTTGGTCCAGTCGTTTGGCTGTAAATTAATGTTAATGTTTGTGTTCCATTTGTTTGGTGACTATCTTGAGAACGGACGGTAGGAATTGGAATGCCGAAATCCAATGTAAAATTTTCCAAAGTGCCTGATTTGCCTGTGTCAAATGTGGTCCAGTGGCCTCGCCATAAATTATTACTTGCGTTTTTTTTTTTTGTTTGTTTAAATATCTTGAGAATGCTTTTCTGAGTGTTTTTTTTTTTTTCAAATGTGTAAATAACAATAGGTCTTAGAGAGCGGAAACCTAATGTAAAGCTTCCAAAACACCTGTTTTACCTATGTTGCAAATTTGGGGTAGATTGGTTTATTCGTTTGGCTGTAAATTAATATTAATAATAATAATAATAATAATAATTGTATTTCTATAGCGCTGACATATTCCGCAGCACTTTACATTTTAGAGCGGACTTGTACAGACAATAAAAGACATTACAGCATAACAATAAACATACAGATACCAAGAGGAATGAGGGCCCTGCTCGCAAGCTTAAAATATTTTGTTTTTCTGTTCCAATTTTTTGGGGAAAATATCTTAAACAGTAGGTCCGAGAGAGCTGAAATCTTGTCCAAAACCTTTTTGGAGGTTTCTGATTACCTATATGCCACATTTAGCGCAGATTGGTCTTGGCTTGTGGCCGTACATAAAGAAAACCTCCGAAAACAGATACGGTACATTTTTTTTTTACTCTGTGTGTGTATCTATCTATCTAGATAGATATTCTTCCAGTAGTATTTGAAAGCGGCCAATAAATACACACTCACACATACTCACACACACACACTCACTCACACATACACACTCACACATACTTACACATACTCACACATGCTCACTCACACATACACTCACACACACACATACTCACACACACACTCACTCACTCACACATACACACTCACACATACTTACACATACTCACACATGCTCACTCACACATACACTCACATACATACACTCACTCACACATACTCACTCACACATACACTCACACATACACACTCAGGCCGGGATCACACATGCGAGTAAATCGGCCGACACTCGCATGTGAAATCCCAGCTCTGGCGCCGGCACTTAGGAGTGGAGCGCGCAGCTGCATATAAATACATGGAGCCGCTCGCTCCACTCCCGAGTGCCGGCGCCAGAGCTGGGATTTCACATGCGAGTGTCGGCCGATTTACTCGCATGTGTGATCCCGGCCTCACACATACTTACACATACTCACACATACTCACTCACACATACACTCACCACACACACACAATACTCACTCACACATACACTCACACACACACATACACTCACTCACACATACTCACATACATACACTCACACATCCACACTCACTCACACATACACACTCACACTTACTTACACATACTCACTCACACATACGCTCACTCACACATACACTCACTCACACACATATACTCACTCACACATACTCACACACATACTCACACATACTCACTCACACATACACTCACTCACACATACACTCACTCACACATACACTCACTCACACATACACTCACTCACACATACACTCACACATACACACATACTTACTCACACATTCACTCACACATACACTCACACACGTACTCACACATACTCACACATACTCACTCACACATACACTCACACACGTACTCACATACTCACACACATACACACATACTCACACATACACTCACTCACACATACACTCACACACGTACTCACACACACACATATTCACACACATGTAAACTCACACATACTCACTCACTCACACATACTCACTCACTCACACATACTCACTCACTCACACATACTCACTCACACATACTCACTCACACATACTCACTCACACATACTCACTCACACATACTCACTCACATACTCACTCACACATATTCACTCACACATACTCACTCACACATACTCACTCACACATACACTCACTCACGCATACACTCACACATACTCACACACACACATACTCACACATACACACATACTCACACACATATAAACTCACACATACACACTCAAACATACTCACACATACTCACTCACTCACACTACTCACTCACTCACATACTCACACATACACACATACTCACACACATATAAACTCACACATACACACTCAAACATACTCACACATACTCACTCACTCACACCATACTCACTCACACATACTCACTCACACATACTCACTCACACATACTCACTCACACATACTCACTCACACATACTCACTCATCACACATACTCACTCATTCACACATACTCACTCATTCACACATACTCACTCATTCACACATACTCACTCACTCATACTCACTCACTCATACTCACTCACACATACTCACTCATATATACTCACTCACACATACTCACTCACTCACTCACACATACTCACACATACACACACACATATAAACTCACACACTCAAACATACTCACTCACACTACTCACTCACTCACACATACTCACTCACACATACTCACTCACTCACAATACTCACTCACTCACCAACATACTCACTCACACATACTCACTCACACATACTCACTCACACATATACTCACTCACACATACTCACTCACACATACTCACTCACTCACACATACTCACTCACTCACACATACTCACTCACTCACAATACTCACACACATACTCACTCACACATACTCACTCACACATACTCACTCACATACTCTCACACTCACACACACACACAACACACATACACTCACACACACACACACTCACACACACATACACACTATATATATATATCTCAATAATATAACTGTGGGAGCGTCACTCTGTCTGAAGCCTTTATAGACTGCGCAAGCGCGACACGCCTGCGCAGTCTGGCTCCATTCTGAGTGAGGCATCCAGAGCGGCGAGTACTCTACATGGCGCCGGAGATCGCGGTATGCGTACTGGATGCATACCGCGATCTCCGGCGCCATACTCGCATACTTACCTGACCGGGAGGAGCGTTGCCACGGCGCTTCTCTTCTCCCGGGGCAGGAGACCAGGAGTGCGCGTCGGATTGCGTATGCGCAATAGCACTATCCGGCGCCATTTTGCTGAAGACACATTTACAGTGTTTCTTCAGCAATATGGCGCCGGACCGCGCGGTATGGGCATGCGCGTACTCCGGCGCCGCTCTCCTCCCCCGGCGTCCAGCTGAACGGAACAGCGCTGGAGCACAGGGATGAAAGGTGAGTATAAATGTTTTTTTTTTTTTTGGGGTATCTGTGCAGTTTAATAGCGGTGAGGGGGCCATGCACATCAGGATAGGGGGGGCGTGAGGGGACCATGCACATCAGGATTGGGGGGTGAGGGGACCATGCACATCAGGATTGGGGAGGGCAGCTCGATGGGGTGAGGGGACCATGCACATCAGGATTGGGGGTGAGGGGACCATGCACATCAGGATTGGGGGGTGAGGGGACCATGCACATCAGGTTGGGGGTGAGGGGACCATGCAATCAGGATTGGGGGGGTGAGGGGACCATGCACATCAGGATTGGGGGGTGAGGGGAACATGTACATCAGGATTGGGGGGTAGGGGACCATGCACATCAGGGTTGGGTGAGGGACATGCCATCAGGATTGGGGTGAGGGACCATGCACATCAGGATTGGGGGGTGAGGGGACATGCACATCAGGATTGGGGGGTGAGGGGACATGCACAGATGGGTGAGGACCACACATCAGGATTGGGGGGTGAGGGGACCATTCATACGAGGATTGGGGGGTGAGGGTACCATTCATACCAGAATTGGGGGTGAGGGGACCATGCATTCCAGGATTGGGCGGGAGGTGACCATGCATACCAGGATTGGTGGGTGAGGGGACCGTGCATACGGGATTGGGGGGTGAGGGGACCGTGCATATCGGGATTGGGGGGTGAGGGGCCATGCACATCAGGATTGGGGGTGAGCGGACCATGCACATCAGGATTGGGGGTGAGCGGACCATGCACATCAGGATTGGGGGTGAGCGGACCATGCACATCAGGGTTGGGGGGTGAGAGGACCATGCACATCAGGGTTGGGGGGTGAGGGACCATGCACATCAGGATTGGGGGGTGAGGGGACCATGCACATCAGGATTGGGGGGTGAGGGGACCATGCACATCAGGATTGGGGGGTGAGGGGACCATGCACATCAGGATTGGGGGGTGAGGGGACCATGCACATCAGGATTGGGGGGTGAGGGGACCATGCACATCAGGATTGGGGGGTGAGGGGACCATGCACATCAGGATTGGGGGGTGAGGGGACCATGCACATCAGGATTGGAGGGTGAGCGGACCATGCACATCAGGATTGGGCGATGAGGGGACCATTCATACCAGGATTGGGGGGTGAGGGGACCATTCATACCAGGATTGGGGGTGATGGGACCATTCATACCAGAATTGGGGGGTGAGGGGACCATGCATTCCAGGATTGGGCAGGAGGTGACCTTGCATACCAGGATGAGGAATGGGGTGCCATGCATAGTAGATTTGGGTGGGGGTGAGGGGACCATACATACCAGGATAGGGATGAGGGGTGCCATGCATACCAGAATAGGAGGGGGGAAGCACATACCAGAATGGGAGACCATGTACCTATAAAAATGCTTGCCACCCGGGCGTAGAACGGGTTCATCACTAGTGTGTGTGTATTATATATATATATATATATATATATATATATATATATATATAATAGCCAGTTGTTTTGTTTCACCTTCTGCATGTGTTATAAACTGTTTTCACCCTTCAAACATATACAAGTCATATTGAATCATCTAGATTTCCTGCATATTATTATTATTATTATTAGATATCTTGTCATATTTGTTATCCATTAAGCCATATATTATCAATAAAGAATAAGAAAAAGAATCGCAACGTTTCTTCTAGACAGACAAATAATAACCTGATTAAAATATGAGAATAACAAGACTTTGCTGCCAGGATTACCTCCATGTTGATATCACATCTTATCATGATATACATCTTCATGTTGAGCGGCTCCACATCCCATCCACCCATCAAATCTAGAAATATCCCACCATTTATATCTTAATCCATGAGTAGAGGTTGTGACTCGAGATATGAAAAATTCCAAAAGTCCCAAATCCTAGAAAATGTTAATGGACCTCTTCTATTTTGGTAGGCTCTCTTTTTTTTCATGTGGAATTATTGAATTGACTAGTGTAATCCATGATTGCATTCTATGAATCCAAGGTTGTGAGTTACCCATCCAGCGCATTGCCAGTAGCTTCCTGGCTAGAAATAACGTTTCCCGCAAGAAAATCTTATTATAGTGATTCCAGATATTTTTGTCTAGTTCACCAAACAGACACATTAGTGGATCACATGGAACTGGAATAGATATTAAGGGGGATAAGAGTAGTCGCCTCACTCCAAAAGGGTAAAACAATTAGGCAAGCCCAAATCCTATGTACCGAGTCTGCATCTGGAGTATGAGACCAGTCACTCCAAAGTAGGAGACCGCTCCATCCAGAACAACTTGAGACGGGTAAGCTATGACTGATGGGTGGTAATATAGAGTTAATCATTTTGTTATTGGCGGAAGGGGAAACAAGAGTATGAGACTCCAGAATCCCTCCCATTCCTCCTCTTAGAGACTCTTGATTCCTAATATTCACCTATCCCTTATAAACGGTAGATTTAGATCCAAGCCTTTTGATAGTAAATATGTATATAAATTGGATGTAAGACCTTGTGGATCCTGAGACTTAAGAATACCTATTGAGGGAAATGATACTGATCAGTTAGAAGTGCCCCCTGAGCTGAAGATACCTGAAGACCTGGGACCTCGGAATCATGTTCACTCCGGTATAGTAAAGACCATGACTGCAATTTTGAACATATAATCTGCTTACTCTGTACATGTTAAGGGCGTTCCTGTTAGGAAAATGTTCTCAGATAAATGCAAATGTTACACTGAATTGAAATATCGTAATCCAGAGTGAGACCACTTAGGCTACTTTCACACTTCAGGCTTTTTGAATCAGGCGCGATCCGGCGTGTTTTTAAAAAAAACGGATCCGGTACCGGATGCGTTTTTTTAGCATTGACTTACATTAGCGCCGGATCGCGCCTGATGTCACTGCGTTGCATCCGTTTTTGGCCGGATCCGTCGGAAATGTACATTCCGGCGGCCGGACAAGACGCTTGCTGCAACATTTTTTTTTTTCCGGAGCCGCCTGATAGTGCCTGAATCGGCACTTCAGGCGGCCGGAAACAATGCAAACCTATGGAGCCGGACCAGTGTTTTGACAAATCCAAGGTCTCTCTCTCTTCTCTCTCTCTCTCCTCTCTCTCTTTTCTCTCTCTCTCTCTCTCTCTAACTGCATTTTCAACATGGACATTTTATATTTCCGGGTTGAAAAGGTCAGGACGGATCAGGCAAAAAACCTGATCAGTTGCATCAGTTTTTTCAAATCACCGCCGGATCCGTCCTATCAGGCATAGGACGGATTATGCCTGATTCAAAAAAACCTGATGTGTGAAAGTAGCCTTATAGTAGGCTTTCGGACTCCATAATCCTGGATGGATGTTTACCTAAACCAAAAATTATATCCAAAAAATAGTCCAAAGCTATATCTAATCATTATAGCAGCTGTCACTCGTCATAATATATAGCTTCAAAAGTGTGGATAACCTTAACCACAAAAAGTGTTCCAGCAAGATGAATATATAAAATATCAATCTTTATTAACAAATAAACATACAATGGTAAAATTCAATAAAAAACTAACAAAAATGCCCAGTAGGAGGTATACAACGCATTATCATGATATTAATACAATATATCAGCGGTCAGAAAGGCCGATATGTACTGTGAGGGAACACACTCCCTAAGAACACTCTAAACCGCAAAAGCCCTAGTATATATCAGCATAAATATACTGACACTCAAATGAGACAAACACCCACTAAATAGAAAAAATTAAATGGACTCAAATAAGAGCTCGACTAAACCGTTAGCAATAAACAACCCACGTATATGATCAAGCTGAACCTGTCGGTCCTAAGCATAAATCACTGGCTGACACTAACACAATCACTTAAGTGGGAAATATATCGCAAAAAGAGGCAGTAATTACCTAAGGACTGGACCATGCGGGAGTCTGTGGCGTTCCCTCCTCACCCCAACGCGCGTTTCGCTAAAGCTTCTTCCGGGGGCGTGTCTAGACATGGGTGGTCATTAGTTAAATAGCAGAAGGCTGCCAATGGGAAAGCTAAAATTAACATGGGGAGTGCCTTGTTTCGCGTCATCCATCTGACCTCATCGGCGCATGCGTGGATCTGTGCTGCTGGATAGAATATTACTTCCTATAACACGCTCCCTGGAACGCATGCTGAAACGCATGTGATCCAATGCTGGAGCATGTATGGAAATAAACAGCGCAACTAGACACCTCGCAAGCGCTCCGGTAGAGGAGACACCATAGTGCTATAACGCAACATTGTGCAAGGTGAAAGGTGTTACTATATTATAAAAAGGCGGTAATTTATTATATTAAATGATATTCAATTGAATATACCAAATACCATATATATATATCACTTAACTCATAATTAACAATACCGAAAAAAGTGCGCAGTGCAATTATAGGTGATTAAATAGTGATTTTAATACTATATATGATATAATAATAACAAATAATGTGCTACAATAAATATACTCCCATATTAAAGAATAATAATAGAACTGGTACAGAAAAAATGCAAAACAATAAAAAAATTTTTTGCAAAAACAGCATGCTTGAGTCCAGACTATAATACAATCTTCATTAAAAGATATGAAATTCTGTGTTTGCTTTCAAATATCTTCAAACGAACCAAGGTCCAGACTTCATCTGAATATTTTCATCTGTATCCGGTACTACGAAACATTATAACCAGCCAACTGCTATAACAACATCCATCCGGATCTTCTCAAGATACGAGCATAAATTTCATCAATTAAATCTATATAATAAACAAAAGAAGAATAAATAATACAATAACACAAAATTTAATAAACCAAGAAAAATAAATAAAACCACCCACCCCTAAAAATGCCACTTTAGATTAAAGATGATGACCTAATATAAATCAATGATGCTAATTATACAAATGAAGAAAAACCCAGACTTTCGTTCAGACCTAATGGACTCATAGTCCCCAGCCTAAAAATCCATTCACTTTCTTTTTGCGCTAGGACCCTGCTTAAATCCCCACCTCTTATGCCAAGAGAGGTGAGGTCTATGCCTTTCACTTTAAGACCCCTGGCATTGCAATCATGATGTCTTTTAAAATGACGGGGTAAAGTTTTTAATGTGGAGTCATCATCAACTGACCTTGCCTTTTCGATATCCCTAACATGTTCTCTAGTACGGATTTTAAGTTCACGTGTGGTCAGACCTATGTAGATCTTGCCACACGGACATTCTGCATGATAAATCACCCCCTGGGAAGAACAATTGATATGACTCCTAATTGTGAAAGACCTAGATCTATTTTGATTGGAAAAACTAACTGCTTTAACCAAATTCAAACACCCCTTGCAAAATCCACAGGGAAAGAAACCGGGCTTGCCACTATTTCTTTTTATTCTAAGTTTACTATCCTCAGAAATATAGTGGCTGTGTACTAAGACGTCTTTTAGATTTTTAGAGCGTCTAGCTACAAAAGAAGGGACGGCTGGAAGGATGTTTTTCAAAACAGGATCAACTGATAAAATCGGCCAATGTTTTTTAATAACATTAGTCAAATCATGCCACTGTCGGTTAAAGGTAGAGATAAAACGTAACTTATCAGGACCTGAGTCTTCTTTGTTAGTCTTTCTGGGATTTTTTGGATTTTTTGGAGGCCCATAGAGAAGTTGATCCCTATTAATCATAGAGGCTCGTACATATCCTCGGCGAATAGATTTTCTGCTATAGCCTCTATCTTCAAATCTTCCAGCCAATTCCATAGACTGAGTTTCAAATGTCTTGAAATCCGAACAAATTCTTCGGACCCTCAGGAATTGGCCTATCGGTATTCCTTTGATCATAGAAGATGGGTGTGCCGATTGTGCTAATAACAGGGAATTAGTTGCCGTCGGTTTTCGATATATATCGGTTTTCAGATGTCCATCATCAGATACTGTAATGAAAATATCCAAAAACTCCAATTGTCTTCCAGCTTGATGAGTAAGTTTTACATTGATGTCATTATGATTTAATCTCTCAAAGAAGAGGCCCAGCTCCTGAATGGATCCTTCCCAAATGAAAAAGACATCGTCTATATATCTCATCCAGTTGTGAACCAATTCAGTACCCTGGATGAGATCAGACTGAAAGATTTGCCTTTCCCATGCCCCATGGGCATGGGATCTCATCCAGGGTGTTGAATTGGTTCACAACTGGATGAGATATATAGACGATGTCTTTTTCATTTGGGAAGGATCCATTCAGGAGCTGGGCCTCTTCTTTGAGAGATTAAATCATAATGACATCAATGTAAAACTTACTCATCAAGCTGGAAGACAATTGGAGTTTTTGGATATTTTCATTACAGTATCTGATGATGGACATCTGACAACCGAAATATATCGAAAACCGACGGCAACTAATTCCCTGTTATTAGCACAATCGGCACACCCATCTTCTATGATCAAAGGAATACCGATAGGCCAATTCCTGAGGGTCCGAAGAATTTGTTCGGATTTCAAGACATTTGAAACTCAGTCTATGGAATTGGCTGGAAGATTTGAAGATAGAGGCTATAGCAGAAAATCTATTCGCCGAGGATATGTACGAGCCTCTATGATTAATAGGGATCAACTTCTCTATGGGCCTCCAAAAAATCCCAGAAAGACTAACAAAGAAGACTCAGGTCCTGATAAGGTACGTTTTATCTCTACCTTTAACCGACAGTGGCATGATTTGACTAATGTTATTAAAAAACATTGGCCGATTTTATCAGTTGATCCTGTTTTGAAAAACATCCTTCCAGCCGTCCCTTCTTTTGTAGCTAGACGCTCTAAAAATCTAAAAGACTTCTTAGTACACAGCCACTATATTTCTGAGGATAGTAAACTTAGAATGAAAAGAAATAGTGGCAAGCCCGGTTTCTTTCCCTGTGGATTTTGCAAGGGGTGTTTGAATTTGGTTAAAGCAGTTAGTTTTTCCAATCAAAATAGATCTAGGTCTTTCACAATTAGGAGTCATATCAATTGTTCTTCCCAGGGGGTGATTTATCATGCAGAATGTCCGTGTGGCAAGATCTACATAGGTCTGACCACACGTGAACTTAAAATCCGTACTAGAGAACATGTTAGGGATATCGAAAAGGCAAGGTCAGTTGATGATGACTCCACATTAAAAACTTTACCCCGTCATTTTAAAAGACATCATGATTGCAATGCCAGGGGTCTTAAAGTGAAAGGCATAGACCTCACCTCTCTTGGCATAAGAGGTGGGGATTTAAGCAGGGTCCTAGCGCAAAAAGAAAGTGAATGGATTTTTAGGCTGGGGACTATGAGTCCATTAGGTTTGAACGAAAGTCTGGGTTTTTCTTCATTTCTATAATTAGCATCATTGATTTATATTAGGTCATCATCTTTAATCTAAAGTGGCATTTTTAGGGTGGGTGGTTTTATTTATTTTTCTTGGTTTATTAAATTTTGTGTTATTGTATTATTTATTCTTCTTTTGTTTATTATTATTATATAGATTTAATTGATGAAAATTATGCTCGTATCTTGAGAAGATCCGGATGGATGTTGTTATAGCAGTTGGCTGGTTATAATGTTTCGTAGTACCGGATACAGATGAAAATATTCAGATGAAGTCTGGACCTTGGTTCGTTTGAAGATATTTGAAAGCAAACACAGAATTTCATATCTTTTAATGAAGATTGTATTATAGTCTGGACTCAAGCATGCTGTATTTTTTTGCAAAAAATTTTTTTATTGTTTTGCATTTTTTCTGTACCAGTTCTATTATTATTCTTTAATATGGGAGTATATTTATTGTAGCACATTATTTGTTATTATTATATCATATATAGTATTAAAATCACTATTTAATCACCTATAATTGCACTGCGCACTTTTTTCGGTATTGTTAATTATGAGTTAAGTGATATATATATATATGGTATTTGGTATATTCAATTGAATATCATTTAATATAATAAATTACCGCCTTTTTATAATATAGTAACACCTTTCACCTTGCACAATGTTGCGTTATAGCACTATGGTGTCTCCTCTACCGGAGCGCTTGCGAGGTGTCTAGTTGCGCTGTTTATTTCCATACATGCTCCAGCATTGGATCACATGCGTTTCAGCATGCGTTCCAGGGAGCGTGTTATAGGAAGTAATATTCTATCCAGCAGCACAGATCCACGCATGCGCCGATGAGGTCAGATGGATGACGCGAAACAAGGCACTCCCCATGTTAATTTTAGCTTTCCCAATGGCAGCCTTCTGCTATTTAACTAATGACCACCCATGTCTAGACACGCCCCCGGAAGAAGCTTTAGCGAAACGCGCGTTGGGGTGAGGAGGGAACGCCACAGACTCCCGCATGGTCCAGTCCTTAGGTAATTACTGCCTCTTTTTGCGATATATTTCCCACTTAAGTGATTGTGTTAGTGTCAGCCAGTGATTTATGCTTAGGACCGACAGGTTCAGCTTGATCATATACGTGGGTTGTTATTGCTAACGGTTTAGTCGAGCTCTTATTTGAGTCCATTTAATTTTTTCTATTTAGTGGGTGTTTATCTCATTTGAGTGTCAGTATATTTATGCTGATATATACTAGGGCTTTTGCGGTTTAGAGTGTTCTTAGGGAGTGTGTTCCCTCACAGTACATATCGGCCTTTCTGACCGCTGATATATTGTATTAAATATCATGATAATGCGTTGTATACCTCCTACTGGGCATTTTTGTTAGTTTTTTATTGAATTTTACCATTGTATGTTTATTTGTTAATAAAGATTGATATTTTATATATTCATCTTGCTGGAACACTTTTTGTGGTTAAGGTTATCCACACTTTTGAAGCTAAACCAAAAATGTAGTTGTGCAGCAAACAAGTCTTCAAATATTCCACAACACAAATAATAAACATAATAGACCTTTTGAAATTTTCACTTATTATTTTTTCTCTACATAGTCTAGCCAGCAATCCAGTGATATCTGTAATGTCCTGTACTTATAGAAAGCATTTGAGGAACCTGTCGGCAGGTTTGTACTATTTAATGTGTGTTTAATTGCTGATCATGTGCAGCAGGTCTGGGCAATGTGCGACCCGCTGGCCACATCCAGCCTTGGTACATATGAATAGATATTTCCTATGTGAATCGCGCTTGGTTCTCATATTGTGTAAAAGCCGTTGACTCGCCGACCAGATGGAACTAGTGGCATTCATTAGACCATAATGCTATTTTATAGACGTGTTTCCTGTTCACTTGTGCTATGACGAGGAGCCATACCGGCCTGAAACGCGTAGCATAGGGGAACTCTTCTGTCTAGGAGTGTATGTCTGTGGTCCATGGTTTTTACAAGATGATACAGCTGGAGATTTATTTTACTACCTGGTGGAAGCGAGCTCATCTATTCTTTCACAAAATAATTCCAGCACCATCTCCAATAATAGCCCTGTAATGTTTCCCTTCATGCCACCTGTAAATTGTGTTTTGGAGGTGAATAATTCAGGTTCTCTCCTCTATTTTCATTGATGAAATCCCTCTGTATGGACGATGGCTCTGTCAGCTACTTGGAATATGCTCAGATCCCATTTATCCAAATATATAGTTATAAAGATAAATTCAAAAAGTGGACTCCCTCCCCCCACACACACCATTCATTGGCCGCTTACTGTGAGCACTGTACATTGTCAGCAAGCTGCCAATGTGGTGGGGGCAGGGTTCCACAAATTGCTGGACTGCCTGGCACAAGACAGCTAGTCCTGCAGGAATAATCTCCTGGTGATAATAAACTAGTTGTATTGAAACTACAGCAAGCTGCTGAGTAAGTGATATCTTGCTGGAATCAGGGTCTCTACCCCTACATCTTGCTGCTGTTAGATTAAAAGGCAAAATCCTGCTGACAGATTCCTTTAAAATAATGCTAAGTCATGACTCCACTGATGACTTTAATTTATTTCTTCAATAATGTTCCTAATGGTCACTTATCTTTTTACTAGCCTATTGTATAACCCATTGGAATGCCTTCATGATGATACAGTATGTGCTGCTATTGAATATTCTTTAATACGAATTAAGTTGTAAAGTAGGTTTCCAAATAACATTCAATAATATTACTGTTTTCTTGTGTTTTTTTTTTTTTTTTTCTGTGAACAGTCATGGGATTCTTTTTTCCGCAATGCTGATGCTGATGCCTCGCCAGGTGAAGCCCATCAGATAGACATGCAAAATAAAGCATTGTTGATTCGCAGCCAAGGTCTTGCTATGGCTCCGGCCAAAGCGGAGAAACTGGTTGAGGACCATCTGGCAGTGCAGTCATTAATCAGAGCATACCAGGTAAGCTCCTTATAACCAAATGACGTCGCTGGAAAATGACATTTTGTTTGGTTACATAATTTAACCCAGAGTTTCAAATTCTAGCTGTCCACCAGGTAAATACATGTAAGATTAGTCTATTTGTTGCCTTAAAGTGAACCTGTCAGCAGGATTGTGCTCAGTAAACTACAGACACTGTCAGGTCGGCGCCGTTATACTGATTAAAATGGTACCTGGGTTGATGAAATCAGTCTTGTGGTTGTTTAATTTTTATTTTCAGTTTATGAGATTCTTGTGCTCCGGGGCGGCCTGTGGGGGGGTCTTCATGTGGTGCTATGTGTACATAATCATCTGTATGACTTCTGACAGGTTACTGATATGGTTTTGAAAAAAAAAATAAAAAGTTCACATTCATCAGGCATGTGACAGCGGTGCCTGTGCTGTAGCATGATACGGCAGATAATAGGCATATTTTTGTTTTTATTTACACATATAGTTTTGTTTTTCAGAAACTTTTCTTTTTAAACAAAATGGCGCCGGCTTCCGCTACTGCACAAGGCGCCTCTGTCGGTGCCATTTTGGCAGGAAAAAAAAAAATAGGCTTCATCCAGATGGTGCCAGCGGCACCAGTGTAGCAGCGTCTATCAGAACGCGATAGATGCTACTGCGCAGGCACGGGCAGCGGCGCCATCTTGTTTGAAAAAAAAATTCTTAAACAAAACTATATGTCTAAATAAAACCAAAATATGCATATTATCTCCTGTATCATGCTACACTGCTGCTGCCCGCCTGATGAATGTGAATTTTTTTTTTTTTTCAAACCATATTATATTCAGTATGTAAAATAGGGGGCAGATCACTGAGGGATCAGTGACCTATCGTAAGTCCATAAGGATGACTATCTCAGCAGAGCACCACATGAAGGCCCCCCAAAGTGCCAGAATCTCATAAACTGAAAGTAAAGATTTAAGGGTATGCCACACTAAGCGAGATCGCAAGCGAGATCGCTAACGAGATCGCAACTGCGTCACCATTTATGACGCAGTAGCAATCTCGTTAGCGACGTCGCTGTGTGTGACATGTAGCAGCGATGTGGCCCCTGCTGAGATGTCGTTGATCGCTTATGAACGTTCTGAGCCGTTTTTTGGTCGTTGGCGTCCCGCTGGTGAGCCTGAATCGCTGAGTGTGACACCCTTTATGAACGACTTCACCAGTGTCGCAGGTGGAACTAGGTTTTCCAACGACCGCAGAGGTAGTTATACAGATCGCTGATGAGATGTGTTTGGAATCACAGATCGCTGATGAGTTGTGTTTGGAATCTAACAGCTAAGTCGCTAACGAGATCTCTACTGCGTCATAAATGGTGACGCAGTTGCGATCTCGTTAGCGATCTCGCTTAGTGTGGCATACCCTTTAAAAAGCCACATCAACACAGGTGTCATTTCATTCAGTGTAACGGCACCGACCTGATGCTCTCTGTAGTCTACTGTGCACAATCCTGCTGACCGTTTCCCATTAAAGTGACCCTCTACCTTACCCGCTGCACTCTGTTTTCTTCCTGCTTGTTTTTAACCTCATTACTTTTTAGGTCAGAGATACTCAACTCATTCTATACCTTTTTTATTCTATACCTTTTTCAGCTGCAGATGGAAGGAAGAGAGCCACAGTATTCATTACTGATGGGTAGGCGGAGCCCCAGATCAGGATGTCACCTCAGATCAAAAGAGTGCTGACTGGCTGGCCCCTCCAGCTCGGGCTCCTCCTACTCAGCTCCAGTCTAAGATTTGAGGTCCAGAGGATGGTCGCTGCTAATGCAGCTCCTCAGAAGATTTTATTATTTTACATTCGGACAAGAGACTTGGATCACTAGTTGGTCTAGAGGTCTCAGGGGTACCAGCGCTGCTGTACCCCAACCTCTCCCTTGGCGGATCTGTATTTACTCAAAGTCCCTGCAGAATCCTTGCCGGCCCTGGGGGATGAGGAGAGCTTCCTGGCGGGGACGCAAACCACACGTGCGGTCACTGCGTCCCTCGCCCTGGGGGGAAGCATGGGCACAGCGCCAGAAACCCCTGAGGGTCCCTGTGGCGCCTTGGCTGGTGAGTACTCCACACAAAATTTTATTATTAATGTGTGAGTGTTTTAGCGTCTGATGGCAGCGCTATTACATGTATATCAGTATGCTTCAGCACTGCGGTGACAGCGCTATTACATGTTTATCAATGTATTTCACCAGCCTCTCCCTTGGCGGATCTGTAACTACATTATGGTCCCTGCAGAATCTTGCCGGCCCTGGGGGATGAGGAGAGTTTCCCTGGCGGGGGCGCAAACCACACACTGGGGTCACTGCGCTTCCCGCCCTGGGGGGAAGCATGGGCATAGCGCCAGAAACCCCTGGGGGTCCCTGTGGCGTTTCGGCTGGTGAGTACTCCACATTTTGGTAAAATGTGTGTGAGTGTTTTAGCGACTGCTGCGGCAGCCGCTGTACAAATATATGCCGATGACTAGTTTTTCTATGTCCGCAGGAGGATGCCTGCAGGACGAGGGAAAGGAGGGGAGTACGCGCTCTTTTTATTTTTTGAATTTCGCGCCGCTTCTGAGCGCGCGCTTTACTGCAGCCTCCATTTCCGGCTCCTCTACATGGAGCACACGGAGGCAGAGCGCGGCGGCCATTGCTGACAAGCGAGCCGGCCGGGCAGAAGCTTAACCCTTTCACCTCCACAGCGTGGCTATTGCTGATAAAGCGCTGTAGGTTGAAAGCTCCCCGGATCGTTCTCCTCCCCTCCCGGCTAGAATACGTGTCCAGCTTGGTGAGTCGCTTCTAGCCCGCCGGGCAGAAGCTTAACCCCTTCACCTCCACAGCGCGGGCGCCGTCTGGGGCACTTCTGAGTGACAGATTGCGCTGTCCTGCGGCTGTTCTCGCATAAGGGGCTCGCACACTCTTTTAATATTAATAAAGAGGCTGTGGGGAGTCTGCGACATTAATGCTGCCACTATACGTTTCCGCTGACGATCCTGATGGCGTCGCATAATATTGCGATCGTTTGTGTGTCATTTTTAATGTCGCTATTAGCTGCCAATCTGGGCGATCTCATTAGCATCGCATAGGCGATTAGCGATCTCCTTGACAACTTTGGCGGTCATTGCGTTATAAAAAACAGCGCAATTTTTTAGCGATCTTGTGGAACGTTTTCTGTTTAGTGTGGCATGGCTGTCCTGCAGCTGCGACCTTATAAGAGGCGCCTGAGATTCGCACACCCTTTTTCACTATCAAGGTTGTGGGGAGTCAGCTACTTTAACCCCTTCTTAGGAGGTTAACTCTTAATGGGAGACAGCTGGGGTAGCTCTTTCTTTTGAGCTTTAACCCTTCAGCGTTTGTTTTTTATTTAAGTACTGCTCTGGTTACTGACAGGTTTATCCTGCCATATACTATGCAAGGGTATGTCAGAGACCCTCTCCCAGATCCGTTACGGATCAGCCTCGCGTATCTGACACGCAGACCTCGACTCATACACGGTCAGAGGTTCCAATGGTGTCAAAATGAAGGCCTTCACTGGTTTCTATTGATGACCTTTTAGGTTATGGAGTGTCAACTAGATCCTCTCAAGGGAGCGACACAAATCGGTGTTTTTCCTTCTCGCTTAGCGAAGAAGTCCGATTCGGTTAAGGAGGATCGGCAGGGACACCCTGCCTCTCTCTCAGGGGCCGTACTAAAATTTCTGTGGAAGCCATGTGGACGTTACAGTTACCAGAGGAGGTAACTAGTCGTCCTGGTAAGTCGGCCCGGATGTTGCAAGGGTCGCATGGGTCGCGATGACCTTACAAACTGTATCCGTTTTTCTACGGAGTTATTTGTTAATTGGACCCCTTCTCCTGAAGTGAATGTTCCTTCATTCCAGCTTAGCAAATCTTCCTGGTAAGAGGGAAGACGAGTCTGCAGGACACGCTGGACAGAAAAACGGAGATGGCAACAATTTCCATCTGCGAGGCCGTGGATCATAGATTCGGTATTAAGGATCTAGGTGTACTTGTTAAGTTCCCCTGAGCCGGTTGGACCGTCTAAGGACGGCGTGGCAAGTTTCCCTCTATCAAGGTAGATGGGCTTTTCTAGTTGAAGGATAATGCGTCACTGCTATCCAGGGCGCAATCCTCGGCAGTTACAGTCAGAAGAGCACTGTGACTTGGATGGAACGCAGTTTTCCAACAGGGTTTGCTATCTTTAGCTTAGAAAGTGGTCAGCTATTTGACTGACCTCACGGAGCTGATGCCAAGGCAAAGGCAAAAGAAGCAGCTTTACCGCAGCGCAGAGCTGTGACTTCTGCGTCTGGCAGGACTTGTGCCGATAGTTATCGGCAGTCCTTTTCGGTTCAAGGGATGATCTGACCAACCCTCTGGGGGTTTGT
This sequence comes from Oophaga sylvatica, assembly GCA_033576555.1. NCBI lineage: Eukaryota > Metazoa > Chordata > Amphibia > Anura > Dendrobatidae > Oophaga > Oophaga sylvatica. The sequence continues at coordinate 472,918,492 of JARQOD010000003.1, read as the reverse complement.
GTCGTCTCTCTCTTTTTAAAAAAAAAAAAAAAAAAAGGGGGAATTCTCAGAAATTCCGCATACCCTGGAAACAGAACTTCTGTTAAGGCAGAAGCTGGCAAAAAAAAAAAAAAAAATTCGCTAAGGCGGACTGACTTCTGACATTCCGTCAGAGCCGAGCATGAAGTCGCTTCGCTCAGTTATGGCAGCCCTGTCGCAGAACGATCAATCGACATTCGCGACGCTTTTTGGCATGTTCCCATCGGAAGACCTCACCCAGGTTGTGGCTCGACCATTCGGTTTGGCTTTAACGCCCAGAATTTTTACAACGATTTTGACGCCAGAATCTCATGGCAATCCTTCAAAGACGGGGATTTACGATTTGTCCCTATTTGGACGGCCTTTTCGGTTGTGGCTTCAAAGGAGAAGTCGTCTCTGGAATCGTCGCAGGCAATCCTGTTTTTGAGGATGCATTTCGACATGGTACGGGCGGTGTTGTCCCTACCTCCAGACAAGCAGGCATGTCTGCTCCAGCATGTACAGACTATGAAGTCTGCGACAGCAGTGTCCCTTCGGAAGGTATGCGCCTTCTGGGTCTGACGGTGGCGTCCATGAGGTTTTTTCCGTTTGTCCAATTTCATTCCAGAGCTCTCCATAGGCTCATTCTGAGTCGTTGGGATCAATCGCAAGGTTCGCTGGATTGCAGCGTCATCATCTCTCACAGGGTGCGAGAATCCCTAGGATGGTGTTTATGTCCAGGAGCGTTATCCCTGGGAAAGCTTTTCCTCCCTCCGAAGTGGTCGGTCATAACCACCGATGCCAGCCTGACGGGCTGGGGGGGGGTGTTTGGAACAATCTCTGGATTCAGGGAGTATGGTCATCGGAAGAGTCTGTTCTTCCGATCAACATCCTGGAATTGAGGGCGATTTTCCTTTGCCTCCAACATTGGACGGTCCCTTTGAGCGGTCTGCCAGTCCGAGTGCAGACAGACAATGCGACGGCTGTCGCGTATATCAATCACCAAGGTGGGACAAGGAGTTCCAGACTCATGGTAGAGGTGTCCCGAATTCTGATTTGGGCAGAGGCCAGTGTGCCAGCCATTTCGGCGATTCACATTCCAGGGGTTCAGAATATTACAGCGGACTTTCTCAGTCGCAGAAGGATGGATCCCGGGGAATGGAGCCTCCACCCGGAAGTTTTTGCACTACTGTGCTCTCGCTGGGGAACCCCCCAAGTGGATTTGATGGCATCCAGGTCCAATGCCAAGTTACCGACGTTCATGTCCAGGTACAAGGACCCGAAGGCTGTGGCGGTGGATGCTCTAGTGGCTCAGTGGGATCAGCTCGAGCTGATCTATGTATTCCCGCCGATATCCCTACTTCCTCTAGTACTGCGTCGGATCAGACTAGAGAGAATTCCAGCTATTTTGATAGCTCCAGACTGGCAAAGAAGGGTGTGGTTCTCGACAATAATGTCGCTGTTGGCGGCAACTCCTTTTCCACTCCCTCTTCAACCGGACTTGTTGACTCAGGGGCCCGTTTGTCATCCGAGCTTGATGTCCCTGCGTTTGACGGCGTGGCTCTTGAGACCGAAATCTTGACCCGTAGAGGTTTCTCAGCCGAGGTCATTGCTACCCTTCGTGCTGCAAGAAGTCCGGCTACTACTAGGATTTACCACAAAATTTGGGAAACCTTCTTTTAGTGGTGTTTGGGGTCCTCTCGGAACCCGAGAAAATTTTCCATTCCCAACCTGTTGGCTTTTCTGCAGCATGGGCTAGACAAGGGTTTGGCAGTCAGCACCCGGAAAGGTCAGATTTCTGCTCTGTCCTTATTGTTCCGGAGAACCATTGCTTCAAATAGAGACGTGCTCTCCTTTTTCCGAGGTATATCTCGTAAGTTTCCGCCGCGGAAGGCGCCCGTGTCTCCTTGGCGGCTCAACCTTGTTTTGGAGGCTCTTCAGCATAAACCTTTTGAGCCTATGGTTTCTGCTAGCCTTTCTTTACTTTCTTGGAAGGTGGCTTTCCTTGTTGCAGTCACTTCCTTGAGGAGAGTTTCTGAGTTGGCAGCTCTTTCTTGTTCGCCTCCTTTTCTGGAGTTTTTTCCGGATCGTGTAGTGCTTCGCACTCGGGGTGATTTTTTTGCCTAAAGTGGTATCACAATTTCATGTTAACTAGGATATTGTGTTGCCTTCACTCTGTCTGGATCCGAAGAATACGAAAGAGCGAGATTTACACACATTGGATTTAGTGCGGGCCTTGAAGTTTTATCTATCTATTACTCAAGGTTTTCGTAAGACGGACTTCCTGTTTGTGGTTTCAGCAGGTCGTCGGCGTGGTCAACGAGCTTTCAAGGATTCTATAGCTCGTTGGATCCGGTCAGCTATTTTGGAAGCTTACCGCCTTCGGGGTGAACCTTGCCCGATTAAGATTCGAGCCCATTCCACGTGAGCTGTGGCTTCATCGTGGGCTTTTCATCAAGGTGCCTCAGCAGTGCAGCTCTGCCGGGCGGCAACTTGGCGCTCTGTCCACACGTTTACAAAGTTTTATAAAGTGGACGTCAGTGCTTCCGCTGATGCAGCCCTCGGACGTAGGGTCCTGCAGGCAGCTGTAGTTTAAAGTTCTGGATGAACTTGTGTTTAGCGCTGGTTGCGCTTTGTTGTTAAGGTTGTTGGGTTTCTGCCTTTTGTTGGTTTTTCCCACCCTTATTTTTGAACTGCTTTGGGACGTCCCATCAGTAATGAATACTGTGGCTCTCTTCCTTCCATCTGCAGCTGAAACACGGATTTTGGTAAAAACTTACCTGTAAAATCCTTTTCAGCGAAGGAAGGAAGAGAGACACCGCACCCTCCCAAGGCAGAAGTGTGTTGATGTTTTCAGATGCAGCGCGACCCTTATCTGATAGCGATTATCTGGGCTGAGGTCAGCGCGCTAAGGCTCTGTTCCAGCATCGCCAGCTCATCGCAGTAGTCAGGTTCCGTGAGTAGTACCTGGAACTCTGTGGTTTTTGGCTTTCTTTGCATGCATAACCTGTATCCTTGTGTTTTTTCTCTGAAGTTCCTTCAGAAGGGGTTATGTTGCTCCGCTGGTGATCTTGGCTCTTTTCCTAAAAGCTTTGGTACGACTGGAGCTGAGTAGGAGGAGCCCGAGCTGGAGGGGCCAGCCAGTCAGCACTCTTTTGATCTGAGGTGACATCCTGATCTGGGGCTCCGCCTACCCATCAGTAATGAATACTGTGTCTCTCTTCCTTCCTTCGCTGAAAAGGATTTTACAGGTAAGTTTTTACCAAAATCCGTGTTTTATTTCAGTAGGTGCGCAGTGTTTCTTATACATACAGGTCCTTCTCAAAAAATTAGCATATAGTGCTAAATGTCATTATTTTCCATAATGTAATGATTACAATTAAACTTTCATATATTTTAGAATCATTACACACCAACTGAAATTTGTCAGGTCTTTTATTGTTTTAATACTGATGATTTTGGCATACAACTCCTGATAACCCAAAAAACCTGTCTCAAAAAATTAACATATTTCAACCGTCCAATAAAATAAAAGTGTTTTTAAAAACAAACAAAAAAACCATCAAATAATAAAGTTCAGTTATGCACTCAATACTTGGTCGGGAATCCTTTTGCAGAAATGACTGCTTCAATGCGGCGTGGCATGGAGACAATCAGCCTGTGACACTGCTGAGGTGTTATGGAGGCCCAGAATGCTTCGATAGCGGCCTTAAGCTCATCCAGAGTGTTGGGTCTTGCGTCTCTCAACTTTCTCTTCACAATATCCCACAGATTCTCTATGGGGTTCAGGTCAGGAGAGTTGGCAGGCCAATTGAGCACAGTAATACCATGGTCAGTAAACCATTTACCAGTGGTTTTGGCACTGTGAGCAGGTGCCAGGTCGTGCTGAAAAATGAAATCTTCATCTCCATAAAGCATTTCAGCCGATGGAAGCATGAAGTGCTCCAAAATCTCCTGATAGCTAGCTGCATTGACCCTGCCCTTGATGAAACACAGTGGACCAACACCAGCAGCTGACATGGCACCCCACACCATCACTGACTGTGGGTACTTGACACTGGACTTCAGGCATTTTGGCATTTCCTTCTCCCCAGTGTTCCTCCAGACTCTGGCACCTTGATTTCCGAATGACATGCAAAATTTGCTTTCATCAGAAAAAAGTACTTGGGACCACTTAGCAACAGTCCAGTGCTGCTTCTCTGTATCCCAGGTCAGGCGCTTCTGCCGCTGTTTATGGTTCAAAAGTGGCTTTACCTGGGGAATGCGGCACCTGTAGCCCATTTCCTGCACACGCCTGTGCACGGTGGCTCTGGATGTTTCTACACCAGACTCAGTCCACTGCTTCCTCAGGTCCCCCAAGGTCTGGAATCGGTCCTTATCCACAATCTTCCTCAGGGTCCGGTCACCTCTTCTCGTTGTACAGCGTTTTCTGCCACATTGTTTCCTTCCAACAGACTTCCCATTGAGGTGCCTTGATACAGCACTCTGGGAACAGCCTATTTGTTGAGAAATTTCTTTCTGGGTCTTACCCTCTTGCTTGAGGGTGTCAATGATGGCCTTCTTGACATCAGTAAGGTCGCTAGTCTTTCCCATGATGGGGGTTTTGAGTAATGAACCAGGCAGGGAGTTTTTAAAAGCCTCAGGAATCTTTTGCATGTGTTTAGAGTTAATTAGTTGATTCAGAAGATTAGGGTAATAGGTCGTTTAGAGAACCTTTTCTTGATATGCTAATTTTTTGAGACAGGTTTTTTGGGTTATCAGGAGTTGTATGCCAAAATCATCAGTATTAAAACAATAAAAGACCTGACAAATTTCAGTTGGTGTGTAATGAATCTAAAATATATGAAAGTTTAATTGTAATCGTTACATTATGGAAAATAATGAAATTTAGCACTATATGCTAATTTTTTGAGAAGGACCTGTAGTTCCAGATCTCCATAGTAATGTGTGTGGTCAGATTCAAGTTCAGCTCCTCCATGCTGCCCTGCAACTCTGCAACCACTGAGCCATCTTTCAACTGTCTCGAAAATCCCACTTATAGGAAGTGTTGCTCTGAAAGTCAGTGTTTGACCCTTTTGTGAACTATGCTGTATGACTAGGACTATTAGCCAAGTCACATGGCCTTCTAGAGACAACTGTTAAGAGCTACTTGTCCCTCATCCATGCGGAGCAGGTTCCTTCGTCATGTTGCAGGGCTCATTAATGGGTCATACATTGACATACAAGGTAGTTACTTCTCATTGAAGGCACCTCTGAGATGTAGATGGATTTTTTTCCTTATAAAGAATTTATTTGCATGTTATTCACATGGAGCATTTGCCAATACACTTGTGGTTTCCTTAAGGAGACTCCGTTTTCTCTTCCAAACCTACATAAACAGAAATCCCTTGAGTTTCAGAGAGCTGTAGACATTTTTTTTTTTTAATTTATGCAAGGAAAATTTCATCCATAATGTTGTGTAGTCAATGTGATTCTTTTAAAATGGACTTTTAGCGGCCTGGTGATGGGTGTAATGGCACGGTGGAAGGCAGAGATTTCAGCCAGCAGTCTTGTCCTTACTTGCAGATCAGAGGACACAAAGCTGCAAGTTTGGATCCATTAGGAATTAATCAAGTCTTTTTTGGTGATTCTGTGGATGAAGACTCAGTGGGGCACACAGACATTGGTAAGCAGCATACTAGGCCACTTGATGACCCTATTTTGTGATTTTTGTTTTCTTTGGCTTACCTCTTCAAATTGGACAGATCCGTGGACATCATGTGGCTCAACTGGACCCTCTTGGAATTTTGGATGCTGACTTGGACTCTTTTGTTCCGTCTGATCTTATCACTACACTTGATAAACTTGGTGAGAGTTCAGGACTAAATTGTCTTGAAGGCAGTGACGCGAGTGCTGTTGGTGGTTCTGTGCCTTCTCTGTGACTTTGCTGTGTTTTTTGGGTTTGTGTGCTTCTACTGCATAGTTGTATAGATGATCACGCGGATTACATACTTATGCCGTCTGTTTTGATTTTGCTTTGTTTAGTGATTATAGCAATATTTTTTGCCTTTGCTTATAGATGTAGCCATAACTTTTTCTTTTTTATGTACAGAAAATATCAAATTTTGTAAAACTAAAGCTAGTATGCTTTGAAAAAAAAAGTTATTTCCTAATATATTTGAAATGGACAATGGCTACATGTATAGGTAATAAAGCCTATGTTTTATGTTCACAATGTTGTCCTGTCAGTCGAGTGTGCAGTAGGAAATGTTTATTTTGGCTTAACTGTGTAGTATCATTTCCAGAAAAACAGCATATTTTTGGCAGTGCTCTTAGTGTTTTTGTTCTGCGATCTTTTTCTTCATGCCTAATTGAAACCTACCTTGTTTTGTAGGTTTTTTTTCCCTCTTCTGAGTCGGTGGACAGTGTGTTCTGATTATATATATATATATATTTTTTATGCTTTTACAAAATGTAACATAAAGCCACAAAATAAAACAATATGATCCTTGGAACACCAAGTTTTGCACAAAAATGATCATGACATTGATTTTAGGTCATGCTTGCTATTTTTGAAAAAGTGAATGGGACTTTGAATAGCTGAGCCTCCCACTGCGTGACAGATTTTATATTTGCACCAGATCCTGATGTAAATTGAGGTGCAAATCTTTGCCTGGCGGAGTGTACCGTGCATAATATTGATCAGGTGTAAACAGGGAGAAAAGATCACTACCTCACTCCTTACTGTTCTCTGCAGCTACTATATAGAGAAACAGCAGGCAGATCTGAGTTATGTACCATTACAAACACTTCCAGATCTCTCACAAGGCGGACAGCTCTCACCCTTCCCCCTCCCACCTTCTCACCATTGAGTTGAGATCTGGAAGTGTTTTTAATAATATATAACAGCTCTGTTGTTTTTTCTGCACAGTAACTGCAGAGATCAGTGAGGATAGGAGGGCGTTTTCTTTTCTCCTCTGCATGACACTTCCTGCTTATTATTGGTTAACTTTGTGCAGGGGAAGAAGTACATGCCTCCAGAGATAAACCCATGGTAAAGCATGATTGTAAAGTTTAGGTTAGATTTTGTTATAGTTCAATCTATATGTGCAAACAAAAGGAGAAATAAATAAAAAAAAAAATCTATGTATTACTCTGTTCTGCAGACACTATTTCATAATGTCGCCAGTTTAACATGCTCAAACTTGGATAAGGGGATCCATCCCAAAGTTACTCTTTAAGGCCTTCTCACTCTGCCAGACAGATTCTGTTCTACCCGATGAGGGACAAGCACCGTAACTGTCTGTAGTTGGGTTCGGTCTCCAGCTTGGCCTTGAAGGGTTATACATTAACTTTTATGGAAAGTTATAAGAGGCCAGATTTCTCGCAAATCGAGTGCAGTTTAGAAAAGTAAAAAGATTGGCCACTTTGTTGTGTCGTATTATTGTGGCCCTAACTAATGGGCTCTTTTCCTGTACTTGTTAGTGCCGCCTTCCTTGTTGATTGCACAACTATCATGCGCATCAGTCTCGCCATCTGAAAATCAGCTTTCCCATGTGTGGCATTTTTCGATTGGAGGAGACTGATGGGCCGGTCTGGTCACGTGCGCCCCCATCAGTTGTCATTTTGAGGACAGAAGCACTGTGTAGTCTGTGAGCAAGACTGCACTAACAAGCGGGTGATGCTACATATTAGTAATGGCCACAAAATCGTGTTCTGAACACATTTGCTAACTGCTCCATCTCTTCTCCATGAGACTGCTGGGAAAAGCTGAGCGCTGCACTCTGCAGCCCCTCGGAGTGAATAGAGTGGGATCGAGCATACGCACTGAAGCTTTACTGTAACGGGGATGAAAGTTCCTTGTTCTGCTGACTGGTGCTGGTCCCAGTGGTCGGAACTACACAATCAAGACGTTATCGTCTTTCCGATGGATATGTGATATCTTGCTTTCACTAGAGAACTGTTCTAAAGGGAACCTGTTAAACTTTACCCATCCCCCCCAAAAAAAAACCCTGAATGACTTTGTAGCCCTTTTAAAAGATGAGCCAGTCTATGACCCCAAAGTAGTGCTTTATCAGGGACAAATCACCAATGACCACAAAGGGCTGGTTCAGCTGGGATAAATTGCATTTTGACGTCTGGAAGTACATGATGGCGTGATGATGCACATTCATCTCCTTATCCTCCACTTTATGCCTGAACTAGCAGCCTGGCTGATAAACATCAAGGGAGGCTGCTTGCTAAGGAATACAATGGTGGCTGAGAAGCTGCAAGTGCATTGTCCCAACCCAATGTCCTTCCAGACAACTTCAAAATGCAATTTATCCCAGCTGAACCAGCGCTTTGTGGTCATAAAGGGATCAACTGGCTTGTTTTTTAAAGGGCTATGCAGTTATAGTTTTACCGGGGAGGGGGAACCTGTCAGTTGATACATGCTGCCTGTTCCGCTGTCAGCATGATCAGACTGTGGCTGCACGGTTCCAGTCATATGGTTTTTAACTCTGAACTGCTGCAGCGTTTTAGAGAACAACATACAGTGGGTACGAAAAGTATTCAGACCCTTTTAAATTTTTAACTCTGTTTCATTGCAGCCATTCGGTAAATTCAAAAAAGTTCATTTTTTTTCTCATTAATGTACACTCTGCACTCCATCTTGACTGAAAAAAATAGAAATGTAGAAATTTTTGCAAATTTATTAAAAAAATAAAATTGAAATATCACATGGTCATAAGTATTCAGACACTTTGCTCACTATTGAGTAGAAGCACCCTTTTGAGCTAGTACAGCCATGAGTCTTCTTGGAAATGATGCAACAAGTTTTTCACACCTGGATTTGGGGATTCTCTGTCATTCTTCCTTGCAGATCCTCTCCAGTTCCGTCAGGTTGGATAGTGAACGTTGGTGGACTGCCATTTTCAGGTCTCTCCAGAGATGCTCTATTGGGTTTAGGTCAGGGCTCTGGCTGGGCCAGTCAAGAATGGTCACAGAGTTGTTCTGAAGCCACTCCTTTGTTATTTTCGCTGTGTACGTAGGGTCATTGTCTTGGAAAGTGAACCGTCGGCCAAGTCTGAGGTCCAGAGCACTCTGGAAGAGGTTTTCATCCATTCATGTTTCCTTCAATTGCAACCAGTCGTCCTGTCCCTGCAGCTGAAAAACACCCCATAGCATGATGCTCCCACCACCATGTTTCACTGTTGGGATTGTATTGGACAGGTGATGAGCAGTGCCTGGTTTTCTCCACACATAGCACTTAGAATTATCACCAAAAAGTTCTGTTTTCATCTCATTAGACCAGCGAATCTTATTTCTCATAGTCTTGGAGTCCTTCATGTGTTTTTTTTTAGCAAACTCTGTGGGCTTTCACTTGTCCGGCCATGAGGAAAGGCTTTGGGCCACTCTGCCATAAAGGCCCGACTGGTAGAGGGCTGCAGTGATAGTTGACTTTGTGGAACCTTCTCCCATCTCCCTACTGCATCTATGGAGCTCAGTCACAGTGATTTGGGGGTTCTTTACCTCTCTCATCAAGGCTCTTCTCCCACGATTGCTCAGTTTGGCTGGAGAGCCTGGTCTAGGAAGACTTCTGGTGGTCCCAAACTTTTCCATTAAGGATTATGGAGGAAACTGTGCTCTTAGGAACCTTGAGTAGTGCAGAAATTCTTTTGTAACCTTGGCCAGATGTGCGCCTTGCCACAATTCTATCTCTGAGCTCCTTGGCCAGTTCCTTTGACCTCATGATTCTCATTTGGTCTGACATGCACTGTGAGCTGAGGACTTATATAGACAGGTGTATGCCTTTACAAATCAAGTCTTATCAGTTTTATTAAACACAGCTGGACTACAATGAAGGAGTAGAACCATCTCAAGGAGGATCACAAGGAAATGGACAGCATGTGACTTAAATATGAGTGTCTGAGCAAAAGGTCTGATTACTTATGACCACGTGATATTTCAGTTCTTCTTTTTTAATAAATTTGCAAAAATGTCTACATTTCTGTTTTTTTTTTTTTTTTCAGTCAAAATGGCGTGCAGAGTGTACATTAATGAGAAAAATTAACTTTTTTGAATTTACCAAATGGCTGCAGTGAAACAAAGAGTGAAAAATGTAAAGAGGTCTGAATACTTGCGTTCCCACTGTAGTTTCAGGGGACCAAGCTGTGCTGGAGACTTGTTGGACAGCAAGGTCTCCTGGCTTCTCACTGCCCCCCATCCACAGCCAGCATGTATCAGCTGTCAGGTTCACGTTAACATTTTTGACTGGTTCCCTTTAAGAGTGATGTGTGTCTATGTATATGTGTTTAGTAAGCTGCTGGATTTCTTCTGTATGCGTCTGAACTTTTTTGAATATTTATTAGGGATTGTATGCATATTCCGTTCTCCTGTGATTCATTATTTAGCAGCTTGGTCAACATGCTGACATTGGAGAGCTTGTCGGTATAACCTTTACATTCACATCTGTGCACAAGTGAGCATCAGACTGCTTCGGAGACAAGAGCAATATATGCATTAACGTTTCTTAGAAATGGGTGAGATGCAGAGATGGGACTGGAGTTCTACAGGCCCGGAACCTACGGGCCCCAGAGATGAGTCCTACGGGCCCCAGTTCAAAGATTGGATACAAGGACAAGGATGCACATCAGCTGAAAACCTCACTGGCCGCCTTCTGCTAGGGGCTCGGTTGTTAGACGTTCTTAAAGGGACTTGTCACTATGTCACAACTGGCTTACTTTATTCCTGCTGCTCTCCTACATATCGTATGCTTTTTGTTTTTTCCTGTTAAATTGACGGTTCTCGAGTTATGGGCTTTTTATTTAGCACTGATTTCTATGATCTTTCCAAGGGGGCTTTGGTCCCAGGGCTCTCTGGGGTGTGACTGTAGGCCGCTCTGCATTATTACACTGTAAAGACCATAAGTATTACCACTAGATGTAAAGGCCCCAGATCTCCACAACCGTATGATGGATTAAATTTTTTATTTCACTAAGAAGCAGAGTGAATAAAATGTCAAAAAGTGGCTTCTTTTCACCTGGTGACAGGTCCACTTTTAAGTTGTGGCCCCAAGCGATAACATTTTGAACCTCAAGTGTATTGACTTTCTCTCATTTCTTGACTAATATATTTATACTGTAGTATCCGGTGTGTTTGCGCTGACCCCAAGAATCGGCTTGTACTTACTGAGGTTTTATTATTATTGTTTTTCCAGGATTAGTTATTCAGACTGTCTCAAAAGCTTTTGTGTTTCCATCGCCTTCCTTGTATGATTTCTCGGGGCTGTGAACTGTCTCGCTCTCAGAAGTCTGTGTGAGTGATTGATGGCTGTGTTTGTGAGTGTAAGGTATTGCATCTGTCATAAAGAGGTGGATGATCTGCAGCGGCTGAATGCTATTGTGCATAATAAACCTCTGGATTAATGAACTCCAGCTGCTTACAACGCTTCAACAAGCTTTGTTGTTTTTCATTTTACCCACTTCATTCTTTTTTTTTCCCTTTTTTGAGTGGTTGATTTATGATTTTACTCCTTTTTTTCATAGATTGCTGTAGTCGTACAGATCTAGAACATGACCTTTTTTTCGTGCAATTGAAATAAATGTCAATTATAGCTTTTCCTTTGCGACATTTTTACTTTGTGCCCTAGTAGGTAGATGTTTTTATATTTGTATACAGTCTTTCTATAGGTGTTTTTTGTTTTTTTTTTATGTGACATAGAATACGGGCCACATCATCTTTTCTTATCTTTTACATTACATACAGACACTGTGAGCGAAGTCGTCCTGGTATTGATCGTCTTGTGCCTGGTTGTAAGAGGACAGTAACTCATAGTGTATTTAAACTGTCAGCTTAAGTTAGCTTCCATTAAGCGGTGACCTTATGCTTTTTTTTAATATCCGTGCCAGTAATTTATAAATCTAGAAAGCCAGCCTGAACTTCTGGAGTTCCTCCGTGCCCTTCATCCTCTCTGCGTGTTGCAATACACATTAGTATTCTAAGCAGGATCTGTACAGGGTTAGGCATTTTTCTTCAGCATCTTCTACACAGACATATCAATGTGCTCAGTCTGTGCAGTCAGATGGAGAGCATCGACGGAGACAGATGTTCTAGTTTTCTCCCAATCCTCTAGAAATTTACCTTGAAATTAAACATTTGACCGATTTTGGGCAGAAAAAAGAAATCCCCCCACTGTGATGTCTTGCGTGATTTTGTTTGTGCATTTCTTTTTCTCCTTCCATTCCAACGTCCTTTTAACAAGCATGTCTGTGATGAGCATGTTTTCCTCTTCTTTTAGGATCAGTAAACCAGATTTGCATGGCTTAATTTAGATCCGTGTAGATATCTAGCTTCCGATTGATGCTACTTTTGTATATTTTTGCATTCTTACCTTTTTGTCTAAAAAATTAAAAATCTTAGGTTTTTATGGCTTGCACGAGGGTGACCTAGATAAGGTTTTCCGCCTTCCAACCACCACTTACATTGGAGGAAGTGAAACGTCCCTGTCTTTGAGAGAAATCATTAGAAGACTGGAGGTAAGTTATTTTGTGTGTGCAGCCTCCACATTCATCACGTTACATTCATGTAATGGATGGTTACTTCTGTATGAAGGCTGATTACCCAACTTGTTCTGACTTCCTTGCATTGCCTGGGATTGTCTTTCAGCATTCGTACTGCCAACACATCGGGTTGGAGTTTATGTTTATCAATGATGTGGAACAGTGCCAGTGGATCAGACAAAAGTTTGAGACCCCGGCATCATGAAATTTACAAATGATGAAAAGAGAACACTTCTAGCAAGACTAGTGCGTTCAACCAGGTATTGGTTGCATTCCTTGTCTACCCATACTTCTCATTGGGCGTACAGTAAAGCAAAGCATCCATTCTGTTGGCCTTTAGAAGACCTGTATTTCCTGGGCCTATAGGTTTTCCTGGGAGAAATCCATTGGATGAATAAGCTGTCGGTTTGCAGATTATGTGTTGCGTAGTATATTCTTTACACACATTACTGTGGGAGTGAGAGGACAACTCCCTGGCTCCAGAGAAAGGTAGACGGCGTACCACAAGGTGGCCAAAGCATGTTGTGTGGATGATATTGGACATGTCTTGTGGAGCCAATGTGGTTTAGGAGTCTTCCTCTCTTTGCCAGGAGTCTCTGTGCATTTCCGTTTTAATATGTAGACTATTCAGACTTGCATCCTCATTTTCTTTAGGTTGAGGACTTTCTAGCTCGCAAGTGGTCGTCAGAGAAGAGATTTGGCTTAGAAGGATGTGAAGTGATGATTCCAGCATTGAAAGCCATCATTGATAAGTCCAGTGAGATGGGACTGGAGTACGTCATCTTGGGAATGCCGCATAGGTATTTAAATTACTATCCTTAAGCCTATTAAACCTGAAATGTCATGAAGATTTACTATAGAGGGTATTGCTCTGAATATAATTGTTGTTTTGCAAGGAAATTGTTAATGGGGTTGCCCAGTTTAGGAAAAAACACTTACACAATACAATACAATATAGGGCGTATTTCCTTCTGGAGGGACTACCCTGTCCTGCATTACGCCATTCAGACGGCGCTGTCCGGCCGTTCCCTGCACAGTGGGTGACCAAAATCGGCACTCTGCAGGGAAAAGGATGCAGCAGTAACTTTGTACTTCATCCCCTTCTTTGTCAGAATCAAAATGTTATGGAATTTTTGATGAGGTGTCAAAACTTTATAAGATGGCGTGAGTGTGAGAGCATTTTAAATGTTTTCAATGAATTAAGCCTTAAAAGTCTCTAGATCTTTCCCAATCATTGGCAAAACCACTTCGGTCTTGTGATTCTTCAAAGTAGGTGATAAACTTATCTTCAAAGTAGGGCACAAATATGTGATCGCTGGGGGGCCCTCAGATCAATAGAACAAGGGTCCAGAGTTCCCTGTGGCCCCTGAGTACATCACCAGGATAAGGAGGATTTTCACTGCAACATTGTCCAGTATTTAACAAGGATGAAGGACTTGAGACTCCATTTCTACTGATCGCTGGGGATCCCGGTGATTATACACTTATTCTTTATTTTCTTCTATATTGCTAAGAATGTTCTGAATGTTTTCTTTCACAGAGGCAGACTAAATGTCTTGGCCAACGTAATCCGGAAAGATTTAGAACAGATCTTTGCCAGTTTGACCCCAAGCTGGAAGCTTCGGATGAGGTAATTGTGGTCTTTTTTTTCTTTATTGAATGATAAATGTTTTGTATGCATCTTTATCTGTTTGTAATGATATATTGTAAATTTTGTAGCATTTATAAAATCGAAAATGTTTTTTTTTTTTTTTTTCAAGGGATCTGGTGATGTGAAGTATCATTTGGGTATGTACCATGAGCGCATTAACCGAGCCACAAACAAGAAAATTACCTTGTCTTTGGTTGCAAATCCATCTCATCTGGAGGCAGTAGATCCTGTTGTACAGGGGAAGACCAAAGCAGAGCAGTTCTACAGGGGTGACAACGAAGGTAAAAAGGTGAGCTCTCCGATGTAGAACACCACCAAAGTGGATATGTGTGGTTGTATGCATGTAATATAGAGCACAGCATAAATGAGTACAGTGGAATGGTGGAATTTTTTTTTTCACCATTTTAGAGAGAGATACACTATATTCTACATTTATATCCAGTAGGGTTTCTTATTATTTCTGTAGGTCATGTCCATTCTTGTCCACGGAGATGCGGCATTTGCAGGGCAGGGTGTCGTGTATGAAACCTTCCATCTTAGTGATCTTCCTTCTTACACCACCAATGGAACCATTCATGTAGTGGTGAATAACCAGGTAACTTTCCCGTTTTTGAATCTGCACACTGTGTATGATATATAGAGACGCAGATGATATTGGATTACACTTTTATAGATCGGATTCACCACTGACCCTCGCATGGCTCGCTCTTCTCCATACCCCACTGATGTGGCTCGCGTTGTTAACGCTCCCATATTCCATGTGAATGCAGATGATCCCGAAGCTGTAATGTATGTGTGCAGTGTGGCAGCAGAGTGGAGGAACACTTTTAATAAAGATGTAGTGGTGGATTTGGTAAGTTTTTCTCGCTGACCTCTTTATAATAAGTAATCACTATTACTAACACCTTACGCTGGATTTATTGGCAGTGGACCACAGTCTTCATATTTTATCCTTGTAGCTGACTCCTTCTATGTATATTTCTTTTCAGGTGTGCTACCGTCGTAGTGGGCACAATGAAATGGACGAGCCTATGTTCACTCAACCACTCATGTACAAGCAGATCCACAAGCAGATTCCCGTTTTGAAGAAATATGCCGACAAGTTGATTTCTGAGGGCATCGTTTCTCTTCAAGAGTTTGAGGTGCAGGACGCTAATCTAAAAGCAAATGCCCAACGATAATGAACTGATGTCAACATTCATGGGCACCCGAGGCTCAATCCACCCCTTACTATTTCCCCTGTTTAAAGCTGAGGGCAACTATTATAGTGCAGGACTTTGCAGTATAATTCTCATAAATTACTCCATTAGAGAATTTAACTGTTAACAGACCACCCAAAATCTGTGCAGAGGCTGCACTAACATTGGTATCATTAGCTGAAGATGAAACAAAGCGCAACAAACAGGACACTGCCCAGTTTGGTGCAGCCCCCAACACAGAATTGTTGTGGTCCGTGCTGCGAGTGAACAGCAGAAAACCCTAAGAGTATTTTCTAAAAACTATTACACTGCAGTGTCCTGCACTATAAATGTTTTCTTTAGAACGTGTAGGTACGCCTAAAGGAGCACTCCCATGAATATTTTTTTTTTCATTAATTCTGTGTATGTAGTGTGAGTCTGTTGATATACTCTCCTACCGCCGATCTCTCTAGGATCCAGCTCCATTCTGCTACACTTCTCAGTGACGTCACCGCTCTGCAGACGCTCCGGGTTATGCTGTGCGCTGCATGAGCCAGAAGTGGCTTTAACAATGAAAGTCTCTGGGGTATCAGAATTTAAGCCCCGTGACTTGCATTGTAAAAGAGACTTCCATCTCATTTCCAGAGCTTAGTGTGATCTGGATAGTCTCTAGTGCGGTGATGTCATTGAGAAGAAGAGCGGCATTGCGCTGATTTCCGGAGAATGTGACGGTAGAGGGGTATATTACTACACTACATACACACGTAATTAATGAAAAAAAATATTCATGGCAGTGCTGCTGTAGAATAATACCCAGTTTTTGTATATTATTTCATGATTATAAAGCAGAAGTAACCATACAAATTTATATGACTCAGTTTGTTACAGAATGTAAATGAAAACAAGCATTTGCTCAACATAATTATCTAGTCCCTTAGTCAATCTTTAGTAACCATGAATAAAAGACCAAATTAATAGATTTTTTTTTTTTTGTTCATTTTGGAAATCAGTCCGTAAGTGAGCATTTTTACTATATTTTACTATAAAGATCTCTGACAAGTGTGTGTGTTGGTTAATGTTACATTTAGTTACGTCAGCTGTCAGTCAAGTCATGTGCAGGAGGCATACTGTAGGCTTATCTATAAATGTTGTGAGCATGGCCTTCACCTATGGTACATAAAGCCATAATCAACCATTATCAAAGGTTATTCAGTCTGGGTATTTCATACAAGAGTCGCTTAGCATATTTTTTCCAGACCTTAGTGTGGAGCAGTAAGCGGCACGTGTGATTAAAATGCTGTACACCTACAGTGGCATGTATTTTGTGCACCCATGCTCAAAATTGCTGTTATTGTGAACAGTTAAGCAAGTTGAAAATGAAATGATCTCTAAAAGGGCTAAAGTTAAAGATGACACATTTCCTTTGTATTTTAGGCAAAGAAAAAATATGTATTTTCATCTTTTACATTTAAAAATTTACAAAAAGGAAAATGGCCCGATGCTACAGTTTGGGCATCCTTGGAGATTTGTGTGTTCAGATAAATTTGACCAAGTTTTAAGGCCTTAATTAGCCTGTTAGTGAACAAGCCATAACCCTATCATTGTTAGGAAAGTCCAGGTGATGCAAATTTCCAGGCTGTATAAAAACCCAGCCTCCTCTAACCTTGTGCCAAAACAGCAGTCATGGGTTCCTCTAAGCAGCTGCCTAGTTCTCTAAAATGGTGGAGGCCCACGAAGCAAGAGCAGGCTATAAGAAGATGGCAAAGCGTTTTCAAGTTGACTTTTCCTCAGTACAAATGTAATTAAAAAATGGTAGTTAACAGGAACAGTGGAGGTCAAGATAAGGTCTGGAAAGCTAACCAAAATGTCAGTGAAAACTACTTGTAGGATTGCTAGAGAGGAAAATCGGAACCCCCGCTTGACTGTAAAAGACCATCAGAAAGATTTAACAGACTCTAGAGTTGTGGTACATTGTTCTACTGTTCAGAGACACCTGCACAAATATGGCCTTCATGGAGAGTCATCAGAAGAAAACCTCTCCTGTGTCCTCACCATAAAATTCAGCGTCAGAAGAATGCAAAAGAACATATAAATAAGTCTGATGCATTTTGGAGATGAATCCTATGGACTTATAAGGTTGAAATAGAACTCTTTGGCCACAATAATCAAATGTATGTGTGGAGAAAAAAGGGCACAGAATTTCAGGAAAATAACATCTTGCCAACCATTAAGCATGGTGGTGGATCAGTTGTGCTTTGGGGTTGTGTTGTGTTGCAGCCAATGGCACGGGGAACATTTCATGGGTAGAGGGAAGAAAGGATTCAATGACGTTGAAAAAAGGATAACTTCTACAAATGGATAATGATCCTAAACACATGTCAAAATCCACAATAGGGTACCTCCAAGGTGCAAGACGAAGGTTTTACAATGTCTCTCACAGTCCCCTGATCTGAATATCATTGAAAATCTGTGGCTAGACCTCAAAATAGCAGTGCCCACAAGACGACCAAGGAAGAAAGGATGAAAATCTTTCAAACAAGAATTGAAAGACTCTTGGTTGCCTACAAAAAGCGTTTACAAGCTGTGATACTTTCAAATGGGGGCACTAACCATGTGTATTTATTTATTTTATCTTTGCTTAAAATACAAAGGAAATGTGTCATCTTTAACTTTAGGCTTTTTAGAGATTATTTCATTTTCATCTTGCTTATCTGTTCACAATAACAGTAATTTTGAACAGGGGTGCTCAAACTGTTATATGCCACTGTATACATGCCTTTTGCTCTGTAATTTTACTATTTTGTTTTAACCCTCTCTGACATCCGACGTACTATCCCGTCCATAAAACCCGTGACAATCTGACTATGGTCAGTACGTCATAGGCGATAGTACGTCATAGGCGATCAGCTGCGCTCCCGGGGGGAACGCAGCTAATCGCCGCCGGGTGTCAGCTGATTATCACAGCTGACACCCGGGACTGTGTGCCAGGAGCGGTCACAGACCGCTCCCGGCACATTAACCCCTTGCACACCGCGATCAAACATGATCGCGGTGTACCGGGGGCACAGGGGAGCATCGCGCAGGGAGGGGGCTCCCTGCGCGCCCCCTTGAGACCCTCACAACAGCGCGATGTGATCGCGCTGTTCTGAGGGCTTCCTCCCTCCCAGGACCCGGATCCAAGATGGCGCCGGGGTCCTGGAGGGAGGCGGCTTCCTCAGTGCCTGCTGAGAGCAGGCAGCGCTGCCTGTGAGATCGCTGGTCTCACAGAGTGCTGTGCACACTGTGAGACCAGCGATCTGACATTTTACAGTGATGTCCCACCCTGGGACAATGTAAAAAAGTAAAAAAAATAAAAATAAATGTGTAAAAAAAATTTCCAAAATAAATAAAAAAAAAATATTCCCCAATAAATTAATTTCTTATTTTTTGCAATAAAAAGCGTCTTTTAGCGTGACAGCTGCCAATCATAAAAACCCGCTATAAATAGTAAATCAAACCCCCTTTATCACCCCTTAGTTAGGGAAAAATAATAAAATAAAAAAAATGTATTTATTTCCATTTTCCCATTAGGGTTAGGGTTGCGGCTAAAGTTAGGGTTAGGGTTGGCGCTAAAGTTAGTATTAGGGTCATGGTTGGGATTAGGGATAGGGGTGTGTTAGGGTTAGGTTTGTGGTTAGGGTTAGGGGTGTGTTGGGGTTAGGGTTGGAGTTATAATTGGGGGGTTTCCGCTGTTTAGGCACATCAGGGGCTCTCCAAATGTGACATGGCGTCTGATCTCAATTCCAGCCAATTCTGCGTTGAAAAAGTCAAACGGTGCTCCTTCCCTTCTGAGCTCTGCCATGCCCCCAAACAGTAGTTTACTCCCACATGGGGTATCAGCGTACTCTGGACCCTAAGAGTTATTGTGCAATTTGTCCTATTTCTTCTGTTACCCTTGGGAAAATAAAAAACTGGGGGCAAAAATATCATTTTTTAAAAAAAAATTTTTTTTTTTTGTTTTTACGGCTGTAAGTTATAAACTTCTGTGAAGCACTTGGGGCTTCATAGCGCTCACCACACATCTATATTAGTTCCTTGTGGGGTCTATTTTCCAAAATGGGGTCACTTGTGGGGGGTTTCCACTGTTTAGGTGCATCAGGGGCTCTCCAAATGCGACATGACTCCCCAGAGCATTCCATCAAAGTCTGCAATCCAAAACGTCACTACTTCCCTTCCGAGCCCCAACGTGTACCCATACAGTAGTTTTATCCCACATATTGGGTATCAGCGTACTCAGAACTAATTGGACAACAACTTTTGGGGTCCAATTTCTCCTGTTACCCTTGTGAAAATAAAATATTGGGGACGAAAAAATCATTTTTGTAAAAAAAAAAAAAAAATTTTTATTTTACGGCTGTACGTTCTAAACTTCTGTGAAGCACTTGGGGGTTCAAAGTGCTCACCACACATCTAGATAAGTTCATTGAGGGGTCTAGTTTCCAAAATGGTGTCATTTGTCGGGGGTTTCCACTGTTTAGGCAGATCAGGAGCTCTCCAAACACGACATGGCATCCAGCCAATTCTGCGTTGAAAAAGTCAAACGGCGCTCCTTCCCTTCCAAACTCTGCCATGCACCCAAACAGTGGTTTACCCCCACATATGGGGTATCAGCGTACTCAGGACAAATTGCACAATAACTTTTGGAGTCTTGTTACCCTTGGGAAAATAAAAATTGGGGTGAAAAGATCATTTTTGTGGAAAAAATATGATTTTTTAATTTTACGGCTCTACGTTATAAACTTGTGTGAAGCACTTGGGGGTTCAAATTGCTCACCAAAGATCTAGATAAGTTCCTTAGGGGGCCTAGTTTCCCAAATGGGGTCACTTGTGGGGGGTTTCCACTGTTTAGGCACATCAGGGGCTCTCCAAATGCAACATGGCGTCCAATCTCAATTCCAGCCAATTTTGGTTGGAAAAAGTCAAAACGGTGCTCCTTCCATTCCGAGCTCAGCCCAAACAGTGGTTCCCCCCCACATATCGGGTATCAGCATACTCAGGACAAATTGGACAACAACTTTCTCTAGTAGCCTTCCACGACAGCATAGGAGGATGTCTCCTTGTCCTATTGGGGGACAGGAATACAGAGAGGTTAAAAAACCCCTCCCACCTCCCGTTAACCAGTGTTTTCCTGCCCCCTTGGGGCACGGAGAGATCCTCGTACGCTGGTGGCCGGCTGTGCAGCAGTACCTGGACGCACTCCATGTGCGATATATTTCTGCCGGGCGGCGGTGGTCGGGGCCTTTGTGTCTCCCTCCTCCAGAGCTGCTCCCGACTCGGGACCACATCGAGACGGACTCCCTGCGTCTCCTCAGGGGATAAAGCGGTCCGTTCTCTCCCCGCCGAAGGCCTCCTGAAGGCAGCTCTCCGGCGTCTTCCCCTCCATGTGCGGTGACCCGGAAGTGCTGCATCACTTCCGGGTCTTGCGTTCCACTGCAGTGAAACGCAGGGCTCCTGCAGCCCCTGTCACCGCAAGCGCACGTCTTCCACCTGCGCTGGGACCGGAGGGGGAGGGGGAATCCAAGCGCTGGGCAGCGTCCTGCAGGTAAGCGCCCTTGGGCCGAATCTTCCTGCCATGGAGACGTCCAGCCCGCAACTGCAGAGCTCAGCGCTTCTTTGGCCTCAGTGAGTACTAAGGCCCCCTCCCTTATTAGAGGCTCCTGGACCCCCCTTATCCCCCTTTTTTCCCTCTCTCCCTTTGTTTCAGGGAGAAGGTTCCGCCCAGAGACCCTCGATTAAAAGGAATAAATGTGCAATTTGTTCCCTGAAATTACCTCCCAAATGGGAGAAAAAACTCTGTCAAAAGTGCACGGATAAAGTGATTAGTGCAGAGCATCCCTCATGGCTAGACGAGATCCGCACCCTGGTGAAACAAGAAGTGCAATCTTCGCTAGCCGCATTAACTCCCCCACCCCCGCCTCCACCACCCTCACCTGGTCCATCTCTCCCAAAAAAGAGAAAGATTCAGGCGGAACTTTCGGATTCCGAGTCTGATATTACCCAAGGGTCGTCATCAACCAAGTGGGAGAATCCCTTAGTTCATAAAACCGCGGAATTAAGGAAATTCCTGTTCTCCTCAGAATATATTGAGGAACTAGTAAGTGCGGTACGTAACACTATGGGGTTGGAGGACCTACCGGTCCTCATTCCGTACAGGATGAATTTTTTGGCGGGGCCCAGGCGGAGCGGTTGGTCGGCTTTCCAGTCCATAAGAGTATATTGGACATGATAAATCGGGAGTGGGAGCTTCCAGAAAAACGCCTCACGATCCCTTCAGAGTTTAAAAATAGATTTCCTCTGGATGAAAATCCTGTCAAATGGGATATCCCTAAAGTGGATGTACAAGTGGCGAGGGTAGCAAAGAAAACGGCACTACCGTTTGAGGATTCCTCCCAACTGAAAGATCCCATGGACAGGAAAGTCGAAAGTCTTCTTAAAAAATCTTGGGAGACTTCCACTTCGGCCCTTAAGGGTAATATAGCATCCACCTGCGTTGCCAGATCTCTTCATCGCTGGCTTCAAGAACTGGAAACTCATATCTCCCAGGGCACTCCAAGAGATGACATGCTAGACTCTCTACCTATCCTGCATAAAGCAGCTGGTTTTTTAGCTGACTCCTCTTTGGAATCCATACGTATTGCGGCTAGGAACCTGGTCCAAACGAATTCGGCCCGTAGAGCCCTCTGGATTAAAATGTGGAACGGGGATGTTACTTCCAAAATTAAATTGTGCTCCATTCCCTTTAAAGGCGACTATGTATTCGGGCCAGCCCTGGATGACATCCTGGAAAAGGCCACGGATAAGAAGAAAGCTCTTCCAGAACAAAGGCCTCCCAAGAAGCGAGTTTTTCAACCCTCCCGGGCTCAACCTACTCAGTATAGAGCTAAAGGGAAGACGGGAAGATGGAGTCATGCAAAAGGGAAACCTAAAAATATCCTCGTCCCCCAGCAGGCACAACAGGAGAAGCAATGACTCCCAGCAGGTAGGAGGGAGACTCTCGAAATTCCTAAACAACTGGCAAAAGATTTCCAGCAGCCGCTGGGTGTTGAACGTAATAAGAGATGGTCTCTTAATAGATTTCGAGTCTCCCCCTCCTCCTCTATTCAGAGCAACCTCCCTACCATCACAAGAGAGTCAATCTTTGATCGCTACAGAGATCCAAAATCTGGTAGCCTCAGGCGCAATATCCATGGTTCCACGAGACGAGCAAGGGAAAGGCCATTACTCCCGCATTTTCATAGTAAAAAAACCGTCGGGGAAAGCTCGGATTATAATAAATCTGAAAAACCTCAACCAGTCAGTTTCCTACCAGAGATTCAAGATGGAGTCGGTAAAGTCAGCCATTCCCTTGATAACCCGTTGCTCGTTTATGGCAACCATAGATCTCAAAGACGCCTATTTTCACATTCCAATACATCCTCTTCATCGGAAGTTTCTGAGATTTGCGGTCCGTCTAGATCACGAGATAGTACATTTTCAGTTCAAAGTACTCCCCTTCGGCATTTCGTCAGCCCCAAGGGTATTCTCAAGGATTATGGCGGAGACGATAGCTCATATTCGAAAACAAGGAGTGGCTATAGTCCCTATCTAGACGACCTTCTAATTATCGGTCCCTCAGCCAGGATCCTCGAGACAAGGTTACACCAAACTCGAGACATCCTTCAGAGTTTAGGTTGGATCGTCAACACAAAGAAGTCTCAACTCCAACCTTCAAAAGTAATAAGGTTTCTAGGAGTCCTCCTGGATGCAGAGAATCAGACTTCATATCTACCAGACGACCACCGCCAAGACCTAATATCCAAGACTCTAGCCTTCAGAAGTCAAACAACTCCATCGCTGAGGGCAGCTATGTCCCTGCTAGGGTCAATGACAGCCTGTATACAATCAGTGGCATGGGCTCAGGCCCATTCCAGAGTTCTTCAGGCACACATTCTAGAAAATTGGAATGGAAACCCTGCCTTGCTGAACAAGAAGATACGAACTCCAGGAAGAGTCAAAACCTCCCTGTCTTGGTG
>JARQOD010000003.1:472843045-472894994 GCA_033576555.1 Oophaga sylvatica | reverse complement strand
TGATCTATTTTGTTCATTGGAAACTAATTAATTCTTGTGTTTCAGGACTCTCCAGAATTTTGAAGGGAAGATTGGAAATGACAAAGAATTGTCTAGTAGATTGGGCCTTAGCTGAATACATGGCATTTGGTTCATTACTAAAAGAAGGAATTCATGTCCGTCTAAGTGGCCAAGATGTGGAAAGGGGAACATTTAGGTACTTTTTTTTTTTCTTTTACTATTTAGTATATACTTTGGGGCTTGAACAGATTTGATGTCAAAGTAGCAGTTGTGTGAAAAACAAATAGACTCCATTGAGGCTAGGTTTACAAATATACACTAAGCATGGTTTCTGGGCACTGTACAGTATATGCTGTATACCTGTACTTCAATGCTTGCAACAAATGCAGAGATTTTGTGGTCCCTATTGTATGTGTATGTACACACTGATGTAGGCACTCCTATATGCCTGCCATATGTATGGTAAACAGTTTTCAGATTTGCCTCAGTCATTTGGGAAATGTTATCTGACTTGGTGGGAGGCACAAGGCTCAGAGGGGATTGGCTGAAAAAGCATCTTTATGACTTTTATGAACATCAATTAGTGTAGTGTTATATGTGGCAAAAAAAAAGCTCAACTAAGGAAACTTTCTAGCCTCATGTCATAAATAGGTTAGTTTCATACCTGAGATAAGGGCAACGCCTGACCTTAATTACCACAATATTATTGAGAAGTGTAGACGTTGTTCATTTACATACAGAATAAATGTGTGTATGTAAAATTCTGGTCAAAAGTTTGGATAACCCTGCTCATGAATGGTTTTGTTTGTATTGGAATGTGAATATTGTAAAATGTGCATATTGTTTCCAAAATTTAGCACATATGGAAACAAGGAGTAAAGAAACACTGGTGAAACAAACCAGAAATGATGCTAAACCTTAGTTTTACAAAGTACCCCCTTTTGTTCTTATAACAGACTTCCACTGCCTTTGCATTTTCTCAAGCCGCTTCATCTAGTAGTCCCCTGGAGTGGCTTCTAATGAACAGCTATGCCTCATCAAGAATTCTTTCTTGGAATCACTGGACTTCAGAAAGTGTTTGCGACCTTCAGGTGTGTTTTGCAGAGGCAGTGAAATGTCATATTCTGGCTTAGAACAGTTGTGGTAAGAACCACTCCACTAAGTATAGATAAATTAAAGTTCATTAATTTAATACAGGCGAGTCAGTCAATCTGGAAAATTGCTAGGACCTTGAAGGTATCCTCAATTGCAGCCATGAAAACATTACAATTGCTATGATGAAATGGGCTCTCATGAGAACTGTTCCCAGCCTCAGAAGCTGCAAATGGAAAGCACCTCAGACATTTAGTAGCAGACACATCTCAACATTACATGTCTAGAAGAGATTGTCTACAAAGAAGCCACTACGGAGAACCACAAACGACAAGAAAAGACTTGTTTATGCCAAACACCTCAAGGACTGGACATCAGATCAGTGGAAATCTTGGTCTGATTAATCAAAGTTTGAGATTTTTGTAATTAATCACCATATCTTTTTGAGATGAAGAGAAGGTGAGTGGAAGGTTTACACATGTGTGGCGCCCACAAAGACGCATGGAAGGGAAGGTGTGGGTGTGCTTTACTGGTGACACTGTTGGTGATTTATTCCAAATTCAAAACACACTTACACAGCATGGGTACCAAGCATTCTGCAATTACATTAAATCCCATCTGTTTTGCATATAGTGGGGCCATTGTTTGTGTTGCAACAGTACAGTGACTATAAACAATCCTCCAGAATATGTAAGGACTATGCAACCAAACAAGGAGAGGAATAGAGGATGCGTGAGCTGACGTGACCTCCACAATAGCCCAACCTGAACCCAACTGAGATGGTTTGGGATGAGTGAGACCTCAAAGTGAAAGAAAATCGGCCAAATGCTAAGCACCTCTGGGAAACCTTTCAAGATTGTTAGGAGCCATTCCCATTGAAGCTGCTTGTCAGAATGCCAAGAGGATTTAAAGCTGTCATCAGAGTAAAAGAGGTGTACTTTATGGAATCTAAGGGTTAACACATTGGTTTGTTTCACATGTGTTTTACTCCTTGTTGCCATATATGTTCCTTTGTGACTTTGCTGCCTTCAGTTTGACTCTACAATGTGCACATTCTAATAAGATCATTACATGAACAGGTGTGTTAAAAGCAATCAGGCTGTGGAGTGCACTGCTGCAAGAAGTAATGGCAGACCCTATACAAGCTTTTAAAAAAAGGCTGGATAATTTCCTCGTACACATAACATTTTTTTCATGTCACCCATGACAGCACCAACGGGGGATCCGCCCTTCAAGGAGAGGAAACCTTCAAGATAAAAAGGCGACTCCTCTCTCTGCATCAGTGGTTTCCTGTCCTTGAAACCTTCACCTGCATGGCGGCAGCAGCTTTGCAGGAAAAAAGAAGACAAGTTCCCAGACCTGGGCCAGTCGGTTGCGGCAGGGCAACGTCTCTGCTTCAGCTGGTGCCAGATGTATTGGAAACGCCGCTGGGGGGGCCCAATGGGGTCTCAGCCATCGGTCATGCGGGAGTCTGCGGCGCCATCACCGCATGGTTAGCTGGCAGCCCTGCATCCCGGCGTGGTCACAGAGCGCAGCCGGAACTCGGAAGTCGTGCTCTGATGATGCGGCCAGGACCTTTTGACTGAGAATACTTCCGGGGCGGATACCCGGAAGCTGCAGGAGACGCCGGCCAGCAGATCCCCTACAGGCATAGTACTTAAGGGTAGATCGCCGGCCAGGCAGGGGCACCAGTGCAGCGGTGGAATCACAGCATCCCTCTCCACAGCGGCAGCAGCAGAGTCTGCAGCCACAGTAACAGCATTGGGAGCCAGAACAGCCGCAGCGACCCTCGACACCAGCCTCACCAGGACAGAAGTTGCGGATGCTCCAAAGGAGCACGTAGGTCCAAAATTCTAGGACAAGTCGGCGCAGCTCTATCAGGATGGAAGATTCCGTGGTCCATAAAGGAGACCTTTGAGATGACGTCATGCCTCCTGTTCTGGTACCCTTCAGTTTCTCTGAGTGGTGAGTGAGCTACGAGAATTCCATTTTAATAATGCAAATCTTTCTCCCTCACTCCTTCTCTGTCTGGCTTTCTGGTAACAGCCCTCTAGGAAGTGTACAAGGAAATCGAAGCACAGAGCCTGCTCACTGCACTGGCAGGATTTGCCTAGCACATGGCCCAAAAAATTTGTCAGGCGTGTATCATTGACACAGTGGCTAATGAGACCCCTGTCTTCTCTTCCACCTTAAGAACTCTCATCAGAGCTGAGGAAGAGAACTCATTAAAGTCCCGATCCTTCTCAGGGAAAACTCCAAGAAGGGATATAGGGCCGCAGTGTTTCCCTCATCGTCGATGTCATCTGATGAAGGAGTTCTGCCAGATACTTCTGGATCCTCTTCGTCAGAAAGCGCTTGGGCTCGGAGTATTGCTTCCCTCTGGAAGAGGTGGACAATTAATTAAGGCGGTAAGGTCCACAATGGGACTAGTCGACGAAAAGCCCAAAAAATCTATCCAAGATGTCATGTTTGGCACCTTGGACAAGAAGAAACAAGAGTTTTTCCTATGAATCAGAAATTGCTGAATTTCATCAGTAAAGAGTGGGAGAAGCCGGATAGGAAAGGTTCCCTGCCATCCTCCTTCAAAAGGAAGTACCCCTTTGAGGATGAGGCCACCTCATCCTGGAATAAAGCTCCCAAATTGGATGTTGCCATATCCAAAGCCTCAAAAAATTCATCCCTTCCCTTTGAGAACTCAGGATTATTGAAAGACCCTGTTGATAGCAAGGTTGACTCCTTTCTTAAGGCAACGTGGGAGTCATCGTCAGGGGCACGGAGATCAGCCATCGCGGCAACTTGCACAGTGAGGTCCCTCATGGTCTGGCTAAGCACATTGGAAGACCAGCTGGGCGACAATTCGACCAGTGACTCCATTAGGACCATGCTTCCAGTAATCAGGGGGCGGCGGCCTTTTTGGCTGATGCATCAGCTGACTTCGCCAAACTGGCCACAAGATCTGCCACATTATCTAATCCGGGCCGGAGAGCAGTCTGGTTAAAAAGTTGCCCAGGAGACGTTCAGGCAAAAGGGAAACTATGTTCTAACCCCTGTGAAAGTCAGTACTTATTTGGCTCGACTTTGGATGACATCTTAGAAAAAGCGGCCAATAAGAAGAAAGGGTTCCCGAAACCTCCCTTCTCATCCTTCAAGCAGTCCTTTCAGGGAAAAGATACAACCGAAAGAGAACATCCACATAACATAGGAGGTGGAAAGATAGACCAAAAAAGAGCAAGGGATTCCTGTTTGGTACTTCTTCCCGAAGGGATGAAAGCCCTCCAAATGACGCTCCACCTCAGGTGGGGGGGAAGGCTCTGCTTCTTCCTTCCAGCCTGGAAGAATATATCATCCAGTCCTTGGATTCTCAACCTGGTGGGGGCAGGGTTGAAGCTGGAGTTCGGTACACATCCCCCAAAAACAGGTTCGTCGTGACGTCCCTACAAGCGTCCTGCTCGGAGCAAATAGCTCTGGTGTCGGAGGTATTGAGCCTCTTAAAGAAAAAAGTTCTGCAGGATGTACCAGCAGGAGAAGGGGAGGGCTTCTATTATCCACGGTTTCTAATAAAGAAGCCGTACAGAACGATTTCAACCTGAAGAGCCTGAACAAGTTCTTGGATATTCCGAAATTCAAGATGAAATCAATAAAATCAGCAATTCAACTGCTCTTTCCGGGTTGCTATATGGCAGTCCTAGACCTGAAGGATGCATATTACCATGTGCCAATACATGTACCTTTCCGCAGATATCTGAGTGGTGGTATCAGTAGGGGGCACCACAAGGCACCTCCAGTACAAGACCCTTCCTTTTGGAAGTTGTTAGCGGAGGTTACGGCCAACCTCAGAGAAAGAAACAGACTGGTCATCCCATACTTGGACGATTTCCTGATAGTAGGTTGTTTCTTCACTCATTGCCACAGTCAAGTGAGAGACATAGCCACCATCTTAGAAAGCTTAGGGTGGTGTTTGAATGTAGAAAAATCAAGGTTGGACCCACAAAGGACACAAATCTTTCTGGGACTGTTACTTGACTCTTTCCAGCAAGAGTGTTGCCTACTATAGCAAAAGAAGGAAAAGTGCTCAGTCTCCTCTCCAATACAACACAACACAAGATCCATTGATGTCCCTCAGAATTGCTATGTCCCTCCTGGGCTCCCTGACCTCATGTATCGCAGCAGTGAAGTGGGTCCAGATCCACTCGAGATTTGCAGAGGTTCGTCTTGGAAAGCCAGCGTTCCTTGCAGGGGTATCTGGAGGGTACACTGACGGCGCCTCGGGAGGTTATACATTCACTCCGCTGGTGGTTGGAGATAAAGTCCCTTCAGGAGGGGGGTCCCGTGCTTTCCTCATGTCACCAGGGTAGTTACCACAGATACCAGTCCCGGGGGTTGGGAGCACATCAGGACGACCCACTGGTTCAGGGAACATAGTCAGCAGTAGAAAAGACATCCTCTTCAAATATGTAGGAGCTTCTGGCGGTAGAAAATGCGTTGCAGTGTCTCCTACCGTTCCTGCGAGCCCATCTTGTGAAAATATTGTCGGACAACCAGGTCTCAGTGGCATACATAAACCATCAGGAGGGTACATGGTCCCGTTCTCTAATGTATGTTACCAAGCGAATTTTCACCCTCGTGGAAAGGAACATCTTGTCACTATCTGCACTTCACATCAGGGGCAAGACAATATAACAGTAGATTTTTTGAGGCCCAGACCACTTATGCGGGGCGAATGGTCCCTCAAAACGGCAATATTCAGACGTTTGGTGGACATTTGGGGGAGGTCGTAAATCGACCTTTTTGCCGCTCGTCAGAACAGCAAGCTGGAGAGGTTCTGCTCCCTGAATCCGAAAGAAAATCCCCCGGCGGTAGATGCCTTTCTGATCAAATGGGACTTCACCCTGGCCTAAGCCTTCCTCCCGGTCTGTCTGATACCAGCAGTTCTCAGGAAGATCAGGCAGGACAGGGCAAGAGAAGTACTCATAGCGCCCCCTTTTTGACTCAAGAGGCCCTGGTTCTTTTGGCTGAGGAACATGTCAGTCACGGAACCGTAGGTCCTTCCAGAGATCCCGGACCTTCTAGTTCAAGGGCCCGTGTTCCATCCTCAGGTGACTGGGCTGCACTTAGCAGCCTAGAACTTGAGATGTCAGTGCTAGAGGGTAAGGAGTTTTCTACAAACCTGGTCTCTACCTTGCTTGCTAGTAGGAAGCCAGTCACTGCAAAAACTTACGGTAGGACCTGGAAAAAATTCCTGTCATCCACAGGGTGTTCTCTGAAAGGGACGGTGCCCCTGAAGGAAATCCTGGAGTTCCTTCAGAAGGGGAAGGAATAGGGCCTGGCGGTTAGTATCTTTTAAAAGTTCAGGTATCAGCCTTAGGGGCTCTGTATAATTACAACCTCGTGGGTGGTCAGGTTTATTAAGGCATGCGCTAGGTCCAGACCAGTCCCGGTGGCCAGGGTCCCTCCATGGGACTGTAACCTGCTTTGACAGAACCCCCTTTGAGTCTTTAACTGAAGGATCCATAAAACTGATTACATTAAAAACTATTAGTAGCCCTAACATCAGCACGAAGAGTAAGCGTCATACAGGCTCTATCAGCAGATCCTCCCTCTACCATGGTAATGGATGACAGAGTAGTTTTAAAACCTGACCCTGCCTATCTGCCTAAAGTGGTATCTAGGTTCCATAGATCACAGGAGATATCTTTGCCTTCCTTCTGTCCTAACCCAAAGAATGATAGGGAAAAGAAATTCCACACCCTAGATGTCAGGAGATGCCTTCTTCACTATTTGTTGGCAGCAAAACCTTGGAGGAAGGATAGGGCTCTGTTTATCTCCTTCCAGGGTTCTAGGAAGGGGACGGGAGTCTCGAAGGGTACCCTATTCAGGTGGATAAGGGAAGCTATTGGATTGGCCTATGTAGGCGCAGGAAGACTGGTCCCTGATGACCTGAGGGTTCACTCTACAAGAGCGATGGCAACGTCTTGGGCTGAAAGAGCAGCCGTGTCCATAGAGCAGATTTGTAAGGCAGCTACGTGGTTGTCACCTTCCATCTTTTATAGCCACTATAGACTGGATATTTCTGCCTCTTCTGATCTCACGTTTTGGAAAAGAGTTCTACAGGCTGTGGTCCCTCCCTGATAGAGTAATTCCCTCTTTTGTGCTGTCATGGGTGTCCGGATAACATGTATAATAGTTACCGGTAATGTGTTTTTACAGAACTCATGACAGCACCCTTATATCCCCTTCCTTTACTAAGCCATCACCTTCTGGTTGGTGGGTTATTGTATATAGTTTACCACTTAAGGTGGGGTTAAGGATAATTTGTATAATTTGTATAAATGTATATACCCTGGTCAGTGCATGGTACAATACCCTCATGCCATGCACTGTCCTCCCTCCAGACCTGCATCTAGCTCACTCTCTAATTTTGAACCAGTCACAGAAGAAGTAATCAAGCTCCTTGCATCTTCTCGCACTACCATTTGCACCAGTCCAGTGACCCCATTCCATCATATCTCCTCCAGTCCTTTTCCTCTGCTGTCACCTCTCACCTAACAAAAATATTCAACATCTCTCTCTCTCTTCCGGTATCTTTCCTCCTCATTTAAGCATGCCATCATACATCTATTACTTAAAAAAAACATCCCTTGACCAAAACTGTGCCTCTAACTATATCCCTGTCTCTAATCTTCCCTTCATCTCTAAACTCCTGGAATGCCTGGTCCACTCCTTTCTTATCCGCTATCTCTCAGATAATTCTCTTCTCGACCCTCTACAATCCGGTTTCCGCTCTTTACACTCTACTGAAACTGCCCTCACTAAAGTCTCTAATGATCTACTAACAGCTAAATCTAATGATCATTACTCCATGCTAATTCTCTTGGATCTCTGTGCAGCATTCAACACTGTGGACCATCAGCTCCTCCTCACTATGCTCCGCTCTATCAGCCTCAAGGACACCGTTCTCTCCTGGTTCTCCTATCTCTCTGACCGCTCCTTCATTATATCTTTTGCTGGCTCTTCCTCCTCTCCTCTTACCCTGTTAGGGTTCCTCAAGGATCGGTTCTAGGCCCCCTCCTCTTCTCTTTGTATACTGCCCCAATTAGACAAACAATCGGTAGATTTGGTTTCCAGTAACATCTCTATGCTGATGACACCCAATTATACACTTCTTCTCCTGATATCACGCCTGCATTTTTAGAAAACACCAGTGATTGTCTCACCGCTGTCTCTAACATCATGTCTTCTATCTATCTGAAACTGAACCTGTCAAAAACTGAACTCCTCGTGTTTCCTCCCTCTACTAACCTACCTATACCCGACATTGCCATTTCCGTGTGTGGTTCCACCATTACTCCCCAGCATCATGCCCGCTGTCTTGGGGTCATACTTGATTCCGAGCTTTCATTCACCCCCCACATCCGATCACTGGCTCGCTCTTGTTATCTGCACCTCAAAAACATTTCTAGAATTCGACCCTTTCTTACTTTAGACTCTGCAAAAACTCTTACTGTTTCTCTAATTCATTCTCGTCTGGACTACTGTAACGCTCTACTAATCGGTCTCCCTCTTGCCAAACTCTCCCCTCTCCAATCTGTCTTGAATGCTGCAGTCAGGATCATATTCCTCATCAATCGTTATACCGATGCCTCTACCTTGTGCCAGTCATTACACTGGTTAACCATCCACTCCAGAATCCAGTACAAACTTATTACCCTCACCCACAAAGCACTCCATGGCTCAGCACCACCCTACATCTCCTCGCTAGTCTCAGTCTACCACCCTACCTGTGCCCCCTCCGTTCTGCTAATGACCTGAGGTTAAAGGGTATGCCACACTAAACAGCGTCGCTAACGAGATCGCTAAAAAACGTCACTATTTAGCGATCTCGTTAGTGACGTTGTTCTGTGTGGCATGTAGCAACGACGTGGCCCCTGCTGAGATCCTGCTGTGATCTCGTTCGTCGTTCTCATCGTTCCGGACCCTATTTTTATCATTGGCGTCCCGCTGGTAAGTATATATCGCTGAGTGTGGCACCTTTTTGTTAGCGATTTAGCGGTATTTTGTTCCGCTAAAGTCGTTAAGGAGATCGCTAACCGCGATAGCGTCCTTAACGACATCGCTAAGTTAAGCCGCTACTAGCGATATTGAAACTATCCCGCTAGCGATCGCATTAGTATGCGTCGTTATCGTGATCGCTAGCGGGATAGTTTAGTGTGGCAGTACCTTAACTTCCTCAATAATCAGAACCTCTCAGTCCTGTCTCCAAGACTTTTCAAGTGCTGCGCCAATTCTTTGGAATGCACTTCCCAGGTTAATACGATTAATCCCCAATCCCCCACAGTTTTAAGCGTGCCCTAAAAACGCATTTGTTCAGACTGGCCTACTGCCTCAACGCATTAACCTAACTATCCCTGTGTTGCCCATTCAAAATTTTTACCATAACCAGGTTCCTCATATCATGTTCTCACATGCTGTATGCACTTAATAGCCCTTTGTGTCTGTAATGTTACATACTTAGGCTGATAACCGGTCATCCACTGATGCGGAGAGAGGAGCCACCCTTTTTATCTTGAGAGTTTCCTGTCCTCGATGGGCGGATCCCCTCGTTAGTGCTGTCATGGTTTCCATAAAAACACATTATTGGTAATATATGTGTATTTTTTATAACATAACAATTTAGTGACCATGTATAATTGGCGGAGAAAGGTTGAACTTGATGGACCTAGGTCTTTGTTCAACTTATGTAACTGTAAAAAAGCAAAATGCCAGTAGTCAGACAAAGTGTGTTGTAAGGCACGCTGCCACTGGACTCTGGAGCAGTACTGGGACACTTGTTTATCGTAATGACGAATGACTTCTCTGGTGTCCGATAAACGAGTCTGGGTTTGGCAAATGTCAGGAGAACACTACCTTCCTTACTATGTTGTGCCAACTGTTTGGAGGAATAATGCTTTGGTTTTTTTTCAATCGTTGTCTTTGGCTCCTTAGTTCCAGTTATGGGAATTCCTAATGCTTCAGATTAGTAAGACATTTTGGACAATTTCAGCTTCAAACTTTGTGGAAAAAAAGTTGGTGGTAAAGATCTTTTCTGTTCCAGAATGTCTACCTCCGTGCACAAAGCCAGGTCCATAAAGGCTTGTTTGGGAAGAACTTGTCTTGCCCGCACAGAGCCCTGATCTAAACCTCATCTAACACCTTTGTGTTGAATTATGGAGATTGGGAGCCCGGCCTCTTCTCCAACAAAAGTGTCTGACCTCACAAATGCTCTTTTGGCGCATTCCCACAGACCACTCCAAAATCTTGTAGAAATCCTTCCCAGAAGGGTGGAAGCCGTATTAAATGCAAATGGAACAACTCCATATTCCATGTATTACATGGACAATATCATTTGGACAAATACAGCAGCTTTTACAACCTCCCATTCTAGATCCACATGCATTAATATGGAGCTGGTGCAGTAACCGCTTCTCTCTTTCTGCAGTATTTGGCTTATGTGTGTTTGCCTGCACAGTTTCCTTTTATTCTGTGTCCCAGCAACATCGATCTTCATGCACTGAGCCATCCTAAACTAATTGGCTGGAGGACATATTGCTTGGAAATAATTTTTCTTTGCTGCTCATTCTTTGGAAGGCTGTAGAATTCTTTCAGTAAATTTGGAGGACATTTATTATGCACATGTGCTTTCTGCTCAGTTGCACTGGTCTTCTGCAATATTCACAGTACACACAGTGGGGTTTTTAGATGATGTGGACACTTTCCAGTTTATTTTGGTTTATATTGATGTTATCCATTTGCTTATCTTAGCTGAGCCCAATTTATACTGCTCCAAATGAAATGTACTTAACCCTGTACCAAGCCAACTGTCTTTACTTATGCTGGTAATTCACACATGTTTAAGAGGGCAATTTGTCCCCGACGCGCGTTATGGCAGAGGGGGCATTGCTTTCACTGTGTTTGACACTGGCAGCTACAGAGCAAGTAATACACATAATAGGTATTATCAGTGTAATAGTCCATTTTGCCTGGGCGCGTGCGGAGCTGAACATATTGGTGTGATTCAGTCAGTTAGCCTCACTCATTACTCAGGGAGTTAATGGATTACAGTAATTGCTTCAGTCATCTCTGTTTTCATAATGTGCCTGTGCCTCCAATTCTAATGCTGATTAATGAACCCTCCAAGATCTGCAGGAAGGAGGTGGAGTGGAAATATCCCCCGCTCTAATGTATCCCCACCAGGCACTTTAAAAGGCCATGCAATATGCCTGTAATATTGGACTGCAGGTTACTAAAATTACAAGCTTCTCTTGTGATAAGACATATATATTTCATTCACTACATCTATCAGTAATGGTGCAGCCCAAGTGACCGACACGTGCTTCATATGTCACAAAATGCGATATTGAGATTTATTTCACAGGCAGCAATTTAAAGGTCATGGAAATGTTAACTTACAATGTAATTCTTGATAAATAATCGAAGGGAAATTATATTGTTGCCAAAATATAATTTTATAAAATTCTGAAATGTCAAATTTTAGTAGTAAAAAGTCATATCTAGACAGTAAAAACATGCTGATTAAAATGAATATTTTTTCAAAGTTATCCTTGCTGCATTTTGGCTATTTGCACACTAAGGGACGGGCTACTTGGCCGTATAACTCGGACGAGGATCACAACGCAATGCTCGGACGTCGGATCTGCTGACCTGGGCGTGACAGCATGTATTTTTATCAAAAATAAAGAACTCCGGCACTCATAGGAATTGCTGATTCATATCTCAATAAATTTTATTAAGAGGCTTATACAAAATAGAAAAAGAAAAATTTAAGGACACAACCCTTTTTTTTTTTTTTTTACAAAAAATGAAAAAAAGTGAAAAATATTCCACATATAATCTTATATGAATCTCATATTTGTGATGACAGTAAATAATTCAGATTATCCACAAATGGACATGTTTGTACACACGTGAAATTTATCTATTATTCTTTATGAGGATAAATAGCTGTGATTACTTTTGAAAACGTCTGTTCAGGGTGCACACGAACAGCAAGAGCACGGTATAATACAGCCTTTATCTCAGAAAAGTCCTTATTTTAAAACCAAAATCCTATATGTGGTGAACACTTCCAGCTCTAGAATGTAACTCCAGACCAGGCTTCGGTGTCGCCCCGTAACAGATGAAGTGGAACCCTTGATGGTATATATCTGTTTCTCAGCTTTTGAACCCGCATTATGAAATGTTCATGCCATCTTTCTATATAATGCTCTCTACACTGGGTCAACTTTTAATTGGTTTAAAAAAAATAGTTTCATAAAAGATTATTTGTATGTACTAGTAAGGGGGTTCCCTGGTATAATACCGTTGTCTGAACGAGCCCAAAGTTGAATGTGTTTGAAACCAGATGCAGATCTGGCAAAAGTAACTGTGACTTGGATAACACAGCACTGAGATATTGTGGCGTAAAAAAGTGTAATTTTACCTTACAGAGCAGTGACTGAGCCCGCGCCGATGCCCCCTATGACAAGAACCCGTACACTACCGGGGTGAATAAAGTTAATTTCCTCACAGCAACATGGGTCAAAGTACGGGTGCTGGGCAGGATCACCACAATATTAACCCATATCTGCAGGTTAATAGCGGTTTTCCAGGTGACAGGTTCCCTTTAATATAGCCACCGATTGCAGTATAGAAATGTATGAAGCTGTCACACTTGGGTCTGGAGATCCTCGGCCAGTCTGTGCATGTAGTCCAAACGCTGACAGATGTATGAATGTCCCCTAAAAGCGACTTCCAGCTCACACACAGAGATGAGTGTGAGCCGGCAAGTCAGAATCTATGTCGCGTGACTCAGGAGAGGACTTGTGCGGTGCTCAAAACTCAGGAAGTCTGCGATCGGTGAGAATATTAATGCATCTACACTACATATTCACTTACTCCGTTTTAGCCAATAAAAAGTTTCATGGGAGTGCTTCTTTATACTTATACACACACAATTGGCTGATGTTAAGTTATCAAGCTGATGGTCAGTGAGTCATGATAACCTTTCCTACATCTGTAGTTCAATGACTAAGGCAAATTATGGGTACGGTATGTATCAGTGTTTCCCAAACTCCAGTCCTCATGGCCTCCAACAGGTCAAGTTTTCAGGATTTCCTTAGTATTGCACAGGTGATGGAAGTATTATCAAGGCATCGAAATTGCCACAGGTTCTTTCACTTCAGCAATACTAAAAATATCCTAGAAACTGGATCTATTAGGGGCCGTGAGGACTGGAGTTTGGGAATCCCTGCTATATATAACAAAAGTTGTGCTGCTATGATTTACCGATCTAATTGGAAATGTATGCAGTTAATCCCATTTATTACATTTATTTCTACAAATATTATGTACGTGGTGTTTTCATAAGCCTCTTCCACCCCTATAACTGTCTTTACCTAATTTTTGTGCAACTTTTCCTCAACGCTAGTTCAGAAATGTTTTGCTAGACATAAATCTGAATAAAGCACAAGCTCCAGGCTTTCAAAAGTCAAATTACACTGAAGGGAGCCTAGTTTATTTAGCTAATGGCTGCAAAAAAATAGCCCAAATAAAAATTTGTCATTTTCAAACTTTCCCTACTGGGGTTGCCTTACGTCTATTCAGAGCTAATGGCACACTTGTTTCGCCCTTTAGTGTCTGGGATATTTTAGGTCCTAATGATCAGACATTATTTAGCAAGTTCAATAAAAAGAACAAAACCATAAAGAATACTAGTTTTTATTTTACAAAAATTACTTGAAAACAAACATACTACT
Source organism: Oophaga sylvatica (assembly GCA_033576555.1). Lineage (NCBI taxonomy): Eukaryota > Metazoa > Chordata > Amphibia > Anura > Dendrobatidae > Oophaga > Oophaga sylvatica. Next base: position 472,881,111 of record JARQOD010000003.1, on the reverse strand, counting down.
GGACATAACAAGAAATGGGGACTCCAATCCATATAACATAGAACGTAGTAACTAATGCCCGTTGTGCCAATTATATGTAGAAAAGCAAAATAATACACAAGGTAAAACTTCCCCCACAAGTTGACCAATAGATTACAGCAGAATAGCGATACTTATAGTTAAACTTAGTGGAAGCGTCCCCGTCGCCCCAATGCACGTTTTTGTCTCAACACTTCATCAATTTTTGTAGAAAAATTGTTGCAATTGCTAAACGTTTCACAGAATACTTTTAATTAACCCCTTAAATTAGACCTGAAAATCTTCACTTCAATTGCGTCTCAGTTGTTTAATTTTAAATAAAAAGAAAGTGGAATGCAGAGCCCATATTGTGAAGATTCGGTCATTGTCAAAATATTTCTGGACCCAACTGTATTATACAAAACATTTATTGTGCATTACCAAGATGGCTAAAGATAAAGTAGAAAGATCTGTGGTGGGTTATACATGATTTTAAAAGGAAACTGTCATTAGGTTTTTGCTACCTAATCTGAGAGCAGTGTGATGTAGGAGCAGAGACCTTGGTTCCAGCGATGGATCATTTACTAGGCTGTGTGTAGTACTTTCAATAGAATCCATGTTTTATCAGCAGATGATTACCACTAGAGGACTAGTTGTCTTGTGCCTTGTAGTCCTGCTGACCTATGTAACTTCACCCTCACCACCGATTTGGGTTATACAGAGCTCAGCATTCAGAGAACTGATCGATCTGCCGCAAAGAATACACTGGTTTGCTTGCTGCAGTTTTGACTAAGTGACACATCGATGGAATCATGGTCTCTGTCCCTTCATAATGCTTCTCTTAGATTAGATGGCAAAAACCTGATGACAGATTCTCTTTTAAAGCACTAATCAAACGTGAAAGTAATTAGCTGAAGCGGAGATGTATGCTGTGTCGTTGGGACTGCTTTTCCTTTTTAATTTGAAAAATGGCTTGAAATGTCAATAATGTTAAGTAAAGTAATTGTTTTCTTCCCTGAAAGCCATCGTCATCATGTTTTACATGACCAGGATGTTGATCGGCGAACCTGCGTTCCAATGAATCATCTGTGGCCGGACCAAGCTCCATACACTGTGTGTAACAGCTCTCTTTCGGAGTATGGGGTCCTGGGTAAGTCCAGCCAGGTGGCCCAGTTTTGCTGGTGTAATAATAATAATAATTTATTTTTATAATGCTAACATATTCTGCAGCACTTTACAGTACAGAGGGGACTTGTACAGACAATAAAGACATAACCGAGGAAACTCATTATTCGACATGTACCAGGAGGAGCTGGGGCCCTGCTTTCACGCCTACCATCTAGGAGTTACTATTGAAATAACAAGAAGGTTTTCGTTCTCCTACAATGCAGAAACGTAATGTTTAGTCACTGGGGTCCATCTAACTTTCCGCTATTTTTCTGACTTAAAATTCTAAACCCCGAAAGATCCAAGCAACGTTTCCTTCTGGTTTTCTAAGATCAGTATTTTGAAAGGAAACAATCATCAAGTGAAGCGCAATATTTATTGTAGTAATCATGAATATTGTTAGAATTCTGCTACTACTGAGCTGCTTTACACAAAAAATACACCACAGGACTAAATTATCACCTAGAAATGATTACATTGATAACTGTGCCTAAATAAAGAAGAGCACATGTGCAGGAAAGCATCGGCAAATCTGTCATAGCGCAAGCTCCTCAGCCATATCTCCCCATCACCACAAATGGGCTCATAACGCTGGAGATAAAATGAGACTTGGGTTAAGAGCTGCCAGGGGAAATGTCTTTGTGTGCTCCGGAAAGCTCATTATGAAATTTTGCATTTCTTGTAAACATATATAACATAGAGGTAGATAACCGGTCTGATACAAATCTTGAATTCAGCTCAAGATGGAAATTGGGGCTTGATGGTTTTGCACATGGGGCAACGATTATCCAAACTTTCTTTCTGAACATTTATTTCTGATTGTCCAGCCAGCTTCTGCCATGTGAGGTGCTACAACCTGCCATTACCCCATACAAGGTTATTCAGGAAAACCAAAGGCATCTTGAATGGATAGTTAGGGCCTAGGTTCACTGGCCAGTGCTGGGGTGCCCATGTTAGGACAGGGACATAGTGGGACTGTTTGGTTCTTCTTATTATAAGACAAGTGAAATTCAGGACATAATCAATCAATATCCAGGATTGGTAAAGCATTGAGTGTCTTGTTTGCACCTTTTCTCATTTTAGAGGGAATATATGATGGATCTGAATTAATAATGAAGTGTTGTGTATTACTACCAGGCATGGAGGGCAATGAATATTCATTTCTCTTTTAGATCCTGGTATGATTGGTCCCCATTGCCGTCCTGGTATGCATGGCACCATCCTTATCCTGGTATAATTGGATCCCACCCCCATCACCTCCCCAGCGTCCTGCTCCATTACCAGCAGTTCCTTAATGCTTGTAAGCAGCGCATGGCAGGGACGTCATGCGCTGCTTGCAAGCCGAATGGCAGCTTCCGGAATACTCACTGCTCTGCACACGGGGACTGTTTGCGCGCAAAGCAGTGAATATTCATTGCTCTTCAGTAGCGTGCACAGTGCCAGCGGGAGACTTCCTGCAGCTGCCCGGCGGTCATGTGCGCCGCTACTTAAGAGAAATGAATATTCACCTCTCTCCACGCCCATGGGAGTGGAATGTGGTAAATATTCCTGTATGCCAGGATAGGGATGGCGACATGCATACTAGGACACAGATGGGGACCCTGCATACCAGGATAGGGATGGGGACCTTGGATACCAGGATAGGGATGAAGAGACCATGCCTAACAGGATTGGGATAAGGGGGCCATGCATACCAGAATAGGGATAAGGGGACCATGCATACCAGGATAGGGATAAGGGGTCTTGTTTATCAGGATGGGATGAGGGGACCATATTTACCAATATAGGGGATATTGAGTACAGAATTTACCACATTTTTTGCTTCAATTTTTTTCTCCTCTAAAACCTAGGTGCTTCTTATAGTCCAAAAAATACTGTAAACTCAGATTGTTTTTCTGCGTATGTGAGAATTGAAGGACATTTGAATAAGGCCTAAGCAGGTGGTATGCTGCTGACAATAATGTAAACCACAAGGAAAGGGTGGATGACCGCAAAAAGACAGTTCATGATTTTCACATATAAAAGTGAAAATAAAGCGTTCTGATTGCCCTATCAATAGCCAATTGACCATATAGCTAGTCAGAGTCAGACGGTCATATAAATCAGACCGACATCTGAATGCAGTGCATGGACTGGCCGCTGGATGATCCAAGTGTGACAGCTTCATGTATTTCTATGTAGCAGTCTCGCTCTGGTCGTAAGAGTCGCCGGCCAGTCTGTGCACTACGTTCCGATCTCTGTGCGATTTATACAGCTGTTTGACTGTACACTCTATGGCTTACCTGCTCATATAGAAGAACCCTAAGGCCTCAGACATTTGTGTTTGTGCTTGTATGCAAAAAATGGTTCAAGTGTCAATAGTATTTTGGTCCTGAGTTTCATCGGCGTTCAGTCTTGGTCAGTTTTTACCATCAGTGTTTCATCTGTTATTTTCGTATGGATGTAAAATTAAATTACAAATTGTTTATACATTACAATGTTAATCGCAAACTGCGCAGGGACTGTACACTAATTCCATCCATGTGCTGTGATTTTCATGAATCCATAGATCTATATTGTACTTTTCATCAGTGATGCCGATAACCGACATCTTGCTGTGATTTTTGCATGGACACATGGCCTGTAAAACAGCACGGGCATGTGAACAAGCCCCATGGACTATAATGGGTATGTGTTCTATCTGTGAAAATCACAGGTCACATGCGTGAATTAGACTTAAACCTGTAGATGGACACAATGAGTGTAATAATATACATATTATAAATACAAGTGCTTCTTACAAAATTAGAATATCATCAAAAAGTTAATTTATTTCAGTTCTTCAATGCAAAAAGTGAAAGTCTATATAATATATTATATAGCGTCATTACAAACAGAGTGATCTATTTCAACTTTTATTTCTGTTAGTGTTGATGATTATGGCTTACAGCCAATGAAAACCCAACAGTTATTATCTCAGTAAATTAGAATACTTTATAACACGAGCTTGAAAAATTATTTTAAAATCCAAAATGATGGCCTACTGAAATGTATGCTCAGTGAATGCAGACCCTGCAAAGCCATGACAGGTAATCACCTCAGTGGTCACTGTGTGTTTTTGACCCTAAACAACAGATGTTTCGTTTAGACTGACGGATTGCTCTGCATATCTGAGGTACGCAATGCCTTTGTTATAGTGTTCTCATTTTGAGAAGCCCTATGGGCTAATTTCTGGCATGTGCGCTCCCCAGCTGCACTCCTCTGTCTGCCATATTGTTGCAGGTAAAACACCACTGCTTTGGTCAGTTGTGCCACGGTAATGTCTATTCAAACTGTCATGTTGGTCCATTCTCACTTTGCAATCTGATTCAGGACACCATTTTGTTTGCTACATTTTGGTGGTTGAGGCTTTTTTATGACCCATTTAAATTCTTTAAATTTCTTCTGCTCACTCCCACTGTTTCATCAGTGGATTTTTTCATGCCTTATTGTATGTTGTATATTCAATTATTTCTCCTTTTTTTCGTTTGTTTTACCAATTAAGTTTAATAAATATATGATGTTTTACTAGCATTTTGACTCTATGTTTCTCCTTGTTTGAAATTGTTATTATGAGTTGTAGCTGCACTCTAAATTTAGACGGGTAGATTTCTGCCGACATTAACTTTCCATTTATTATGAGTTGGAGGTATTTTTCTTTATAATATATTATATAGCGTCATTACAAACAGAGTGATCTATTTCAACTTTTATTTCTGTTAGTGTTGATGATTATGGCTTACAACCAATGAAAACCCAACAGTTATTATCTCAGTAAATTAGAATACTTTATAACACGAGCTTGAAAAATTATTTTAAAATCCAAAATGATGGCCTACTGAAATGTATGTTCAGTAAATGCACTCAATACTTGGTCAGGGCTCCTATTGCATCAGTTACTGTATCAATGCGGTGTGGCATGGAGGTGATCAGTCTGTGGCACTGCTGAGGTGTTATGGAAGCCCAGGTTGCTTTGATAGAAGCCTTCATCTCATCTGCATTGTTGGGTCTGGTGTCTCATCTTCCTCTTGACAATACGGTTAAGGTCAGGCGAGTTTGCTGGCCAATCAAGCACAGTGATACTGTTGTTTTTAAACCAGGTATTGGTACTTTTGGCAGTGTGGACAGGTGCCAAGTCCTGCTGGAGAATGAAATTTCCATCTCCAAAAAGCTTGTCGATAGAGGGAAGCATGAAGTGCTTTAAAATTTCCTAGTAGATGGCTGCGCTGACTGTGGTCTTGATAAAACACAGAGGACCTACACCAGCAGATGACATGGCTCCCCAAACCATCACCGATTGTGGAAACTTCACACTAGATCTCAAACAGCTTGGATTGTGTGCCTCTCCACTCTTCCTCCAGACTCTGGGACCCTGATTTCCAAATTAAATGCAAAATGTACTTTCATCTGAAAACAACACCCTGGACCACTGAGCAACAGTCCAGTTCTTTTTCTCCTTGGCCCAGGTAAGATGCTTCTGGTGTTGTCTACCGGTCATGAGTGGCTTGACACAAGGAATGTGACACTTGTAGCCCATGTCCTGAATACGTCTGTGTGTGGTGGCTCTTGAGCAATGACTTCAGCAGCAGTCCACTCCTTGTGATCTCCTCAAATTTTTGAATGGCTTTTTCTTAACAATCCTTTCAAGTCTGCAGTTATCCTGGTTGCTTGTGCACCTTTTTCTTCCACACTTATTCCTTCCACTCAACTTTCCATTAATATGCTTGGATACAGCACTCTGAACAGCCATCTTCTTTAGCAGTGACGTTTTGTGGTTTACCTTCCTTGTGGAGTGTGTCATGGACTGCCTTCTGGACATCTGTCAAGTCAGCAGCCTTCCCCATGATTGTGGAGCTACTGAAACAGACTAAGGGACCTTTTTAAATGCTTAGGAATCCTTATAAGGTGTTTTTTGTTAATTATTCTAATTTACTGAGATAATGACTTTTGGGTTTTCATTGGCTGTAAGCCATAATCATCAACATTAACAGAAATAAACACTTATATAGAGTCATTACAGAGTGATCAATTTTAATGAGTTTCACTTTTTGCAGTGAAGAACTGAAATAAATTAACTTTTTGATGATATTCTAATTTTGTGAGAAGCACCTCTAATTCTCAGCCATGGCGTATACGATGCAATCACTGCTGAGGCCAGTGATTAACTATGATGGTCATTTATACAACGGCTCCTGGGGACTGATGGAGCATTGCATGATGGGATTAAACATATCAGCATAGATTACGTCTAAATTTCATACCAATTTTTTCTTAAAATATCAAAAAACCACTTGCCTCAGTTTCATGCTCATGAATGTTAGTATATTGTTTTTCTGTTTTTTGGGTTTTTTTTTTAGTCCTTACTTTGGAAAACTTCTTATTGTGTTAACTTGAATGTTGCTGGATCTTGTTGAATGTATTCTCTTTTATTAAAAAGAAAAGGCTGTTTTGTCCAGTATTGTTTGGCTTTTTGGACACCAATTAAAGGAGCACTAGACCATAATAAGTAAAGCTAGTAGAATGTGAATTATATTATGGAAATGAGATGGAAATGGATATGAGGCATGGTCCTGGTACCACATATTGTTTTTTCTGGCCCTACTTTCCGTTAAGAACACTGCAGTCAGTAAATTTTATGCTTTGCAAGAGCAATAAGTCACATTTCTGCACATTCGTTTTATTACATAGATTCAACAATAGCTCTACGCCACTAAATAAAAAATCCCTGCACTATTGCTGCATTGGTTGTGAAGTGTCAGAATATTACCGTAAATTATTTCAAATCCTGTCAGCAATGCTTTATGGGGTATTTCCATCTCAGCTTTTCATGGTTGAGAGAGACATACAGTATCTGATCCATGTCTATGCGCTGGCCAGAGAAGTCAGCTCTCTGAATTTGGCCAATGTACACGGCATGAGCCGCTAAGCCCACTTGTTGTCTCAGTAGTCCCTTGTGCTGTGCTTGTGATGTCTTCGCTGCAGGGGTGCAGATCCAGCGCTGGCTTTGGGAAGGGCCATTCTAACCAGAGCTTAATACTTTAACCTAGCGATTGCCGATGGCGAGAGGATTTTACCGCAAAACCCTTTAGACCAGTATTCGGCGAATCCATGAGAGAAGAGCGTGGCTGGCAGCACTTACTGAGAGAGTCACACGTTTAGTATTAGGAGAATGGCAGCTGTCAACCTTTGGTCATAAGAAAAAGGAACGTGAGCACAGCTTCAAGAATGGTGGTGCTTAAGTCTAGGTTCCCACACCGAGAATATAAGAAGATAAAGACTAAGCAAAAATAATGGTCAGGGTCAGTAGAATATATAGTACATTTAGCAAGGTGATAATCATATCAACACTATGGTGTTGATATGATTATCACCTTGCTAAATGTGAGTATACTTAGTTGGTCACACACTATATACTGCTAGAATAATTTTGTCAGATCTACTATCTTATCTGACACTATTTTCTCAGGTTTATCTCTGACTTATGGGCTTTATTCATAAGGAGTCTGTGTATTGATCATTTAATGAAGGTACGGCACTTTGTCTTTACATTACAACTTTTCTAGATGTATCTTTGTATTGACATGGGATGTTATGCAGGGACCCACTGCACTTACTATATATTCTACTGACCCTGACCATTATTTTTGTTTACTCTATTTTTTATTTTCTGTTTTAGTTTGTACTTGTGTATATATTTTCATGTGTATCTGTTAGGCCCTTTATGTTATGGACCAATTTTGAATAACATGTTATTTCTTTGTGTAGTTACTGACGAAGGTCTCTGTGACCGAAACGTTTTTTTTGGGATATACTACCATTAAAACCCTTCTCTTAAATCATAAGATGAGTGCTTAGTCTTTATCTTCTTATAACCTTTGGTCATAGGCATTGTTTGACAGATCAAGGCAGCAGCCAAATTATACATAGAATTTATCTTGGTTTTGGGCTTTTTTGCACTTGGATGTAAACTATAAAACACATTTTAGATTGTAATTAAAACCTAATATTGTTGACATCTAAACTTTAGTACATTTTTTCCCCTCTAAATCTTAATATTTTCCATATTCATTTATAGCAAGCCTTTCGGATGGCTCAAGGTTTAGTCAACACAATGAGAAAATAGAACCTCGCAGGTTTCTTTCCCAGAGGGAATTTGACCTGGTAATGGTAGAAATGACAGATACATGACACCTGCCACTGAAAGCTTAGTGGTGGCTTCTGCTTGTCTCCACATGTATAGAATAATAAGTCTGAGCCTGCCTGTCATCCTCCCCAGTATGAACAATACACTTGGCAAGAGAGGATTAATTAACTAAAGCCACCATAAACTTATGGATATTACCGGAAAGTTTGTCTAATATTCGCTAGTTAAAAGCAGTCCTTTTCTTTCATACAGAGCGTGTCATTAATAAAACCTTATTATAGCTATTTCAGTAATCAATATGCCACTTTTTTTGTGTGTGTATACAAGTTGAAACCACAAGTTTACATTAAATAAGAAGACACATATGCATGTTTTTCTCAATATCTGACATGAAATCAGAATAAACCTTTCCCGCTTTAGGTCACTTAGGATTACCATAATTAATATTTTCCAAATGCCAGAATGAGAGAGAGTGTTTTAAGGCATTTTTCTTACTTACTGCAAAGTCAAAAGTTTACATACATTTCATTAGTATTTGGTACCATTGTCTTTAAACTGAATGACTTGGGTCAAACGTTTGGGATCTCCTTCCACAAGCTTTTCACAATAGTTGGTCGGATTTTGGGCCCATTCCTCCTGACAAAACTGGTGTAACTGATCCAGGTTTGTAGGTCTCCTTGCTCGCCCATGCCTTCTCAGCTTTGCCTATTTTCAGTGGGATTGAGATCAGGGCTTTGTGATGGCCACTCCAAAACATTGACTTTGTTATGTTTAAGCCACTTTGTTTCCATTTTGACAGTATGCTTTGGGTCATTGTCCATTTGGAAGACCCATTTCCGCCCAAGCTTTACCTTCTTGGCTGATGTCTTGAAATGTTGCTTCAGTATTGCCACATAATCTTCTTTTCTCATGATGCCATCTATTTTATGAAGTGCCCCAGTCCCTCCTGCAGCAAAACAACCTCACAACATGATGCTTCCACCCTGTGTTTCACAGCTTGGATGGTGTTTTTAGGCTTTCAAGCTTCTCCCTTTTTCCTCCAAAAGTAACAATGGTCATTATGCCCAAAAAGTTAAATTTTAGTTTCATCAGACCACAAGCCAGGTCTCCAAAATTAAGGTATTTGTTCCTGTGTGCATTTGCTAACATTAATCTGGCTTTTTTATGTTTCTTTTGGAGTAATGGCTTCTTCCTGGCAGAGTGGCCTTTCAGCCCATGTTGATACAGTACTCGTTTCACTGTGGATATTGACACAATCTTACCAGCTTCCACCATCATCTTCACAAGGTCTTTTGCTTTTGTCCTTGGGTTGATATGCGCATGTCTGACCAAAGCACGTTCATTTCTGTGACACCGAACCCTTCTCCTTCCTGAGCGGCATGTCTGACCAAAGCACGTTCATCTCTGTGACACAGAACCCTTCTACTTCCTGAGCGGTATGATGGCTGGACATTCCCATCTTGTTTTTACTTATGTATAATTGTTTGTACAGACAAACGAGAAACCTTCAGAAACCTTGAAATTGTACCCAAGGATGAGCTAGACTTGTGCAAGTCCACAATTCTCTTCCTGATAGCTTGGCTGATTTCTTGAGACTTTCCCATCCTACACAAAGAAGCAGTGTGTTTCAGGTGTGCATTGAAACACATCCAGGTGTGTCTCTAAACTCAGATGTTGCCAAAAAACAGAAGCTTCCAAACACATGACATCATCATACGGTCAGTCCAAAATTGTTTAAAGGCATAGTAATCTTAGGCCTCTTTCACACATCCGTTGTGCGCCTGACGGCGCCCTCCGGCATTTTTTTGTCCAGCCGCATCCGGCGAAATGTAATGCCGGATGCGTTTTTTTTGCATTGACTTTCATTAGCGCCGGATGGCGCCTGATGTCAGTGCGTTGTATCCGTTTTTGTCCGGATCCGGCGGAAATGTACATTCCGGCGGCCGGACAAAACGGAGCATGTAACTTTTTTTGTTTTTCCGGAGCTGCCTGATGTACCTGAAGCGGCGCATCAGGCGGCCGCAAACAATAGAATTCAATGGAACCGGAGCAGACTTTTGTGCAATCCGGCAAAAGTCTGATCCGGATTCTGGAAATCGAGGTCTACTACTACTACTACTACTACTACTACTACTACTACTACATTTTCCAGTGTCTCCGGGCATCAGAAACCCTCTTTTTCTGGGTTCAAAAGTTCAGGTCGGATCCAGCAAAAAACCGGATCCGTTGCATCAGTTTTTTTGTTTCAGCGCCGGATCCGTCCCTTCAGGCATAGGACGGATCATGCCTGATACAAAAAGACGGATGTGTGAAAGAGGCCTTACTGTATGTAAACTTTTGGCTCTACAGTAAGTAATAAAAAACTCTCTCTCTAAAATTATTCTGGCATTTGGCAAATATTAAGTATTATGGTAATCCTAAGTGACCTAAAACGGGAGAGGTTTATTATGATTTCATGTTAGATATTGAGAAAAACATGCATGTTTCTTTTTACATAGTGTTTGTAAACTTTTGGTCTCAAGTGTGTGTGTATATATGTGTGTGATTCTCACAAAATTAGAATATCATCAAAAAGTTAATTTATTTTAGTTCTTCAATACAGAAAATGAATCTCATATATTATAGAGTCATTACAAACAGAGTGATCTATTTCAAGTGATAATTTCTGTTAAAGTTGATGATTATGGCTTACAGCCAATGAAAACCCAAGTGTCATTATCTCAGTAAATTAGAATACTTAGCAAAAACACCTGCAAATGATTCCTAAGCGTTTAAAAAGGTACCCTAGTCTGTTTCAGTAGCTCCACAATCATGGGAAGACTGCTGACTTGACAGATGTCTAGAAGGCAGTCATTGATACATTCCACAAGGAAGGTAAGCCACAAAAGGTCATTGCTAAAGAAGCTGCTGTTCAGAGTACTGTATCCAAGCATATTTATGGAAAGTTGAGTGGAAGGAAAAAGTGTGGTAGAGAAAGGTGCACAAGCAACCGGGATAACCACAGCCTTGAAAGGATTGTTAAGAAGAGGCCATTCAAAAATTTGGGGGAGATTCACAAGGAATGGACTGCTGCTGGAGTCATTGCTTCAAGAGCCACCACACACAGACGTATCCAGGACGTGGGCTACAAGTGTCTCATTCCTTCTGTCAAGCCACTCATGACCAATAGACAACACCAGAAGCGTGTTCCTGGGCCAAGGAGAAAAACAACTAGGCTGTTGCTTAATGGTCCAAGGTGTTTTTTTCCCTTCCCCATGACAGCACCGTGAGTGAGAGATGGATTCCGCCCCCAGAAAACAGGAAACCTGCAGTGGAGATAAAAGAAGGGGGCGGCACCTCTCTCCTCAGTTTGGTTTCCTGTTTTCCGGGACCAGGAGCCTGCGGCGTTCTCTTTACCTTATGAGGGATCCCCCTCTGGTTTTTCAGCGTCCAGGGGCAGGAGGCGGCGGGCGGGCAGCATCTGGAGACGGGGCTGCGGTGAGCCAGGAGGCTGATACATCCGTCGCTGTCAGGGGCGCTCCATCCTGCGCCTGGACCCCCCGGCGACCGCTCCTGGCCGGAGGCTGGGCCGGGGAGGAAGCGGCGTGGCATCCGCATGCAGGCTCTGATGGGATGCGGCGACTTACGGTTTTACACCGGAAGTGACGTCCCACGCCGGGGGAGAGCGGTGCCCTGAGCGCTCCTAGAATGGAGGTGATTCAGGAGCACAAAACACCGCTCCCATCCCCTATATAAGAAGTGGCTGTGCACAAAGAACGGTGGCAAACAGCTCCACTGACATAATGGCAGACCCAGCAGAGGAGACGTCGGTGCCTGTCCAGGAAAATCCACCAACGACTGCGGTACCTGAGGGCGGTGGGTGAGTGCCTTTGTAAGGCGAAGAAGATGAGAGACACTCATAACGTGCTGTTTCTTTCTGTGTCATGTTATTTAGGCAAGGAAAGCTACAGCCAAACAGAAAAATAAAGCCTGCGCTCTATGTCTAAAAACCCTCCCTAGAGCGTATGAGAAGCGACTTTGTCTCAAATGTATAGAGAAAACTGTTGCGCAAGAGTCGCCATCTTTATTCCAGAACATTAAAACAATGATCAGGGAAGAAGTAAAAACCTCTATAAAAGAGCAGATTAAGCAACAGCTAACACATACTGGGAACCCTCCCCCTCCCGCCCCCCTCACCCACCTGCACATAGTTCAGATGTAGATTCGGGAGACGAACCGGGGGAAATAGCAGCTTCCGATGACTCAGAAGTCGAGTCCTCAGATGGTGAATATGGTCGCCTCTATTTTTTATCTGAGGATATAGGAAAACTACTTTAGCTGGTCAGGTCAACCATGGGGGTAAAAACACCTAGAGCAGGGTTCCCCAACTCCAGTCCTCAAGGCCCACCAACAGGTCATGTTTTTAGGATTTCCTTTGTATTGCCCAGTGATACAATTATCACCTGGGCAATACTAAGGAAATCCTGAAAACATGACCTGTTGGTGGGCCTTGAGGATCCGGAGTTGGGGAACCCTGACCTAGAGAACACAGGTCGGTCCAAGACACGATGTTTAGTAATTTGGAAGGAAAAAAGCGAAAAGTTTTTCCGTTCCATGATAACCTGGTGAATTTGATTAAAAGGGAGTGGAAAAAGCAGAATAAAAAAAATCTCGGTTCCACAGGCCCTAAAACGAAAATACCCCTTTGACGATGAAATCTGCGAAAAGTGGGATAAGGCGCCAAAATTAGACGCAACCATAGCCAGTACCTCCAGCGGAATAGCACTTCTGTTTGAGGATATGGGAGCATTAAAAGATCCCCTTGACAAAAAAGCAGATGCTTTTCTTAAGTCAGCCTGGGAGGCGTCAGCATGGTCGTTTAAACCAGGGGTGGCCGCCACTTGCACGGCTCGTGCTATGGTTAAGTGGTTGGAAGAACTAAGCGACCAGATAAGAAACAAATGTCCGAGGGATACCTTGCTGAAAGTAATACCCCCCCTTACAAAAAGCTGCGGGGTCTCTAGCAGATGCGGCAGTTGACTCAGTCCGCTCTGCGGCCCGTGCATGTGCCCTATCTAATTCTGGTCGTAGAGCTCTTTGGCTAAAAAACTGGTCGGCAGATGTTCAGTCAAAGATTAAACTCTGCGGAGTCCCCTGTGAAGGGCAATACCTATTTGGGAAAGCCCTAAACAAAATTTTGGAAAAAGCAGCAAACAAAAAGAAACGTTTTCCTCCGCCACCCTCATCTAAAAGGCGCTGGGGTGACTCTCGGCAGTCCTTTCGGGGTCCGTTAGAGGAGGCCGAGGCCGATCAGATGATAGAGCCATGCGGGGGAAATCCTGGAGAGATAGAAAGGATAGAGGGTTCCTCTTCAATAAACCTCCACACAAACCAGACCCTAAACACCAATGACGCCAGAGGTCCGGTGGGGGGAAGACTCCGGTTCTTTGTCCATCAGTGGGAGGCATTGCCGTCCTCACAATGGATAACCAACCTGGTGGCAAAGGGCGTAAAACTAAACTTCACCACCCTCCCCCCTCAGCGTATGGCAGTTACACGGGTCTCCAAAACAATTCAAATCATTCTGGAGGGAGAAATTCAGCTCCTTATCCAGAAGGAGGTACTTGTAAAGGTCCCATCCCACGAGGAAGGTAGAGGCTTTTACAACACCCTGTTTCTAACACCAAAACCGGATGGTTCCAATAGGGTGATCTGCAATCTAAAGGCCTTAAATCGGTATATCCGGTTAGAAAGATTCAAAATGGAGACTCTAAGATCAACAGTAAAACTACTGTATCCAGGCTGCTACATGGTAGTAATAGATCTTTCAGATGCGTACTATCATGTCCCAATCTATGGGAAGCATCAGCAGTTTCTGAGGGTATTAGTGGAAATTGCGGGGGTTCCCACTCACCTACAGTACCAATGCCTACCCTTCGGGGTTTCAATAGCCCCACGTATTTTCACAAAGATAATCTCAGAAGTAGCATCCTTCCTGAGAAAAGAAAGTATACTTCTAGTCCCATATTTAGACGACTTTCTCGTTATAGCGGACAACCAGGAGGATGGCATAAAAGCGGTAAAAAGGGTATGGGAGGTACTAACCAGCCTGGGCTGGATAATAAACCTAAAAAAGTCAAAAATGGTTCCAGTCCAGATACAGGAGTTTCTGGGTAACCAATTAAATTCCCTCACGCGGGAAAGTGTTCTCCCAAACAGGAAAATACTTGTTATACAGCAAAGGATAAACCATATGCAATTGAGTCAATCCACTTCACTAAGGGGGGCAATGTCACTTCTAGGTATGCTGAATGCAACAATCCCTCCGGTTCGATGGGCTCAGGTACACACCAGACAGTTACAGTGGCAGATAATAGCCGAGCAAGCGAGAAACCCCGTCAATTTAAATCAAAAGATCACGTTGTCTCCACAAGTACGGGACTCACTAAAATGGTGGCAGGAGACATCAAACCTAAAGAAGGGCGTTCCCTGGTCGATCCAGGACCCAGTAGTACTGGCCACAGACGCAGGACCTCTGGGCTGGGGCGCACATATGTCAAACCATATTCTACAAGGTCAGTGGGGGCCCGCGATGATAGGAGCAACCTCCAACCTCAAGGAGTTAGCAGTGGTAAGACAGGCAATCCTTCGGGTAACGGAGGATATCAAAGGGAAACACCTCGTGGTCTTGTCCGACAACAGCACAGCGGTATCATACATAAACAGACAAGGTTTTGACTGATAATCTAAAGTCTTTAAACCCTCAGGTAGTTTTTTCCATTTTTTTGTGTATATACATCTCTGTTTGGGTTTAATGATTGGTCTCTATTGAAAATCTAAGGTATTTAACCCCATACAGTCATGGCCAAAAGTTTTGAGAATGACGTAAATATTATATTTTCACATGATCTGCTGCCCTCTGGTTTTTATGTGTGTTTGACAGATGTTTTTTTATCACAGACAGAAATATAATTGCAAACATATGAGTAACAAAAGCTTATATTGACAGTTAGAATGAGTTAATGCAGCAAGTCAATATTTGCAGTGTTGACCCTTCTTCTTCAGGACCTCTGCAATTCTCCCTGGCATGCTCTCAATCAACTTCTGGACCAAATCCTGACTGATAGCAGTCCATTCTTGCACAATCAATGCTTTCATTTTGTCAGAATGTTTATCTTTTTGTTTGTCCACCCGTCTCTTGATGATTGACCACAAGTTCTCAATGGGATTAAGATCTGGGGAGTTTCCAGGCCATGGACCCAAAATCTCTATGTTTTGTTCCCTGAGCCATTTAGTTATCACCTTTGCTTTATGGCAAGGTGCTCCATCATGCTGGAAAAGGCATTGTTGATCGCCAAACTGCTCTTGGAGGGTTGGGAGAAGTTTCTCTTGGAGGACATTCTGGTACCATTCTTTATTCATGGCTGTGTTTTTAGGCAAGACTGTGAGAGAGCCGATTCCCTTGGCTGAGAAGCAACCCCACACATGAATGGTTTCAGGATGCTTAACAGTTGGCATGAGACAAGACTGGTGGTAGCGTTCACCTTGTCTTCTCCGAATGAGGCGTTTTCCTGATGTCCCAAACAATCAAAAAGGGGATTCATCAGAGAAAATAACTTTACCCCAGTCCTCAGCAGTCCACTGCCTGTACCTTTTGCAGAATATCAGTCTGTCCATGATGTTTTTTCTGGAGAGAAGTGGCTTCTTTGCTGCCCTCCTTGAGACCAGGCCTTGCTCCAAGAGTCTCCGCCTCACAGTACATGCAGATGCACTCACACCTGCCTGCTGCCATTCCTGAGCAAGCTCTGCACTGCTGGTAGCCCGATCCCGCAGCTGAAACACTTTTAAGAGACGGTCCTGGCGCTTGCTGGTCTTTCTTGGGCGCCCTGGAGCCTTTTTGGCAACAATGGAACCTCTCTCCTTGAAGTTCTTGATGATGCGATAGATTGTTGACTGAGGTGCAATCTTTCTAGCTGCGATACTCTTCCCTGTTAGGCCATTTTTGTGCATTGCAATGATGACTGCACATGTTTCTTTAGAGATAACCATGGTTAACAGAAGAGAAACAATGATGCCAAGCACCAGCCTCCTTTTAAAGTGTCCAGTGGTGTCATTCTTACTTAATCATGATAGATTGATCTCCAGCCATGTCCTCATCAACAACCCACACCTGTGTTAATGGAGCAATCACTGAAAAGAGGTTACCTGGTCCTTTTAAGGCAGGGCTGCAATGATGTTGACATGTGTTTTGGGGGATAAAGTTCATTTTCTAGCCAAATATTGACTTTGCAAGTAATTGCTGTTAAGCTGATCACTCTTTATAACATTCTGGGGCTGATCACTCTTTATAACATTCTGGGGTATATGCAAATTGCCATTAGAAAAAGTGAAGCAGTAGACTTTGGAAAAATTAATATTTGTGTCATTCTCAAAACTTTTGTCCATGACTGTATATTGTTTCTTTGTATCCCCCTGTAGATATATATATATATATAATATATATATATATATATATATATATATTCTTTGTTCATATATGCTGATGGTAATATAAATTGGATTTGTTATGATCTGTATTAGACTTATGTAACAAACATCAGCATTTAACTAATTGTTGGCATGTGGTTATACTTTTCTTGAGTATTCAACTCACTATTGTGGTCTTTTCTCCTTGTATGTGTTTACATATGTGGTTTTAATTGTTTTTAATATGTGTGTATACTATGGTTTGATCTTTGAATAAACTTTATATGATGTGATTATATATTTGGTCGGTGATCCTTGTTTATATGCATGTGTCTTTTTCTTTTGTTTATCCATTGGTACTTTTCCACATGCTGGAGTGAACCCGACAGTTTGTATATTACTATATTCAGAGAGGTGCCCGCCCAAATTAATATTTATATACATAAACAGACAAGGGGGCAAAAGGTCAAAGTTATTAATGGAAGAAGCCAGAAAATTGTTCCTATGGGCAGAGGTCAATCTTCTGTCCATATCGAGCACACACCTGAGAGGGTCAGACAACCTTGTAGCGGACTTTCTAAGTCGCCATGTGTTACACCAGCGGGAGTGGTCCCTAAACCAGAAGGTATTTGGAGAAATCTGTGCCGGCTGGGGAACTCCGCAAGTGGACCTATTCGCCACAAGGCAAAATCGGAAGGTGAACAGATTCTACTCACTGAATCCGAGGGAAAATCCAGAAGGGGTAAATGCTCTGTTACACCAGTGGAACTTCCAACTAGCATATGCACTCCCCCCGTTCACACTAATCCCAACAGTCCTGAAGAAAATTCGGGACCGGGTGCGAATAATTCTGATAGCACCCTTCTGGCCGAAAAGGGCATGGTTCACGTGGCTCAGACGCATGTCCGTCTCGGACCCATGGATCTTGCCGGAGCTTCCAGATCTCCTACATCAAGGTCCAGTGCTACACCCTCAAGTTCACAGACTGCATCTCACCGCATGGAACTTGAGAGGGGACTTCTGCTAGCAAAAGGTTTCTCAGAGCCATTAGTTACTACCCTGCTTGCAAGTAGAAAGAAAGTAACAAGAGAAAAATACCAGAAGATCTGGGAAAAATTCTTGGAGTATTCGGGACGTTCCCCATCAAATATAAGCCAAGAAGTCCCAATATCCAAAGTACTGGAGTTCCTCCAAAAAGGGCTAGAGAGAGGACTATCCTCCAGTACTCTAAAAGTACATGTTGCAGCATTAGGTGTGTTGTTTGATCAGAAACTTGCTAACCACCCTTGGGTATACAGGTTGATTCGAGCCTCATTTACGTCCAGACCCTTTAAGCCGCGATTGAAGGTAGCTCCCTGGAACCTAAATTTAGTTCTTAATGCTTTGACTTCACCTCTGTTTGAGCCCATTTCATCCATCTCAATTAAATCCCTAACTCTAAAAACAGTTCTCCTGGTGGCCCTAACGTCAGCACGACGTATTAGCGAATTACAAGCTATCTCGGCTAACCCACCATATACTACCATCCTAGATGATAAGGTGGTTATTAGAACTGACCCAGCCTTCCTCCCGAAGGTAAATTCAAAATTTCACAGAAACCAAGAAATAATCTTACCCTCCTTCTGTGCCAACCCAAAATCCCAGGGAGAAGAAACCTTCCATTGTCTAGATGTTAGACGTTGCCTGCTTCATTATCTAGAAGCAACGGAACCCTGGCGACAATCGCCAGCCCTTTTTGTCTCCTGCCATTCTGCCCATGGACGGGATAGTACGTCATAGGCGATCAGCTGCGCTCCTGAGGGGAGCGCAGCTAATTGCCGCCGGGTGTCAGCTGATTATCACAGCTGACACCCGGGACTGTGTGCCAGGAGTGGTCACAGACCGCTCCCGGGCACATTAACCCCTTGCACACCGTGATCAAACATGATCGCGGTGTACTGGGGGCACAGGGGAGGATCGCGCAGGGTGGGGGCTCCCTGCGCGCCCCCCTGAGACCCTCAGACCAGCGCGATGTGATCGCGCTGTTCTGAGGGCTTCCTCCCTCCCAGGACCCGGATCCAAGATGGCGCCGGGGTCCTGGAGGGAGGCGGCTTCCTCAGTGCCTGCTGAGAGCAGGCACTGAGAAGCCTGCAGCTATGCCTGAGCGATCGCTGGTGTGACAGAGTGCTGTGCACACTGTCACACCAGCGATTTGATAAAATACAGTGATGTCCCACCCTGGGACAAAGTAAAAAAGTTAAAAAAATAAAAATAAACATGTTATAAAAAAAAATCCAAAATAAATAAAACAAAAAAAAAAAAAATATTCCCCAATAAATTCATTTCTTCCTGTAAATAAAAAAAACAAAACAATAAAAGTACACATATTTGGTATCGCCGCGTCCGTAACGACCCCCCCTATAAAACTGTCCCACTAGTTAACCCCTTTAGTGAACCCCTTAAAAAAAAAAAAAAAAAAAAACGAAGCAAAAAATCAATGCTTTATCATCATACCGCCGAACAAAAAGTGGAATAACGCACGATCAAAAAGACCGATATAAATAAACATGGTACCGCTGAAAACGTCATCTTGTCCCGCAAAAAACGAGCCGCCATACAGCATCATCAGCGAAAAAATAAAAATGTTATAGCTCGCAGAATAAAGCTATGCAAAAATAATTATTTTTTATATAAAATTGTTTTTATTCTATAAAAGCGCCAAAACATAAAAAAATGATATAAATGAGGTATCGCCATAATCGTACTGACCCGAAGAATAAAACTGCTTTATCAATTTTACCACACGCGGAACAATAAAAACGCCTCCCCCAAAAGAAATTCATGAATTGCTGATTTTTGTTCATTCTAACCTCCCAAAAATCGAAATAAAAAGCGATCAAAAAATGTCACCTGCTCAAAAATGGTACAAATAAAAACGTCAACTCGTACCGCAAAAAATAAGAGCTCACATGACTGTGGGCCAAAATATGCAAAAATTATAGCTCTCAAAATGTGGCGATGCAAAAAACTATTTTTGCAATAAAAAGCGTCTTTTAGCGTGACAGCTGCCAATCATAAAAACCCGCTATAAATAGTAAATCAAACCCCCCTTTATCACCCCCTTAGTTAGGGAAAAATAATAAAATTAAAAAAATGTATTTATTTCCATTTTCCCATTAGGGTTAGGGTTAGGGTTGCGGCTAAAGTTAGGGTTAGGGTTGGCGCTAAAGTTAGGATTAGGGTTAGGGTTGGGATTAGGGGTGTGTTAGGGTTAGGTTTGTGGTTAGGGTTGGGACTAGGGTTAGGGGTGTGTTGGGGTTAGGGTTGGAGTTAGAATTGGGGGTTTCCGCTGTTTAGGCACATCAGGGGCTCTCCAAATGTGACATGGCGTCTGATCTCAATTCCAGCCAATTCTGCGTTGAAAAAGTCAAACGGTGCTCCTTCACTTCTGAGCTCTGCCATGCGCCCAAACAGTAGTTTATCCCCACATATGGGGTATCAGCGTACTCTGGACCCCAAGAGTTATTGTGCAATTTGTCCTATTTCTTCTGTTACCCTTGGGAAAATAAAAAACTGGGGGCGAAAATATCATTTTTGTACAAAAAAAATTATTTTTTTGTTTTTACGGCTGTACATTATAAACTTCTGTGAAGCACTTGGGGCTTCATAGCGCTCACCACACACCTAGATAAGTTCCTTGTGGGGTCTATTTTCCAAAATGGGGTCACTTGTTGGGGATTTCCACTGTTTAGGCGCATCAGGGGCTCTCCAAATGCGACATGACGCCCCCAGACCATTCCATCAAAGTCTGCAATCCAAAACGTCACTACTTCCCTTCCGAGCCCCAACGTGTACCCATACAGTAGTTTTCTCCCACATATTGGGTATCAGCGTACTCAGGACAAATTGGGCAACAACTTTTGCGTTCCAATTTCTTCTGTTACCCTTGTGAAAATAAAATATTGGGGGCGAAAAAATCATTTTTGTAAAAAAAAAAAAGATTTTTTATTTTACGGCTGTACGTTATAAACTTTAGTGAAACACCTGGGGGTTCAAAGTTCTCACCACACATCTAGATAAGTTCCTTGAGGGTCTAGTTTCCAAAATGGTGTCATTTATGGGGGTTTCCACTGTTTAGGCAGATCAGGAGCTCTCCAAACACGACATGGCGTCCAGCCAATTCTGCGTTGAAAAAGTCAGACGGCGCTCCTTCCCTTCCAAACTCTGCCATGCACCCAAACAGTGGTTTACCCCCACATATGGGGTATCAGCGCACTCAGGACAAATTGCACAATAACTTTTGGAGTCTTGTTACCCTTGGAAAAATAAAAATTGGGGTGAAAAGATCATTTTTGTGGAAAAAATATGATTTTTAAATTTTACGGCTCTACGTTATAAACTTGTGTGAAGCACTTGGGGTTCAAATTGCTCATCAAAAATCTAGATAAGTTCCTTAGGGGTCTAGTTTCCCAAATGGGGTCATTTGTTGGGGGTTTCCACTGTTTAGGCACATCAGGGGCTCTCCAAATGCAACATGGCATCCAAACTCAATTCCAGCCAATTTTGGTTGGAAAAAGTCAAATGGTGCTCCTTCCATTCCGAGCTCTGCCGTGCGCCCAAACAGTGGTTCCCCCCCACATATGGGGTATCAGCGTACTCAGGACAAATTGTACAACAACTTATGTGGTCCAATTTCTCCTGTTACCCTTGGGAAAATAAAAAATTAGTGACTAAAAGATAATTTTTGTGGGAAAAAAATAGGATTTTTTATTTTCATGCCCGGGCATTATAAACTTGTGTGAAGCACTTGGGGTTCAAAGTGCTCACCAAAGATCTAGATAAGTTCCTTAGGGGGTCTAGTTTCCAAAATGGGGTCACTTGTGGGGGGTTTCCACTGTTTAGGCTCATCTGGGGCACTGCAAACGGAACATGACCCCCATTAACGTCTGCATTCCAAAACGTTACTACTTCCTTTCCAAGCCCTGCCGTGCGCCCAAACAGTTTCCCCCCCCCCCCACATATGGGGTATCAGCGTACTCGGGACAAATTGGACAACAACTTTTGGGGTCCAATTTCCTTGGGAAAATTCAAAAATTTGGGACTAAAAAATCATTTTTGTGGAAAATTGATTTTTTTTTTTTCACACCCAGGCTTTATAAACTTTTGTGAAACACTTGAGGGTTCAAAGTGCTCACAACAGATCTAGATAAGTACCTTAGGGGGTCTAGTTTCCAAAATGGTGTCACTTGTGGGGGGTTTCCACTGTTTAGGCGCATCAGGGGCTCTCCAAACGCGACATGGCATCCAATCTAAATTCCAGCCAATTTTAGTTTGAAAAAGTCAAACGTCGCTCCTTCCCTTACGAGCTCTGCCGTGTGCCCAAACAGTGGTTTTCCCCCACATATGGGGTATTGGCGTACTCAGGAGAAATTGCATAACAACCTTATCTGTCCATTTTCTCCTTTTACCCTTGTGAAAATAAAAAAAAAGTTTGTAAAAGATCATTTTTGTGGCTAAAAAGTAAAATATTCATTTTTTCCTTCCACGTTGCTTTAGTTACTGTGAAGCACCTGAAGGGTTAATAAACTTCTTGAATGTGGTTTTGAGTACCTTGAGGGGTGCAGTTTTTAGAATGGTGTCACTTTTGGGTATTTTCTGCCATATAGACCCCTCAAAGTGACTTCAAATGTGAGGTGGTCCCTAAAAAAAATGGCTTTGTAAATTTTGTTGTAAAAATGAGAAATCGCTGGTCAACTTTTAACCCTTATAACTTCCTAACAAAAAAAAATTTTGGTTCCAAAATTGTGCTGATGTAAAGTAGACATGTGGGAAATGTTATTTCTTAACTATTTTGTGTGATATATTTCTCTGTTTTAAGGGAATAAAAATTCAAAGTTTGAAAATTGCAAAATTTTAAAAATTTTCGCCATATTTGCGTTTTTTTCAAAAATAAACGCAAGTTATATCGAAGAAATTTTACCACTAACATGAAGTACAATATGTCACGAGAAAACAGTCTCAGAATCGCGAAGATCCGTTGAAGCGTTCCAGAGTTATAACCTCATAAAGAGACAGTGGTCAGAATTGTAAAAATTGGCCCGGTCATTAACGTGCAAACCACCCTTGGGGGTGAAGGGGTTAAATTAAACTAATGAGGCTGTGGTTCCACGGTCCGGAACCACAGCGCTTTGGACGGAGCGGAAATTCCGCTCCGTCTAAGCCCCGCCCCCTTTATGACGCGCAATCTTTCCGGTGGTGTTCAGGACACCTCCGGAACACCTCCGGAAAGAACGCAGGGCTACATAGCCCTGTGTCAAATTCTGTTGCGGCCACACACCGTCGCCGCAATACGCGAGGACATGCTGCGGTCTAAAAAGACGCGCCGCATGTCCGTTTACGCAGGTCTGCCACCTGCGTATTGTTACGCATAGTGGAGACGGGATTTCTTGAAATCCCCTCCACTATGCTGTAACATCTGGACGCTGCGTGTTTGGGGCTGCACCAGCGCACAGCGCCAAACACGCAGCGTTTCCTGACCGTGGAAACTCACCCTAAGGCGGTCACCTTCCATGCTCTGTAAACAAAACTCAGAGGTGCCGCCCCCTTCTTTTATCTCCCCTGCAGGTTTTCTGGGGGCGGAATCCATCTCTCACTCACGGTGCTGTCATGAATCTGGAAAATCAAATTACCCGTAAGTAATTATCATTTTTCAGATGAAAGTAAATTTTGCATTTCATTTGGAAATCAAGGTCCCAGAGTCTGGAGGAAGAGTGGAGAGGCACAGAATCCAAGCTGCTTGAGGTCTAGTGTGAAGCATCCACAATCAGTGATGGTTTGGGGAGCCATGTCATCTTCTGGTGTAGGTCCAATTTTAGAGAACTTCATGCTTCCATCTGCCGACAAGCTTTTTGGAGATGGAAATGTCTCCAGCAGGACTTGGCACCTGTCCACACTTCCAAAAGTACCAATACCTGGTTTAAAAACAACAGTATCACTGTGCTTGATTGGCCAGCAAACTCGCTTGACCTTAACCCCATAGAGAATCTATGGGGTATTGTCAACAGGAAGATGAGAGACACCAGACCCAACAATGCAGGCGAGTTGAAGGCTGCTATCAAAGCAACCTGGGCTTCCATAAAACCTCAACAGTGCCACAGGCTGATCATCTCCATGCCACACCGCATTGATGCAGTAATTGATGCAAAAGGAGCCCCGACCAAGTATTGAGTGCATTTACTGAATATACATTTCAGTAGGCTAACATTTTGGATTTTAAAATAATTTTTCAAGCTGGTGTTATAAAGTATTCTAATTTAATGAGATAATGACTTTTGGGTTTTCATTGTATTGAAGAACTGAAATTAACTTTTTGATGATATTCTAATTTAGCGTATGTATGTATGTATGTACAGTCAGGGCCAGAAATATTTGGACAGTGACACAATTTTCGCGAGTTGGGCTCTGCATGCTACCACATTGGATTTGAAATGAAACCTCTACAACAGAATTCAAGTGCAGATTGTAACGTTTAATTTGAAGGGTTGAACAAAAATATGTGTTAGAAAATGTAGGAATTGTACACATTTCTTTACAAACACTCCACATTTTAGGAGGTCAAAAGTAATTGGACAAATAAACATAACCCAAACAAAATATTTTTATTTTCAATATTTTGTGGCGAATCCTTTGGAGGCAATCACTGCCTTAAGTCTGGAACCCATGGACATCACCAAACGCTGGGTTTCCTCCTTCTTAATGCTTTGCCAGGCCTTTACAGCCGCAGCCTTCAGGTCTTGCTTGTTTGTGGGTCTTTCCCTCTTAAGTCTGGATTTCAGCAAGTGAAATGCATGCTCAATTGGGTTAAGATCTGGTGATTGACTTGGCCATTGAAGAATGTTCCACTTTTTTGCACTCATGAACTCCTGTGTAGCTTTGGCTGTATGCTTGGGGTCATTATCCATCTGTACTATGAAGCGCCGTCCAACCAAGTTTGCAGCATTTGGCTGAATCTGGGCTGAAAGTATATCCCGGTACACTTCAGAATTCATCCGGCTACTCTTGTCTGCTGTTATGTCATCAATAAACACAAGTGACCCAGTGCCATTGAAAGCCATGCATGGCCATGCCATCACGTTGCCTCCACCATGTTTTACAGAGGATGTGGTGTGCCTTGGATCATGTGCCGTTCCCTTTCTTCTCCAAACTTTGGGCTTCCCATCATTCTGGTACAGGTTGATCTTTGTCTCATCTGTCCATAGAATACTTTTCCAGAACTGAGCTGGCTTCTGGAGGTGTTTTTCAGCAAATTTAACTCTGGCCTGTCTATTTTTGGAATTGATGAATGGTTTGCATCTAGATGTGAACCCTTTGTATTTACTTTCATGGAGTCTTCTCTTTACTGTTGACTTAGAGACAGATACACCTACTTCACTGAGAGTGTTCTGGACTTCAGTTGATGTTGTGAACGGGTTCTTCTTCACCAAAGAAAGTATGCGGCGATCATCCACCACTGTTGTCTTCCGTGGGCTCCCAGGTCTTTTTGGATTGATGAGTTCACCAGTGCTTTCTTTCTTTCTCAGGATGTACCAAATTGTAGATTTTGCCACTTCTAATGTTGTAGCAATTTCTTGGATGGGTTTTTTTTCTGTTCTTGCAGCTTAAGGATGGCTTGTTTCACCTGCATGGAGAGCTCCTGTGACTAGGGTTGAGCATTCCGATACCGAAACCCGGTTCCGATACCTGAAATCCAATGTAAGTCTATGGGAACAAAATATCGGAAGTAAAAATATTCCGATATTTTGTTCCCATAGACTTACATTGGATTTCAGGTATCGAACCGGGTTTCGGTATCGGAATGCTCAACCCTACCTGTGACCACATGTTTCCTTCCCAGCAAAACCTTCCAAATGCAAACACCACACCTCAAATCAACTCCGGCCCTTTCATCTGCTTAATTGAGAATGACATAACAAAGGGATTGCCCACACCTGTCCATGAATAGCCTTGGAGTCATTTGTCCAATTACTTTTGGTCCCTTTAAAAACAGGTGGCACATGTTAAGGAGCTGAAACTCCTAAACCCTTCATCCAATTTTAATGTGGATACCCTCAAATGAAAGCTGAAAGTCTGGACTTCAACTGCATCTGAATTGTTTTGTTTCAAATTCATTGTGGTAATGTCTAGAACCAAAATTAGATAAATGTTGTCTCTGTCCAAATATATATGGACCTAACTGTATGTATGTATACAGATAATGGAGGTGGCTGACATGGAGAAATCCTACCAATGGCTGGAGAAAGCTGGACTCCGAGGCAGCACAGAGGCACTAATCTTAGCGGCACAAGAGCAAGCACCAAGTACCAGATCCATAGAAGCAGGAATCTACCACATGAGACAAGACCCAAGGTGCAGACTATGCAATGCAACCTCATAAACCGTCAAACAATAGTGGCAGGATGCAAAATGCAAGCTGGAACGGCGTATACCGAACGCAACCAAGTAGCGGGAATTGTATACAGGAACATCTGCACAGCATATGGGCTAAGTCCAGGTGGGAGACCCCAGAAAAAGTGGTGGAGAATGAAAGGACTAAAATCCTGTGGGACTTCAAGATCCATATGGATAAGCAGGTGTTCAACAACAAAAAGTCTAAGTTACTTACCGTTAACGGTATTTTTCGAAGTCCATGACAGCACTACAGAGAGAGGGGATCCGCCCCTTAGGAACAGGAAACCTACAGATATAAAAGGGCGGCACCTCTCCCACACATCAGTTGGATTACAGAGCATAAGAGGACATCAAGGTTAATTGGTATACAGCAAAAAATTTTATGCATCACACAGTAACATTAATCAATTGTTTATTACATGTGGACTATATAAGAGGAAGAAGTGCACATAGAACCCGGGTGGGAATGTAAGGGTGCTGTCATGGACTTCGAAAAATACCGTTAACGGTAAGTAACTTAGACTTTATTCGAACGTCCATGACAGCACTACAGAGAGAATTACAGAGAGTAATAACTACTTAGGGAGGGACTACTGCCTGCAGCACCCTTAATCCGAAAGAAAGGTCTGAGGAAGCACCCAAATCTAATCTATAATGAGTGTAAAACGTATGTGGAGAAGACCACGTAGCTGCCTTACATATCTGGTCAATCGAGACTTCTGCCCTCTCTGCCCATGAAGTCGCCACAGCTCGGGTGGAATGAACCCTTAGCCTCTCAGGTGCCGGCTTGCCCCTCGAGTGTATGCCAGAGAAATTGCTTCCCTAATCCATCTGGCCAATGAGCTCTTCGTTAATCTACGGCCTTTGTTAATTCCTTGAAAAGAGACAAACAATGCATTGTCCCGTTTCCAGGGATCAGTGACTGCCAAATATTGCAGTAGACATCTTCTAACATCTAAAGTATGGAGTTTTATCTCTTTTTGATTAGATGGATTAGGGATGAACGAAGGAAGAACAATTTCCTGTGTTCTGTGGAAAGCGGAAGACACCTTAGGTAGGTATGCCGGATCAGGTCTAAGAATTATCCTGTCATTCAGGACCCGAGTGTAAGGAGACAGTCTGGATAGTGCCTGGATGTCACTTACCCTCCTAGCCGAGGTTATTGCTACCAGGAAAGCGGTTTTAAGGGAAAGAATTTTATTGATGCTGCTGATATAGGTTCAAAAGGGGGCTCTGTTAAAGCAGTGAGAACAAGGTTCAAGTTCCATGGCATGATTCTCACCTTCACTATGGGTCTCGACCTACCCGCAGCTTTAATGAATCTACTGACCCAGTAATTATTTGCGATGTTGCTACTAAAGAGTGCCCCCAAAGCTGAAACTTGTACCTTAAGGGTGCTTGTGGAGAGACCTAAGTCCAGACCTTTTTGTAGGAATTCTAGAATCTGGGTTATCGGTGTTGGGTCCCCTGCCATCACCCCCGAGCTCTGGAGAAATTTCTTCCAAGTCCTAGCGTAGATTCTAGTTGTAACCTCCTTCCTGCTTTTAAGGAGAGTATTAATTACATTAGTAGAAAACCCCTTATCTCTCAGCAGCGACCGTTCAAAATCCACGCCGTCAGGTGGAGGCCCGCTACTCGAGGATGGTAGACTGGACCCTGGGGAGCAGATCGGGAATATCCGGCAGGACCCACGGTCGGCTATCGACATGTTTCTGAGACATGAAAACCATGCCCTCCTGGGCCAAAAAGGAGCGATTACTATTATCCTTGCCCTGTCCTTCCTGACCTTCCTCAATACTAGGGGGAGTAAGGACAGGGGAGGAAATGCGTAGGCTAGATTGAAATCCCATTGTAATAGAAGAGCGTCCATGCCAGAGGGCGTTCTTTGGGATTTAGAGAGCAGAACTGTCTCACTTTCCTGTTGCTTTTGGTAGCAAAGAGATCTACCTCCGGTTGACCCCATTTCCGCACAATTAGGTCGAAGATGGAAGTCTTTAATGACCACTCTCTTGACTCAGGAGATTGCGGCTTAAGAAGTCCGCCTTGGTATTTTCTTCTCCCCTTATATGTAGAGCTGTTAGAGAAAGAAAGTGTCGTTCTGCTATCTGAAGTAGGCGCCTTGCCACTTCCATGAGAGGACCGGAACGAGTACCACCCTGGTGGTTGATGTAAGCGACTGTGCCCGATTGTCGGAGAGCACTCGAACGTGGTGACCCTGTAGATATAGAAGGAGCTTTTTAATTGCTAGCTCTACCGCTGTTAATTCCTTCATATTAGAAGACATATGAATTTGATCCTGCTCCCATAAGCCCTGAACCATAACGTCCCCCATATGAGCCCCCCACCCAGAGGGGCTAGCATCTGTTGTGACTATTCGGGATATCTCATATTCCCAGGGAACCCCCTTAAGACAGGTTTGTCTCATTCTTCCACCAATCCAGGGATTTTATAGCAGCCTGGGACAAGGATAGCTGGCCTTCCAGGTAACCACCTAGCAAATTTTGATACAGCAAGACCTCAGCTCGCAGCGCCCTTGTGTGAAATTGAGCCCACCGGACCGCAGGAATGCAGGACGAGAGGGAACCCAAAAGAGACATGGCCTTCCTAAGCGACATGGAGGGGTTTTTGGAAGCGTTTAGGACCTGGTACCGTAAGTGAATTAACTTATCTGACGGTAAACTACAGTTCTGATTCTGTGAATCCAGAATTAGCCCTAGAAATTGCAGAACACTCATCGGATTCAAACGAGACTTTTTGGTATTTATTAGCCATCCCAGCTGCTCTAAGGTAGATATCGCTTTTTGCAGTTGCTCTAGGCAATGTTCTGCCGTCTTTCCAATGATAAAAAGTCGTCGAGGTAGGGGACTATGAGCATATTTGATTCACGTAAGTGGGCCATGACCTCCGACATAACCTTAGTGAACACTCGTGGAGCAACCGCCAAGCCAAAAGGAAGGGCGCTATATTGAAAATGTCGCAGCGATTCCCCCATTTGGATTGCTACCCTGAGGAAACGCTGATGCTCCATATGGATTGGTATGTGGTAATAAGCGTCTTTCAGATCTAACACCACCATAAAGCAATTTTCAAACAGAAGCTTTATTGCTGAGCTGACCGTTTCCATTTTAAATGGTGAATAATCAGGAACTTATTGAGGGCTTTCAAATTAATAATTGTTCTAAAAGACCCGTCCGGCTTACGGATCAAAAACAGAGGGGAGTAAAACCCTTTACCCCGCTCTGCTTCTGGTACCTCCACTAAGACTTTCTTAGCGCAAAGCTCCTGAACCTCCAACTCTAAAGCGGCCTGCTCCGATGGGGGATGATCTGAGTGGGGTAATTTTAAAGTTATCCCAAGGTACCGAGGAGAATTCTAACCGCAGCCCTGTAGCTATGATGTTAAGGATCCAGCTACTGTTTGAGATTTCCGACCAGGCCGGGTAGAAGGCCCTCAATCTGCCTCCTACCGGCATTGCTAGTCATTGCGAGGGTTTTTTTTTGTTTCCTTAGGTGGACCCCTAAACATAAACCCTGTACCTCTTCGCCTCTTTTCATCCCATTTGGCTCGTTCTCTGGACGACCTCCTGTAGCTGAACCTCCTTCTGCTGAAAGGTCTTTTATAGGAAGGGGTTGATAGACTGGGAAACTTTTTCTTGTCGTCCCCTGCCTTTTCTAAAAGTTCGTCCAGGACCGGGCCAAAAAGATATTTCGCCGTCACACGGAATGGAGCAGAGGCGAGATCTGGCTTGAATATCGCCCGGCCAACATTTGAGCCATAATTCCCTTCGTGCTGCATTAGACAGCCCTGCTAACTGGGATGCTAACTGGTCTAGCCAGACCATCAATGACCTGGCTGCACAAGTGGCTGCAATCGCCGGTCTCAGGGCACCTGCCGACATTTCCCATGTGCCTTTCAAGAAGGAGTCTGCCTTCTTGTCTAGTGGATCTTTCAAAGACCCCATATCATCGAATGGGATGGAGGATTTTTTAGAAGCCTTCGCCACTGCTGCATCCAGCTTCGGGGCCTTATCCCATCTACCTGTTAAGGGATCTTCAAAGGGATATCTTTGCTTAAACGCTTGGGGTAAGGAGCCTTTTTTCAGGCTTCTTCCACACTCTGTCTATAAGGCCTTGGATGCTACTATTTAGTGGAAAGGATCTCCGTTTTTTTGGATCTAGACCACCGAACATCAGATCCTGTACTGAGAGCTCTGGTTTCGCCTCTTCTACCCCCATGGTGGACCTAACTGATTTGACAAATTTGTCCATCTGGTCCAAGGGAAAACAAAAACGGATAGCGTCTTCAGTAGAAGACGAGGAGGAAGCCGAAGAGGAAGGCGAGGAGGGTCCTGACACAACTTCACCCCTGTCATGGGCGGCAGGTGAATCTGAATCAGATAAAACTGGTACATTCTATGCCTGGAAGATTTTCCGTGTCTTGAGGACGCTTTCAACTCTGCTCTTATTATCTCCTTCAGGCTTTCGGTGAAATCCGGAGTCTCCTCCGCTATCTAAAAAGGGAAGGGGCATAGGGGGGTTACTATCTCATCCCAGGCCCCTGCCCTTCCCCCTCAAATGCCCTACCGTCTGCTGCATGCATGGCTGGCACAACCTTTTAGGGCAAGCGTCAGGCAGAGGGCAAGCACAAAAGGCACATTCCCTGTGCTTGCTTTTCACCGAACACTTCTTCCCCTAGTAACAGCACAAAATGGGGAAAAAACTGCATTACTGGGTATTCTAAGTCTGACGATCTCTTACCCAGATTATACAGCAGTAGGTACCGGATCACGGGGAGGGGCCTTTTTCCCAGCTGCGGAACTTCTGCGGCTGGTCATTGAAGAGGAGCGCTCTGTCTGCTGCTGCTGGCTCTCCTGTTGCACCGAGGGAGCTTCTGCAGTGTCCATCATGAAAATGGGGCAGAAGCGCTTTCCTCTTTCCTAGGCTCCTTATATCCTCCCCCGGATATCCGGGTCAGCAGGTCTGGCCAGGGGTCCACCCCCTCCTATTCTCCGCTCCACGGCCCCCCCCGCACCTCCCTGCCGTCCCCACAGCAGGCGCCGTCCAATGATGCAGCCGCCAAAAATTTCAAAAAATTTCAAAAACCGCCGGCCGGCGTCTCACTTCCGGTTCCGGCGGTGGAGACTCCGCCCCCTTTTTTCCCCCGCTCGCACGGACCCCACCGAACCGATGGAGGTAAGTATAATCCCCCGCTGCATCGCCCCTCCAGCCGGGACACGAGCGGAGATCTCCCCCAAACCCAGCCGCGCTGCTGCAGCAGCGGCGCGCGACAAAATTTTCAAAAACCCCGCCGCGCCATCCATAGCAGTGACGCGCGGCGGGAAATTTAAAACCGCCCGCCGCGCCGTCCATAGCAGCGACGCGCAGCGGGAAATTCAAATTTAAATTTTTTTTTTTTTTTTTTTTATTTTAAAAATCACGGCTGCACCCCTTAAGAGGCCCCCACCATGACAGGACCACAGGAGAGGACAGGGAAAGGCATCGGGACCAGGGAGAGGGGGGGAATACTTACCTACCGGCGCTGGCTGGGAGACAGGGATCCTCTGGATACTGCTCCACCTGCTCCGCACACTGCCGTGGAATCCTACCCGGACCCACCGTGGCGCTTCCAGGGGCTCCGCACCGGCCGAGGTAGGAGATCCCCCCCCCCCCCCCCCGCTACCTGGGTCGACCGGCCGGCCTGGGTCCTCCTGAAGATCTTCATCTGTAGGAAACCCGTCCTTTAGGAACAGGAAACCAACTGATGTGTGGGAGAGGTGCCGCCCTTTTATATCTGTAGGTTTCCTGTTCCTAAGGGGCGGATCCCCTCTCTCTGTAGTGCTGTCATGGACGTTCGAATAAAACAGTGTAGCTGACAGCACTTCAGTTATAAAGATGCACGTTCCCGTTCCACATGACCCAATGGAGAAGTACATAACACGAAGAAGAGGAGAACAGCATCAAGTCCGTGTGAAAATAGAAAATCCTTTTTTTTATTTTGCCAAATGCAACGTTCCAACCATTATAGGTCTTTATCAAGCTTGATAAAGACCTGTAATGGTTGAAACGTTGCATCTGGCAAAATAAAAAGGATTTTCTATTTTCACCCCGACTTGATGCTCTTCTCCTCTTCTTTGGGATAAGCAGGTGTTGACTAACCAACCAGACATTGTGATAGTAGACAAGGATCAGAAGACAGCAACGATAATAGATGTAGAAGTGCCAAGTGACAGCAACATCAGAAAGAAGAAATATGTGAAGCTGGAGAAGATTTGGAAGGTGAAGGCAACAGTGATTCCAATGGTGATAGGAGCACTTGGAGCAGTGACCCCTAAGTTGAAAGAATGGCTGCAACAGATCCCAGGAGCAACATCTGAGATCTCTGTCCAGAAGAGTGCAATGCTGGGAACAGCTAAGATCCTGCGCAGAACCCTCAAACTCCCAGGCCTCTGGTAGAGGAACCGAGGTGAGAAAGAAGTTTTTTTTTTTGTTTTATCTATAAATTTCCTATTTGATTTCTAGTTAACTGTGGTTTGAATTAGAAGATGTAAATGACCAAATTTGTGATTTCTTGGTATTTTTGACTTCATTGTTTAGTCACTTACTTACTGGAACAATTTTGTTTTGTCAGCATAGCCATATGAATGCTTGTGGGGGGAAGTTTTATGTTTTGAATGACCACGAACATATCACCATATAATGTACTGAAAAACCCTGCACACCTGATTTATAAGGAGTTTGTTGAACTACTGAACTGATGTCAGGAAGTGGATAAACCAATCTTCTTTTTCAAAATACAAAGGCAGAACACACAGTGCATAAAATTTATGCTTGGTATTGTATATTTATCTGATGCCCTTCTGGATGGTCAGGACTATGCAGCATGTTTTGCATTTAAATGAATTTTCCACCTTTTGAACTTCCCTTCACCGCCTGACATGCCTTTAACATTGCCTGCATGTGACTGTGTTGCAGTGGTGAACAACACATCAGTTCTGTTGCCAGTATTTGGCTGCAGCGGTCACACCTCCATATGGCCGGAACAGGGAGCACAGAGGCCGGATCTTCCAGGCTTCTGTCTATTTTTACTAGTCTCCCAAGCATTGGGTGATGACTGTATCACTGATTGATTGTCCTAGAAAAATAAGGGCTGGTTATTTGTTTTGTCGATATTTTATTTTAGAAAAATGTATAACTATTAATTTTTAACTCATTCTTGTATGTACAACGTTTGTGGCATATGTCACATTCATCCTATTGACAATTTTATGTCATACTTAAAATTTAATGAACAAATGTAAACTAAAAAGCGTTACCATTTTAGAGAAATTTTTTCGTAAAATGCTATCCTTAAGATCCACATATCTCTTGTAAGCGAGACCCCATGTATTAAAGAAATGAGAAACCCGACCCTAATAGAGGCATGACAGTATGGATTCCACTTTGTTACCACATATCTGTTCAATCAAAAAATGAGATTTAGGCCTCTTTCACACATCAGTTTTTTTTACAATCAGTCGCAATCCGTCAAAGTGTTAAAAAAACGGATCCTTCCCATGCGCTTGGGGAGAGAGAGCGATTTTTTATGTGCAAGACGGATAAAACTTGCGGCCATCTGTCGCTAATTGAAATCTATGAGAAAAAAAACTGATCCTGCAGCATCAATTGCAGGATTCGTTTTTTTCACAAAACGACGGATTGTGACTGATGGCAAAAAACTGAAGTGTGAAAGAGGCCTAGGGGAAACCTTTTGCTAAAATGAATAAACGGAAAACCTAAGAACTCGTGGTGAGATGAGAGCAAAGTAATTTGTCCCTTAAATGCCAAAAACTTTCTAACATCTTTTTGATGTTCATAGAAATTCTATTAATAAATAAGGCTTATGCTGTTGACACTGCTAAATATTGGTATCTTTTTCAACTACAAATAGACTAAAAGGGCTTGCAATGCATGCTGGATAATTAACCAAGCACCGATTATATCTGACATGATAGCATGGGTCGAGCTCCATATACCCGGGAGATGCAGGCTATGATTTGCAGCCGGTAACTGACCAATGCTGTCTGCGACTACTGCTGATTAGCCATTTACAAGCCTCTGTCAATCACTGGTAGCGGCATTTAAATGGCGTGATCAAAGATATGCGTGTGCACATCCGCTCCTGTTGACCCTCTGTGACATAATTGGTGGGGCAGTAAGTTGTCTTAGCATCCGAGGGCCTTCTGAAGGGATGCCATCTTTGTTTTCCTGTGAAGACCAGTCACTAGATGGGCCTCCATAAAGGAACAGAAGCGCAAAAACAAGCAATTACCTAGGAGTGAACGGGTTATATTAAAGAAAATAATCATTTACTTGTTAGGCTTTCGGTAACGCGGGGTCTCCAGATGTGGTGTAGTCCATCATGACGGAAGTCATATCCTTTGATCAGATGTAATAAAATGCCATGAAAGATATATCAAATGTATTATTATAATATCACACAAATGCCAGAGCTGGAAATATCCATAACCACATAATTATCTAATAAGGTTTCTTTTGCTTTTAGGCTTTGAGCTTGGTTTTGCCATGGCTAGTCCTAATGCCTTGGTATTGTGGGAAGCTCAGTTTGGCGACTTTCACAACACTGCACAATGTATAATTGACCAGTTTATCAGCCCTGGACAGGCCAAGTGGGTGCGTCACAATGGAATCGTGCTGCTCCTACCGCATGGCATGGAAGGAATGGTGAGGGAATGCTGATCTCACATCTGCTCATCATACAGAGTCACTGACTGATTTACACAGTGGGGAGGTTAATAAAGGCTAAGTGCCCCGGGGGGGGGGGGGTAAACTCATGAATAATTCATCAATCTGCAGTTGCTTTTTATCATGACTGCTTAGTTCCACCTATATTTTTTTTCTGAAAAATGTATAATTAAACAGATGAAATAAAATTTATAGTGAAGCTTTGAGGCAGCCACCCATAACTGTAGTTAGAGATGGTCTATTTGAAGGGTGTTCACCTTAAAGAAACGTATAAATATATAACCAAAAATAAAATATGCTCCTAAAACAAAGCATGTAATATATACATAGTAACATTATGAAAAACAGAAAATGTGAATTTGTTATATTGTTTAACAGAATTAAAATGATGAAAAATTAATCGCATTGTAACAATGTATAGAAGGGATTTTATAAAGATGGAGTACAAAGTGCGTCAGCTGCTGTGTACATGATGAATCACATGAGGCATACAGGCCACTACAGATAGCTATGTAGAGTGGGTTCAGAAAGTATTCAGACCCCTTTAAATTTTTCACTCTTTGTTTCATTGCAGCCATTTGGTAAATGCCAAAAAGTTCATTTTTTTTCTCATTAATGTACACTCTGCACCACATCTTGACTGATAAAAACCAGAAATGTAGAAATTTTTGCAAATTTATTAAAAAAGAAAAACTGAAATATCACATGGTCATAAGTAGGGTTGAGCATTCCGATACCGAAACCCGTTCCGATACCTGAAATCCAATGTAAGTCTATGGGAACAAAATATCGGAATATTTTTAATTCCGATATTTTGTTCCCATAGACTTACATTGGATTTCAGGTATCAGAACCGGGTTTCGGTATCGGAATGCTCAACCCTAGTAATAAGTATTCAGACCCTTTGCTCAAACACTCATATTTACGTCACATGCTGTCCATTTCCTTGTGATCCTCCTTGAGATGGTTCTACTCCTTCATTGGAGTCCAGCTGTGTTTAATTAAACTGATAGGATATGATTTACAAAGGCACACACCTGTCTATATAAGACCTCACAGCTCACAGTGCATGTCGGACCAAATGAGAATCATGTGGTCAAAGGAACTGGCCAAGGAGCTCAGAGACAGAATTGTGGCAAGGCACAGATCTGGCCAAGGTTACAAAAGAATTTCTGCAGTACTCAAGGTTCCTAAGAGCACAGTGGCCTCTATAATCCTTGAATGGAAGAACTTTGGGACCACCAGAAGTCTTCCTAGACCTGGCTGTCCAGCCAAACTGAGCAATCGTGGGAGAAGAGCCTTGGTGAGAGAAGTAAAGAAGAACCCCAAGATCACTGCGGCTGAGCTCCAGAGATGCAGTAGGGAGATGGAGAAAGTTCCACAAAGTCAACTATCACTGCAGCCCTCCACCAGTCGGGCCTTTATGGCAGAGTCGCCCGTCGGAAGCCTCTCCTCAGTGCCAGACATATGAAAGCCTGCATAGAGATTGCTAAAAAAAAACACATGAAGGACTCCCAGACTTTGAGAAATAAGATTCTCTAGTCTAATGAGAAAAATAACTTTTTGGTGATAATTCTAAGCGGTATGTGTGGAGAAAACCAGGCACTGCTCATCACCTGTCCAATACAATCCCAACAGTGAAACATGATGGTGGCAGCATCATGCTATGGGGTGTTATTCAGCTGCAGGGACAGGACGACTAGTTGCAATTGAAGGAAACATGAATGCGGCCAAGTACAGAGATATCCTGGATGAAAACCTCTTCCAGAGTGCTCTGGACCTCAGACTTGGCCGAAGGTTCACCATCCAACAAGATAATGACCCTAAGCACACAGCTAAAATAACAAAGGAGTGACTTCAGAACAACACTGACCATTCTTGACTGGCCAAGCCAGAGCCCTGACCTAAACTCAAGTGAGCATCTCTGGAGAAACCTGAAAATGGCTGTTCACCAACATTCACCATCCAACCTGACAGAACTGGAGAGGATCTGCAAGGAAGAATGGCAGAGGATCCCCAAATCCAGGTGTGAAAAACTTGTTGCATCATTCCCAAGAAGACTCATGGCTGTACTAGCTCAAAAGGGTGGTTCTCTCAATACTGAGCAAAGGGCCTGAATACTTATGACCATGTGATTATTTCAGTTTTTCTTTTTTAATAAATTTGCAAAAATTTCTACATTTCTGTTTTTTTTTTTTATCAATATGGGGTGCAGAGTGTACATTAATGAGAAAAAAAATGAACTGTTTTGCATTTACCAAATAGCTGCAATGAAACAGAGTGAACAATTTAAAGGGGTCTGAATACTTTCCGAACCCACTGTAAGCTCCAATTACGGCACTGTACAGTATCACCATGACGTGCATACCAAACCCTAACACGATCTTCACCATTAGCGCCGTGAAAAAAAACTCTGCAATATGCTGATCATGACATGTCATCTACGTGCTGGGTATAAGTTCTCCCACTCTGGAGGACTTGTCAAATCCCTTAATTACAGGATGACCATAATACATGGTTATATTAACTTAGGAGGGTGCCATAGTAAACTACATTTGTTCTGCAGACGTATGTGACTGCCCACAGTTTTGCTCTGATACCAGCTGGTGGATGGGGTTTTAGCTCCGCAGCGATCATCTATATGAATTGTATAACACGTCTGTATGTCGTCCTTATGAGACAGGCGTGTAGCTGTGGTTATAAGAGCTGTACACACTTGCTCTCTCCTTGGCATCTACGAAGGGCCAGCGTTGTGGTGATAAGACATCCGTTTTGCATTTTATAAGTGCGTGTTCTATTTCTTTCATTACAACCAGTGCATATATTACCCTTCATGTTCCTTTCTAACCTCTCAATACATTAATGTCACTTGAGTACATATGATTCATCCTAAAGTGATTCTCCAATGTATTAACCAGTCTAGTGAATCTCAATGGTACACAAATTGAGTTTCATTTTTTTCCTAATGATAACCTTGGCTACCCTTTCCAGCTGGTAGTTCATATTTCTTAAGGGACATCTCCTATTGCACCAGAATAAATTGCTTTCTAGAAGGTCTTTATGCTGCTGCTCTTCCCTTGCTTTCAATAATGTGATTCTGAGACAAGCATTCTTAAACTCTTCTGCTT
>JARQOD010000003.1:472689686-472837945 GCA_033576555.1 Oophaga sylvatica | reverse complement strand
TTTACCATTTAAAATTTTTTTTCCATTGACTCAGTCTCCCCTTTAAATTTTTCTCTACACCTTTCTGATTTCGGGTTTCATTTTCTTTGTCAAAAGGGGATCCCACACGAACAATATCGCTAACTGATCGCTAAAAAACGCACATTTAGCGTCCCTTACATTTGTTCGGCGGCGCGCCCAGCGACGAGCTCCTCGTGACCGCCGCCGGAATCTTTTCCGACCCTTTTCTCCCCGGGCGCTCCCCGGGAAGTATAACGCTAGTGGGGCACTTTTCTAGCGATTTGCGTACTTTTGTCCCGCTAAAGTCGTTTAAAAAACGCAAACCGTAGCGTCGTTAATATACGCTAAATGTGCCGCATTTACAAAATTCAAAAAATCCCGCTAGCGATCGCATTAGTATCTCTTATCGGGACGTACGGATTGTTTATTGGCATACCTTTTTTCCTTTTTTTTTTTTTCTCCCTGCCCCAGCTCTTCTCTCCGTACTCCCGTCTTTTGTGCCCTCCTATTTCCTGGTTATCTCTTCCCCCCCCTCCACCCTGGGGGGGACGCTCCATCTTGAGGCTTTTTCCACGCCCGGGAACCACAGCGCTTGGACAGGGGGAAAATTCCCGCTCCGCTAAGCCCCCCCCCTTAGACCCATCTTTCCAGGTGTTCGGGACACCTCCGGAACACCTCCAAAGAACCGGGGCTACATACCCTTTAAATCTTTGCGGCACGCCCCCGCCGCAAACCGGGAATGCTGCGTCTGAAAAACGCGCCGCATGTCCTTTACGCAGGTTTGCCACCTGCGTATTGTTACGCATAGTGAGACGGGATTTCTTGAAATCCCCTCCACTATGCTGAACATCTGGACGCTGCGTGTTTGGGCGCTGCGCCAGCGCACAGCGCCAAACACGCAACGTTTCCTGACCGTGGAAACTCCCCTTACAGCGCTCATGCTGAGCTGTTTACAGCGCTTTGATTCCCCTCATTCTCCACATGCAGGAGTCCCTCCTTCCCTGGTATCTATGATGCTCTCCCCCTTGCCTCCACATCACATGCTTCTCATTTTTCAGCGTTCCAAGCCTCCCTTTACGGTTGCCTTCCCCACTGTTGTTATGACACGTGATTCTTTTATACAGCGCAGGCGTCCTTGCCACCTGCAGCCTAAGCCTCATTCCTTCTACACGTGCGCTCCTGCCCGCCCCCCTCGCCCCCCCCTCCCCGCCTTATTTCCGGTCTTTGGGCTACTTTAACCCACTGACTACCAATGTCTCTACACACCACCACAGACGGCACCTGAACCTTCATCCTACCAGGTATGCAGCACTTCTCTTTCCCCCCCTTGCTCTCTCACTATACTCGCAGCTGTACATTTCTTTAACCCCTGCCTCACTTGCTCCTTCTTAGGACCTTCAGTTGGTCCCTGCTCTGTCGGATTTCCGTATATATGGCCTGGAGGTATGCCTGTTCCCCGTTCCCCCCCTCATTTGGGCTCCAGGTTATTCATGGTTTGTGCATGTTTCTTACCTATATTTATTGCATGTATTTTACCTCTGTTTTTTTCCACATCTTATTTCAGCCTTTTCAAGTTCTCATATCCCACAGTGGCCTCCTCTGTTTCCTTTCTGTTATCTTCCTTAAGGTCAGTATTTATGTATACACTGCCTCTTGTCCATATTAATCCCCTTATTCCATATCAAAGCATTTCAGCCCCTCTGTTGTCCCGTCCGAGACTGCACTCCTCAAAGTGTGTCACATACTCAGATTTACACGGTTTTTACCAGTAGATATTGTATTAATTGATACGTATGTGTATTCAGTATTCATAATTGTGTACATAAATTCTTGTGTATATATTTCCTTGTATATTGTGCATAATGTCTTTCCTATATAAAAATATTTTTGCGTTTTAAAAATTTTTTTCAAAAACATTTTTTTCATAGAATTTTTTTAAAAAAAAATGTTTTCATAGAATTTTTTTCAAAAAATTTTTTTTCTCAAATTTCTCAATGTCTTGGATTTAGTTTAAATATGTATATATGTATATACCTTTCCTCGATCCTGTACATAATTGTTACTTTGTTTATTAATTCTTGTATTGAATTTTGTGATCTAACCTTCTATCTTTTTTGTGTATATTTTCTTTGGTTAGGTTTGAGAAAGACCCATTGCAGGTCGAAACGTTACCTCTACACGTTTTTTATGCTGTGGTGTTTTCAAATAAAACTTTTTTCACTTGCATTGAAAGATTGTTTGAGTGCGGCTGTTTTCCAATTACAATCACCGATTTGGGCGCCACATTTAAATAGCTTCCGCGACAAATCAGCACATTCTTTGTCCCGCGTGAAAAGGAACAAATCTACAGACAAACCCGCCCCCAACCGTCATTCACTGTGGTACACGAAACAAAATACCCTGGCTGCAGAAGCAAATAGTCTCATGTCAGCGGAAACAACAGCCGCTGCAGCCGGGGAAAATTACGTACTAGCTGTGCGTCGTCTGCGATGTCACAAGCACTATTCACAACAAAATTCATTTTGGTGCCCTGGAGAGATACATAGTAACGTTAATTTAAAGTAGTGCACAACCCATTTAAACACTGCTTCACTGCTTAGGCGCACACGGTCAGCCGCATACATATTCTAGAATACCCGATGCATTAGAATCGGGCCACCATCTAGTTTTACTATAATTATCATCATTTTACAGTGAATGCAGCTGTTTTCTTATCACTTCTAATCATAATGATTTCTTATGATTTTCCAATGTGTCTGTAAAAAATATTATTTGTCCGTGATTTTTTGATAAGTTGTTCAAAAAATTAAAAAGTCAATTTGGCAACCCTGTGCTAAGCTATTTGTTTTTTTTCTTATATTTGACTTAAAAATGACATAAAACTGAATGGCACATCCAGACTAGTGTGAATAGGTGCATACCAGGAGAAGCTACCTCCATATACAATATATAAAAAAAGGTTGCACTCTATCATGCTAAAGCTTGTCAATATGAAATAATGAAATATGAATAGCAATACGACTTTTGAATATTAGGAAAAAAATTTTTGAGACTCCGCATAAAATTTGGCCAAATTATATCTGTCCATCAACCATCGTCAAGGTGGCCTCAAAAACTGATGGTCCTTACGTGTGTGAATACCTCTCCTAGCTTACTTAAATTGTGACCAAAATGTCACTTTTTTGGCTTACTTAAATTTTTGGAGCAACTCTGCCTTGGTTTTCTCTTACTGAGGATCGGGTGGGGATTGCCCCAAGAGTCAAAATAATTTGCCATGTGGATGCCCTACAAATTTGATTTTACTTCAGAACTGATATAATGATTTTATGTGATGTCAAAAAGCCATATTATTGACCCACAAATACATTCTCCCATTTTCACAGTACAATTATATAACTGCTGCTGGAGGTATTTGCTCCAAATCATTGTTTTAATGCAGTTCAGCCTCTCTTCTCCATAGAGAATGGTTGAAGTGTTGACTACACTGTAATGCAAAGTGGAATCATATAAAAAAAATGTCCAATAAAGAAAAATAAGGGTGTAATAATTTATAAAGATTTTTATTAGAATAAAAATAATTAAGTAATAATATCAGCTGAATCAAGTAGTGGCACACTTTTTATAAAGTGTATAATATTAAAACCTATACTAAGGAGAGATAATATTGCAGCAATGCGAAAAGAAAAAGTAAAAAATTAGATATATCAATAATACATATAAATATATGGCTCAAAGAAAATGCATAACTTAACAAAGCACCATTAATAGTAAAAATAAATCAAATAAATAAATCAATGAACAATCAAGTAATACACAAAATAAGAAAAAAAACAAATTGTACCAAAAAAGGTATCAAAAGTGAAACAGTGCAAGAGCAGCAGTGAAACAAAAGGAATTTATCATGCACAAAAACGTCCTAATAATATCAACTAGTAAAATACACAAAGTGTTAATAAGAAAAAAGACTCGGACCTGGATCTGTAAGGGAGAAATGATCCTGTACATCATCCTGGGAATCAGATCAACCAAATTGGTTCTAGCCATCAATGTAGTGGCAGATATCGCAGCTAGATCTCTCCCCATCCGGTTTATCACATTTATAGTCTATATTTGTTATGTTGTTCTCTGTAAATCTGGTAAAATGTACAAATTGTAAAATTCTGCCGTTCCATCCGTTATATAGGCACTAACTCGCTAAGCCCGAAGGAAAGGGTGATCCTCCAGCCATGGTTCCCTAGAGGTTTCCTCCACAGTGGGTTTTCCACTCCTGAGTGTTGGGGAGTGACTCTTCGTGAGTCAGGGGTTGTGCAATTTTCAGAGACATGTGAATTTAAATAAAGTTGAGAATGTTTGACACCTAATTGCTATGCTCCGTGTATTTATTTTCTGCGCTTCTGATTCATTTTATTTGGGAGTCGTGGTCCATCACACATCACTGCCTGGAAATTTGTAGGCCGCAGTTTTGCCCCAGGGGTTGCCCCTGCTCTGGTGAAGAAGATGGAGTAGAGGAGATAAGCATTACAGCACGGCACCTGAGAGTGTGCGCTCATCCTCGGAGTACAGACTCAGTATATCACAGGATTACAAGCAGCTTTTTCGCTTCATTCATAAAGTGAGCATTTGGGGCAGTAATTACATCAGTATTTGTTAGCTAAAAACCAGAGGGAACAAACACAAACAAAAATAACGGAATCACTGTCACCCCTTCTGTGTTTTGGATCCTCTCCTGGCGTCTGGTAACAAATACTGATGTAAAATATCACCATGTTAGGGATGCCCTAAATCCTCACTGACTGATCTGATGGTGTGAGCTGCAGTTAAGCAGCGGAGGTCGGAAATGTTAGGGAGGTTTCAAAATCCCTGTCTCTTGTGGTTCTAAAAACAAACTGTCCTTTCCTCACCCTCTCCAGGAAAGACACATGATCACCTCTATGATAACCGCCTCCCTGTCCGCACCTCACTTACACCCAGCTGCAGCACCTGAGTGTGAGATGCACTCATGTAGGCCAAATTCTGCTCCATATTTTCATGCAAAAATAACATAATACAGTTCCAACAAAGTGGATGACCTGTACATAATAAAAAAGGCAAAAAAAGTCATCTCAACCATTAGAAGAGCCACGCATGGAGACTTGCAATGGGTGAGGGATCGGCAGAAGCAGTGATCAGCATCAGAATCTTCTATTAAGAGTCTTACTTTGTTGTGCAAAAATAGAGAAAGGAAGTCCTAACCATAAAAAAAAATTATGAATTTCAGACAACTGTCTTACACATTGCATGTTGTTGCTTCTCACACGTATGGAAATCTCACGCCCCTCGGCCTTTGTTTACACTAAAGAATGTGAAATACATTGAGTTTATGTAATCCACAGCCGTCACTTTCTCTTGCGCTTCACGTGTGTTTTATTTGTGGGTTTTCCCCAGACTTTAATGAGGTGCAGAAAA
Source organism: Oophaga sylvatica (assembly GCA_033576555.1). Taxonomy (NCBI): domain Eukaryota; kingdom Metazoa; phylum Chordata; class Amphibia; order Anura; family Dendrobatidae; genus Oophaga; species Oophaga sylvatica. Next base: position 472,832,500 of record JARQOD010000003.1, on the reverse strand, counting down.
TCAGCAAATAAAAATATGATTCTATTGCGTTTCTGCAGCTAAATGGATGTAATCCACACAACATTATCAATAAAGCTGAAACAAAGCTCAGCAGACAGGAAGCTTACAAAACAAAGTAGTTTTATTTAAAACACAATATCCAAAAAGAAACATAAGCAAAGATGAAAACAAAAAATGAGATAAAAGCGCATAAAATAAACACTCAAAAATGCAACAAAAAACCCACAAGTAATCTAATAGAAGCATGAAATGCTGAAGAAAATCTGCAACGTCAAAAACTCACCACATAATCACTGTGGAAACATGGCCTTAGGGGGTAATTCTGCTGATTGTGAGACGAGACAAGTATGCTGCCAATGGGAGAGAATTTATGGTCTGAGTTAAGGGGATTCTCCTGCTAAAAAAAATAATAAAAACAACAACAAAATATTTTGATACAGTCTCTGGAAGAATACTAGGCAATATAGGGGTGTCCTTTGTCCATGATCCTCGTGGTCAGTGTGGTTATATATCTCACAAAATTAGAATATCATCAAAAAGTTAATTTATTTCAGTTCTTCAATACAAAAAGTGAAACTCATATACTAGATTGAAATTACTCTAACAGTGATCTATTTCAAGTATTTATTTCTGTTAATGTTGATGATTATGGCTTACAGCCAATGAAAACCCAAAAGTCATTATCTCAGTAAATTGAATACTTTATAACACCAGCTTGAAAAAATGATTTTAAAATCCGAAATGTTGGATCTGAAATGTATGTTCAGTAAATGCACTCAAGACTTGGTCGGGGCTCCTTTGGCATCAATTACTGCATCAATGCGGCATGGCATGGAGGTGATCAGCCTGTGGCACTGCTGAGGTGTAATGGAAGCCCAGGTTGCTTTGATAGCAGCCTTCAGCTTGTTTGCATTGTTGTGTCTGGTGTCTCTCATATTCTTCTTGACAATTCTCTATGGGGTTAAGATCAGGCGAGTTTGCTGGCCAATCAAGCACAGTGATACTGTTGTTTTTAAACCAGGTATTGGTACTTTTGGCAGTGTGGACAGGTGCCAAGTCCTGCTGGAGAATGAAATTTCCATCTCCAATAAGCTTGTCTGCAGAGGGAAGCACAAAGTGCTCTAAAATTTCCTAGTAGCCGCCTGCGCTGACTTTGGTCTTGATAAAACACAGCAGACCTACACCAGCAGATGACGTGGCTCCCGAAACCATCATTGATTGTGGATACTTCACACTAGACCTTGGAAATCCAGGTCCCAGAGTCTGGAGGAAGAGTGGAGAGACAGACAAGCGAAAGCTGCTTGAGGTCTATCACCAGGAATTTCAGGGCCCCATACTGTATAAATTTTGGGGCACCCTTGAGACTTCGCCCATGCTCCATAAAGCTTTGCCATCACCTCTCGAACTTCCCACAGTCCCACCACCCACTCTTGGAAAAACTCCACTTCTGCACCACGTCCTCACCAATCACACATTAACAGTTCCCATCTAACACCAGATCACATTCATAGCCAGCAACTATTGTTTTGGCCTAAAGATTTTTTTTAGCATGAGCCCTAAGCCACTCTAATCTATTAAACATTTGTTAAAATATTCTATATTCTTTTTAGCTATATTTTTATTTGTTTCTTTAACCCCATAGCAACTGCTGATATACATTAAAACGGTGGCTGCTAAGGGTACTTATTCCCTCATCAATGTTTTAAAACAGCGAATAAGGCTATATCGCCCTCCAGAGTTAGAAAATCTCTGGGTTCTCGGCTACTGGGGGTTGCTCACACCCTGGAGAACATGATCAGGGCTGGATTTTCCAGTGTCACATCATGGTTATTAAGTGAATAACGGTGATCTAAAAAAAAAAAAGTGTCGGCTGTTTCAATGATTTCTCTCTCTTCTGACATGATGTACAAGCCAAAGGAGAGAAAAATGATGCCCCTAAGATCCCCCGGTGCCTCCACCACCTACTCGCCTGGCGTCATCTTCCTGAGAAAAAAAATGTCGGGCGCATGCGCAGTGCACCTGCCAAGATCTGCTGGCCGCTATCTGGCAACAATAGGACATTTTTCCTATTGGTTCCTTTTGATCACTATGATAGACCCTATCACAGTAATCAAAATACAAAAAATAAATCAAGCCCTTTATTGTCACCCCTTTAGTTAGATAAAAATGCAAAAAAAAATGTTCTCCATTCTTTGCAGTTGGGCTTAGGGTTAGGTTTGGGGTTAAGATTAAGCTAGGGGTTGTGCTTAGGGTTAGAATGGGGGGGTTGGAAAAGTGAAAAAAAAAACATGACAATATGATGTCTAGAGTTGAGCGCAAATGCTTGCTATTTGAGTTTGCATAGGGGGGTTAGCTATGCATGGAGTATAACGGATCCCCACGTTTTTTTGGGTGTCTAAGAGCTGCAAAACATGCGGGGAGGAAAACACGATCAACCGCGATATTCGGTGCATACCCGAGCACTAAATGCAAATAGAAGTAGTGAGCACTTGCGCTCAACACTAATGAGTGCATATTCAATATGACGACCTAATGTTATCAAATGTGTGTCTACTTCTGGGTTCAAAATGCTCACTATACCCCCGGATAAAGTCCTTGAGGGGTGTGGTTTCCAAAATGGGGTTTCCACTGTTAGGCACATGAAGTATTCTCCAAATGCGACATGTCGTCAGCTAATTATTCCAGCAAATTTTACATTCAAAAAGTCAAACCCTGTTCCTTCCCTTCCCGAGCCCTGCCTTGCACCCAAACAGTAGATTTCCCACAAATAAGATATCGGCGTATTCAGGAGAAATTGCACAACAAATTCTGGGGTCCATTTTTTCCAGTTACTCTTGTGAAAATAAAAAAAGCTTGGGTCTAAAGTAATTTTTTTTCTGAAAAAAATTAAATGCTCATTTTTTCCTTCCACATTGCTTCAGTTCCTGTGGAGCACCTGAAGGGTTAATAAACTTCTTTAATGTGTTTTTAAGCACCTTGAGGGGTGCATTTTGTAGAATGGTGTCACATTTGGGTACTTTCAGTCATATAGACCCCTCAAGTCACTTCAAATGTAATGTAGTCCCTAAAAAATGGTTTGGGAAATTTTGTTGAAAAAACGAGAAATCGCTGGACAACGTTTAACCCTTGGATAACTTCCTAGCAAAAAAAATGATGTTTCCAAAATTGTGCTGATGTAAAGTACACATGTGGGTAATGTTATTTAACTTTTTGTGTGACATACCGTATTTTTCGGACTATAAGACGCACCGACCATAAGACGCACCCCAAATTTTCAGAAGGAAAATCGGGAAAAAAAAATAATGTGTCAAATGGGGGTCCATCTTACAGTCCGAATTCAGCTTACCAGCGAAGGGATCAGCACAGGTAGAGGAGTGGTCACTGGGGGTTCGTTCGGTGGTCCAGGCTTGGGTGCGGGTGGGTGGTGCTGTGGGGTGGCTGTGCTCTGTGGGGTGGCTGTGCTCTGTGGGGTGGCTGTGTCTGTGGGTGTTGTGTTCTGTGGGGTGGCTGTGTTCTGTGGGGTGGTTGGGCACTGTGGGGTGGTTGGGCACTGTGGGGTGGCTGTGTTCTGTGGGGTGGCTGTGCTCTGTGGGGTGGCAATATACTCACAAATCCGGTGGTGGTCCCAATGCAGCTTCCTTATGTGCGGTGGTGTTATCGGGGCAGCAGAGGGGCTCTGGGCTGCGTGGGGGGCTCCGCCGGCATTTCGTCCTAGCCTGAAAGCCCCCCACAGCTCCGCTGCTGTGACGCGGTGCCGTGCTGAAAGATGGCCGCCAGGGGCCTCTGCATCTGGACCGCCACCGGAGGCCCCTGGCGGCCATCTTTCAGCACGGCACCCGTCGCAGCTGCGGGGGGCTTTCTGGCTAGGACGAAATGCCGGCGGAGACCCCCCACGCAGCCAGAGCCCCGCTGCTGCCCCGACACCACCACCGCACCACAGGGAAGCTGCATTGGGACCGCCGCCACCTCCGGACTTTTAGGTATGTTGCGACCATAAGACGCACCCCCATTTTCCCCAAAATTTTTTGGGAAAAAAGTGCATCTTATGGTCCGAAAAATAGGGTAACTCCCTGATCTAAGGGCATAAGAATTAAAAGTTTAAAAATTGTGAAATTTTCAAAAAAATTTTCATTTTTTTTAACAAATAAGCGCAAGTCTTATCGAAGAAATTTTACCACTATCATGAACTGAAGGCCTTCTTTGCTGGGAGCCCTGATATCACATGCAACACCTCCAACTGTTTTCATACTCAGGTGGCACAAATATCAGTTTTGTAGACTACCATTGTCAGAAAAATTTAAGGATAGTAACAAGAGTAGTTGAGTCCAAGGAAGTGGAGGCTTAACGGTCTCGGAGGCCTCCTGCTACAGGCAACACATATGAAGGAGACCCAACCAGGAGTGTTCACATTTCCAAAAATTATTGGCAGACACAATCAAAGTGGTATCAATTTCACCACAGTAGAAATAGTATAATAGGGACCGATAGGTTTTCCACTACACCCCGTCCAGCAGACGGACACCCAACCAAGAGTGTTCACATTTCAAAAAATTAGTGGCAGACACCACAAAAGTGGCATCAATTTCACCACAGTATAGATAGTATAATAGGGACTGATATGTCTTCCACTACACCCAATCCAGCAGATGGACACCCAACCAGGAGAATTCACATTTAAACAAATGAGGGCCTTACACCACAGAAGTGTCATCAATTTCACGAGAGTAGAAATAGTATAATAGGGACCAATACGTCCTCCACTACACCCAATCCAACAGATGGACACCCAACCAGGAGTGTTCACATTTCCAAAAATTGGTGGCAGACACCACAAAAGTGGCATCAATTTCACCACAGTATAGACAGTATAATAGACCGACAGGTCTTCCACTACACCAGAAGATGGACACCCAACCAGGAGTGTTCACATTTTAAAAAATGAAGGCCTAACACCACCAAAGTGAAATAACTGTCACGAGAATAGAAATAGTATAAATGGGATTGAGACGTCTTTCACTACAGCTAACCCAGCAGATGTAGACCAACCATGACTATACACATTTCCACAAATTTGTGTTAACATCAGCAGCAGGAGCCACAGTAGCCAAGCTACAGATATCACAGAGTGCAGTTATGTGACATTAAAGCATCACATTAAAAAATGCAATATCACCCAGTCTGTATAGTCTGCGATTGAGGTGCAAAAGTCCTTGAAGCTCCATGACTTGTTCATCTTGATGAAAGTTAGGTGGTCTACACTTTCAGGGGACAGCCGGTTGCACTTATCCGTTAGGACACCACTAGCAGCGCTGAAGACACGTTCTGAGAGAACGCTGGCTGCTGGGCACGATAATACCTCCAAGGTGTGTGAGGCGAGCTCAGGCCTCTCATCCATTTTGGAAGACCAAAATGTGAAATGGTCCAAACCCTCCCTGATGGTATTGATATTCAGTTCTACATACTCCTGCACCATCCTCTCCATTCGTTCACCACGTGTAAGACATGGACTCTGTTGTGCTGGTGCATGAGTTGGTCTAAAAAAAGTGTCAAAGGACTCATAGAAATTGCTTCTTCCACTTCCACCACTGCTGCTGCTAATGTTTTGGTGTTGATGAATTGACGTACCGGAGGTTGGAAGTCTTGAGCTGCGATGCGAACTGTGCTTCACTGCTGTCTTGGGGAAAAGCTCTCTTAAGGTTGTGTAAAAGCGTGTTTCGATACTCCAGTATTCACGGGTCCTTTTCCAGGATGGGAATCATCAGGCAAAATTTGGTTATATAACGTGGATCTAACAGAATGGCAACCCAGTAGTCAGCAGTATTCCTAATCATAACTATACGGGGATCATGTTGCAGACAGTGCAGAAAGAAGGCACTCATATGTCGGGCTCTACCATGAGGTCCAAACCCATGCTGTGTTGGTGGCTGGGTAGCAATGAGGCTTGTTTTTTCTGTCCCCTCCCACTAACCACAAATAACAGAGACGGGAGACTTATCTGACAGTTGCTCGCCTATCACCTCTTCCTCCTCCATTTGTTCCTCGGATCTTGCACCTTCGATAAGTTTGTCTGTTATCACTAGCCCTCCTCGATCGCAGTAATCCACCCTCCCTTGGCACCCGCCTGTGTGACGACAGTCTTGAACTTAGAGACAATGTTATACCTTCCACATCCTACTCTGCTTCCTCCTCTTGTTCTGGGACACCATCTCCTCCCGCAGGCTATTCAAAGTCTGCTCCAGCATATAGATGACCGGAATAGGGATGCTGATGACGGTGTAGTCAGTGCTAGCCATCTTAGTAGCCATTTCGAAACTGTGCAGAAGGGTGCAGAGGTACTTAATTTGTGCCCACTTTGTAAGCGTGGTATGTGCCACGTTCGTACTGCATTGGCCCAGGCTATACGACGTGACATACTGCGTCAGGGCTCGTTGCTGCCACAGTCTTTACAACATGTAGAGAGTGGAATTCCACCATGTTGACACATCGCATATCAACATGTTAACTGGCATGGACACAGACCTCTGTATCAATGCAAGTTGATGAGCAGAGGAGTGCGAACGGCGGAAATGAGCACACAGCTTACGTGCTTTCTGGAGCAGCTCACCCAGGCCAGGATAGTGGCAGAGAAAACGCTGTACCACCAGGTTGAGGACGTGAGCCATACAAAGCAAGTATGTGAGCTTGCCTTGCCATAGGGCCGCCACCAGGTTTGCACTGTTATCGGACACTGCCTTCCCTGGATGCAGGTTCAGCGGAGACAGCCATTGATCAAACTCAGACTGGAGCACTGTCCACAACTTTTCAGATGTATGTTTGCGATCTCCAAGGCATATCAATTTTAATACTGCCTGATTGCGGTGAGCCCTGGCTGCACAGTATGGAGGTGGTGGGGATTCGCTCTGCACTGTTGAAATGAGTGTCTCATTAAGGCAGAAGTTAAGGGTGCAGGTGGAGGCCCTAGAGGAGATAGAGGAGGCAGAATCAGTGGAGGAAGTGTTAAATGTAAAGGTTTGTGCTGCAAGCCTTGGGGATTCCAAGACTTGTGGAGCACAGCTTGGCCCCACAGCCACCAGTCACCCAGTCAGCGAGATGTAACGCCCTTGGCCATGCTTACTTGTCCAAGTGTCTGTGGTGAAATGCACCCTGGCACACAGAGATTTAGTCAAGGAATGGGCTATGTTGTCTGTGACATGCTGTGTAACACAGGCACAGTTTTCTTAGAAAAGTAATGGCGACTGGGCAATTGGTACTGGGGGGACTGCGACGGCCATCAACTTTCGGAAACTGTCTGTATCTACCAGGCGGAAAGGCATTTCTGTGGCCAACAGATTGGAGATGGTGGAGTTCAACCTCTTAGCTTTATCATACATAGGAGCAAACAATATTTTATGTGACCACACTTGAGAAACTGTGGGCTGGCTGCAGTGCTGAGAGAGGCGGAGTATGGTGAACTGGACAAACTGCTGGACCATGAGAGAGGTGCAGGCGAAGATGTTACGGTGGATTGAGAAACTTGTGGTGTGCTCGTTCTCTGAGATAGGTCAAAAACAGCAGACATGTCCGCTTCCGTTATTGTTATGATTTGGTAGCTGAGGAGAGCAGGCAAAAAAGGAAATACACCAGAGAGGTTGGAATCTATGGGATTGCAGTACCCTGACTAACCACCACAACTAAAGGCAGCCGTGGAGCGTACCTACGTTGGTCCTAGACGCCTCGTCACAGCCTGAGAAGCTAACTACACATAAAGACAGAAAGAGGAAAACTATCTGCCCCGGAGCAGATCCCCAAAGAACATAGAAAGCCCCCAAACATGTAATGGCGGTTAGACAAGAAGAAATACAGACACAGACAGAAAATAGTATGAGCAAACGTTGGGGCCCAAACTTCCTAAATAGAAAAGGATAGGAAGGACACTTACTGCAATCCCAAAAAACCCTGAAAAGTACCAACACTACTAATTACAAAAACACCTGAGATCACACGACCTCTACCACCTAAATTAGTTCTCTGGTGTAACAAAACTAAACAGCAGCCACTGAAAAAAACTAGAAAAGGCAAATGAACAAACAACAGTGGCTGAACTAAACTGAGAGGAGCACAAGCCCCCGGAGGGGACCCGGCAGACCCCCACAGAAGTGCAGGACAAAATGCAAAAAGCAAGCACAAAAAACTAAAAGAAGAAAATGTCTTATCTGTTAGCAGAAGATGCAGGCACGAAACAGCAAGCCACAAAGTGAACAGGAATCAAAGATGAGACCAGAACAATTGATCACCGGCAACCCTGATGGGAGGGAACCTCCCTTATATAAGACCAGTCAGTAACACCTGATCGCCAATCTTCACAATCTTCATTGGATAGTTCAATACTGTATGTAACCACCAGAGGGAGCTTCTGCTCAGAATTCATTTCTAGCACATTCACAACAGTACCCCCCCCTTGAGGAGGGGTCACCGAACCCTCATTTGAGCAACCAGGTCGGTCAGGATGAGCTCTGTGATACGCACAGATGAGTCTCCTAGCATGGATGTCCGAAGCAAACACCCAAGAATTGTCCTCCTGACCATAACCTCTCCACTTAACCAAATATTGGAGTTTCCGTCTAGAAAAACGAGAATTCAATATTTTCTCAACCACATACTCCAGATTGCCCTCAACCAAAACAGGGTCAGGAGGCACAGCCATAGGAACCACTGGCTCAACAAACCTCTTCAATAAGGACTTGTGGAACATGTTATGGATCTTAAATGTCCCTGGAAGAAGTAAACGAAAGGAAACAGGATTAAGAATCTCCATGATCTTATAAGGTCCAATGAACCTAGGCTTAAACTTAGGAGATGCAACTCTCATAGGGATATTTCTCGAGGACAACCAGACCAAGTCCCCCACTTCAAACCGAGGACCATCAGTCCTATGCCGGTTGGCAAACCGCTGGGCCCTCTCCTGAGAGAGGGACAACCTCTCCACTACCTGGTCCCAAATCTGCTGCATACGCTCCACAACAGAGTCAACACCTGGACAGACAGAAGCCTCCGTCTGTCATGAAGAAAATCGAGGGTGAAACCCAAAATTGCAGAAAAATGGAGACATCAAAGTGGCAGAGCTAGCCCTATTATTAAGAGCAAACTCAGCCAAAGGCAAAAAAGAGACCCAGTCATCCTGATCAGCAAACACAAAGCATCTCAGATAAGTCTCCAATGTCTGGTTTGTTCTCTCAGTTTGTCCATTGGTCTGAGGATGAAAAGCCGAGGAGAAAGACAATTGAACACCAAGTTTAGAACAAAAAGTCCTCCAAAATCTGGAAACAAACTGGACTCCTCTGTCAGACACAATGTTCTCAGGAATGCAGTGTAACCGAACCACGTGCTGAAGGAACAAAGGCACCAATTCAGAGGAGGAAGGCAACTTAGGTAAGGGCACAAGATGTATCATTTTGGAAAACCTATCACAAATCACCCAGATAACGGTCATTCTCTGAAAAACAGGGAGGTCGGAAATGAAATCCATAGAGATATGGGTCCATGGTCTCTTGGGCACAGGCAATGGCATCAACAAACCACTAGAGCGAGAGCAAGGCTTGGAGCGAGAGAAAGTCCCGCAGGACTGCACAAATTCCCTGACGTCACGAGACAAAGTAGGCCACCAAAAGGACCGACTAACCAAGTCTCTGGTACCAAAAATTCCGGGATGACCGGCCAACGCGGAACAATGAATCTCAGACATCACACTCTTTTTCCACCGGTCTGGGACAAACAATTTCCCAATAGGGCAGCGCTCGGGTTTATCCTCCTGACACCCTTCCAGAGCCAGTCTCAAATTGGGCGAGATGGCGGAAAGAACTACACCCTCTTTCAAAATAACAGCAGGATCAGACAACTCAGGAGAGTCCGCAAGGAAACTCCTCGAGAGGGCATCCGCCTTAACATTCTTAGTGCCAGGAAGAAAGGAAACCACAAAATTAAAACGTGTGAAAAACAAGGCCCACCTGGCCTGTCTAGGATTAAGTCGCTTGGCTGATTCCAGATAAACCAGATTCTTATGGTCCGTGAGGACCACCACCTGATGTTTGGCTCCCTCCAGCCAATGTCTCCACTCTTCAAAAGCCCACTTCATGGCCAATAACTCCCGATTACCCACGTCATAATTACGTTCAGTTGGAGAAAATTTTCGAGAGAAAAAGGCACAAGGGTTACTTTTAGAGGTCTCTGGATCTCTTTGGGACAAAACGGCACCTGCCCCAATTTCAGAGGCATCAACCTCCACCTGAAATGGCAGAGAAACATCAGGCTGCCGTAGAACAGGAGCAGAAGTGAATCTCTGCTTAAGTTCCTGAAACGCAGAGACTGCCTCAGGAGGCCAATTCACCACATCAGAACCCTTTTTGGTCAAATCAGTCAATGGTTTAACAATAACAGAGAAATTACCAATAAATTTACGATAAAAATTGGCAAAACCCAAGAATCTTTGAAGAGCCTTTAATGAAGTAGGTTGGACCCAATCACAGATGGCCTGAACCTTGACCGGGTCCATTTCAATAACAGATGGGGACAAAATTAATCCCAGAAATGAGATCCTCTGTACGCCAAAAAGACACTTTGATCCCTTCACATACAGAGCATTCTCTCTCAAAATCTGGAACACAGTCCGAACATGTTTCACATGAGAGTCCCAGTCATTGGAAAAAATCAAGATATCATCCAAATAAACAATCAGAAATTTATCCACAAAATCCCTGAAAATGTCATTCATGAAGGACTGGAAGACAGAAGGAGCATTAGTGAGCCCAAAGGGCATCACTAGGTACTCAAAATGCCCCTCTGGGGTATTAAATGCTGTCTTCCATTCATCCCCGTGCTTAATGCGAATAAGGTTATATGCCCCCTGAGGTCAAGCTTGGTAAACCAAGTAGCACTTTTCACCCTGGAAAACAGGTCAGAAATCAAGGGTAACGGATATTGATATTTCACAGTGATATTGTTCAAGAGACGATAATCAATACACGGCCTTAATGAACCATCCTTTTTGGCCACAAAGAAAAAACCGGCACCCAAGGGTGAAGAGGATCGTCTGATATGACCCTTCTCCAATGACTCCTTGATATAAGACCGCATAGCGTCATGTTCAGGTACAGACAAGTTAAAAAGGCGACCTTTAGGGAATTTACTACCAGGCACTAATTCAATAGCGCAGTCATAGCTTCTATGGGGGGGCAAGGATGCAGATTTACTTTCGCTAAACACATCAGAAAAATCAGTCAAAAGTCAGGAACATCCTGAGCCTGGGGGGAGGCAGAAAAAACAGGAGTGTTGGTATTAACACATTGGCAGCCCCAACTGGTTACAGACACAGATTTCCAATCCAAAACAGGATTATGAGACTGTAACCAAGGGAAACCCAGTACGATAATGTCATGCAGATTATACAGAACCAAAAATTTGCAACTCTCCTGATGATCAGGTTCAACCCTCATTATCACCTGAGTAGAGAACTGAGGTTTATTCTCAGCCAAAGGGGTAGAATCGATCCCCAGTAGGGGAATAGACTTCCGTAGGGGTATCAAGGGAAACCCACAACGTTTAGCAAAATCAAAATCCATCAGGTTAATAGCTGCTCCCGAATCAACGAAAGCCTGAGCAGAAAATGTGGACAGGGAGCAAATCAGGGTAACAGTCAACAAAAATTTAGTCTGAACACTACCCAAGACAACTGAGCGTGCAAAACGTCTTCCCCGCTTAGGGCAGACTAAAATAGCATGAGAGGCATCACCACAGTAGAAACATAACCCATTGCGTTTTCGAAACTCATGACGCTGTGCCCCAGAAGCCACTCTATCACACTGCATGGGTTCAGAAGCTGGTTCACAAGGCAACACTATTCCACGCATACCTCTACGCTCACGCAAACGTCTGTCAATTTGAATCGCTAATGACATAGAATCATTGAGACCAGAGGGGACAGGGAATCCCACCATAACATCCTTTACATTCTCTGACAGACCCTTCCGAAAAAGGGCTGCCAAAGCATCGTCATTCCATTTGGTCAGGACTGCCCACCTTCGGAATCTCTGACAGTATAACTCAGCGTCCTCAAGCCCCTGATTTAATGCCAACAAGGCTTTTTCAGCTTGATCAGTGACATTAGGCTCATCGTACAATAACCCCAGAGCCTGAAAAAATGCAACAACATTACTCAAAACAGGATCCCCAGGTGTCAGGGAAAAAGCCCAATCCTGAGGATCGCCGCGCAGGAGAGAGATGACAATTTGAACCTGCTGTGCTGCGTTCCCTGAGGACTTAGATTTCAAGGCAAAAAACAACTTACAGTTATTTTTGAAATTCAGAAATTTAGCTCAATCCCCTAAAAACAAATCTGGCATGGGAATCCTAGGTTCCACAACAGGCAACCCTGCAAGATAGGTAGCAATACTCCGAACTTTCAGTGGCAAGCTGATCCACACGGCCAGACAACTGTGCAAACTCCATTGAGAGAAAAAAAAATCCTCCTCAGCATTCAGAGAAACAGAGGGAAAAAAAAAAAAATCTCTGACAAGTTGTCAGTGACAACTCTGACAATCTTCTTTCTTTAACACTATTTTTCCCTTCTGTGAGTACCATACAAATATCAGTTTTTGGGCCGGTGATACTGTTATGATTTGGTAGCTGAGGAGAGCAGGCAAAAAAGGAAATACACCAGAGAGGTTGGAATCTATGGGATTGCAGTACCCTGACTAACCACCACAACTAAAGGCAGCCGTGGAGCGTATCTACGTTGGTCCTAGATGCCTCATCACAGCCTGAGAAGCTAACTACACCTAAAGACAGAAAGAGGAAAACTATCTGCCCCGGAGCAGATCCCCAAAGAACATAGAAAGCCCCCAAACATGTAATGGCGGTTAGACAAGAAGAAATACAGACACAGACAGAAAGTAGTATGAGCAAACGTTGGGGCCCAAACTTCCTAAATAGAAAAGGATAGGAAGGACACTTACTGCAATCCCAAAAAACCCTGAAAAGTACCAACACTACTAATTACAAAAACACCTGAGATCACACGACCTCTAACACCTAAATTAGTTCTCTGGTGTAACAAAACTAAAACAGCAGCCACTGAAAAAAACTGGAAAAGGCAAATGAACAAACAACAGTGGCTGAACTAAACTGAGAGGAGCACAAGCCCCCGGAGGGGACCCGGCAGACCCCCACAGAAGTGCAGGACAAAATGCAAAAGGCAAGCACAAAAAACTAAAGAAGAAAATGTCTTATCTGTTAGCAGAAGATGCAGGCATGAAACAGCAAGCCACAAAGTGAACAGGAATCAAAGATGAGACCAGAACAATTGATCACCGGCAACCCTGATGGGAGGGAACCTCCCTTATATAAGACCAGTCAGTAACACCTGATCGCCAATCTTCACAATCTTCATTGGATAGTTCAATACTGTTTGTAACCACCAGAGGGAGCTTCTGCTCAGAATTTATTTCTAGCACATTCACAACACGTTATAGCTGATGGCAGGCTCTCAGTCAGCGTGACTGGAGCTGGTAAAGAACCCTAGGATTGCTGTTGAAGACCTGCGTCTCAATAGTTGGCACGGTAACAGAGGAGGAGGAAGAAGCAGCAGATGCGATTGATGGGGCGGCTCATGATTGTTGAGGTCTGCATTTTTGCACGGTGGGATTCCCACAGTAAAGCATGTTGATTGTGCATGTGAAGGTTCATACATGTAGTAGTCAAATTATTACACTTTTTACCTGCAAAGTTTTTTTTGCAAAGTTGGCAGATTACGTGAGTTGGCTCATCCTTTGCAGTGTCAAAAAAGGCCCAGGCTAGGCAACCCTTGCCACCCCTGCGAGCTTCAGACCCGCGGATGCTGCTGGTCACAGGTACAGTTGTGGCTGAGGATGCATTGCTTGTCGTGGTTACATCATTACGTGTCTGCAACGTAAGGCGCAAAGTAACCTCCTCATCTTCCTCCTCAGATGACCTACTCAGCTGTGTGCTTCTATGTTCATGCCAACTGTGATCTAACACTTCATCATTATCATCCTCTGTGTTATCACATTCCTCGCCCTTGGCGTCACCCTCCTCCTCTTCTTGCCCTGACAACACAGTACAGTCCACGTGAGCCTCAAATATTTTAGTCTAAACAGGATCACCTCCCCCTGAGGTTAACATCTGATGATGAGGGTCAGGATGCTGTTTGGACCCTACTTTGTCCTGCCCCGGATCCAAGCTAAAAAAAATTTGGGACATCAGTGCAGATTTCCTCCTCTTGACTCTGCGAAGCTTTTGAGTACACTTCTGATGACTATGGCATAGAATGTGTGAACAGCTCTTCAGACTCACCCAACTGTGGTTCTGTACAGTCAGTTGTATGATTGGAGAGTTGGGATGCGGGGGGAAGCAAGGGCAATTTGGGTGACACCTCTGTGGACTGTACAGGGTGTGCTGTTGAGGTGGAGGAAGAGGAGGAGAGGCCACTTGAAGCTGTGCTTTCCATCCACTCGAGTACATGCTCTTTCTGGGCATCATCGACAAGGTGGTGTAGCCTATCCAATAACAGAAGTTGTCAGTTGTCTTTGCCTAGCACGTGACGATGCTTCACCAGTGCTTTCATAAACATTACCAATTACACCACGCACACCATGAACACCAAGCCTAATTCTCCTTCCACCATGGCCTCGCTTTTTCCCAGTCAAGTTGCTCAGATAGTGTGGTAGGAGCACAGTATTAGCAACGAAAAATTCGATTTTAAACTATGCATCACCTCTGCAAACAGCTGAATTTCAGCCACAGTAAATTCCAAGTTGAAATATGACGTGCTGTATCGTGTTAGTCACAGAAAAAAGAATTGTTTGAGTGTGGATGAGGCCTGTATGACAAAGAAGTTATGCTACAAACTATTTTAAAGTCAGGTCCCCTAGTGACACTAGGAAAAGAAGAATTTTTTGTGGCCTATGTATCAGGCCTCTATAATCCACTAGATGCTACAAACTATTTTAAAGTCATGTCCCCTATTGTATGACACTACTAACAGAATAATTTTTTGGTGGCCTTTGGATCAGGCCTCTATAACACACTAAATGCTACAAATTATTTTAAAGTCAGGTCCCTTACTGTATGACGTTAAGAACAGAAGAATTTTTTGTGGCCTCTGGATCAGGCCTCTATAACACACTAGATTCTACAAACTATTTTAAAGTCAGGTCTCCTGCAGTATGACACTACTAACAGAAGAATTTTTTGTGGCCTATGGATCAGGCCTCTATAACACACTAGATTCTACAAACTATTTTACAGTTAGGCCCCCTACTGTATGACACTAGGAACAGAATAATTTTTTGGTGGCCTTTGGATCAGGCCTCTATAACACACTAAATGCTACAAATTATTTTAAAGTCAGGTCTCTTACTGTATGATGTTAAGAATAGAAGAATTTTTTGTGGCCTCTGGATCAGGCCTCTCTAACACACTAGATTCTACAAACTATTTTAAAGTCAGGTCCCCTAATGTATGACACTAAGAACAGAAGAATTTTGTATGGCCTATGTATCAGGCCTCTATAACACACCAGATGCTACAAACTATTTTAAAGTCAGGTCCCCTAATGTATGACACTAGGAGCAGAACATTTTTTTTGGCCTCTGGATCAGGCCTCTACAGCTTAATTTCAACCCAACAAAACGACAAAGTATGATACGGTGGGTTATCTAACTTTTTGCAACTGAAAAATTATAATTTTTTTTAATGTGCCTTAGGTCTGCAGACAGGTTCATATCACCACCACAAAATAACAATGTGGGATACTGCAGGCTGTTTCACATTTAGCAACAGAAAAAAATATAATTTTTTTAATGTGCCTTAGGTCTGTAGAGAGTTTCATATCATCACAACACTAAATGAGAAGGTGGTATACAGCAGGCTGTTTCACATTTAGCTAGTGAAAAAATATTATTTAGAATGCTATATTTGTGCATGGAGCACAATAGAAGCAGTGCACAACACACTAGTAGGACATGTGCCCTGCTGGCTTTGTCTGTGGATGTCAGTAATGGCCAAAAAAAAATAGTCCTGGAAGGTAAATTTAACAGCCACACTGGACACTAGCTAGCTACATTATGTGACTGATATACATCCACCTAGCTAACTAGCTAAAATGCGGAATACAGAAGGCTTTTTCACATTTAGCTAGTGAAAAAATATTAATTAGAATGCTATACTCGTGCATGGAACACAATAGAAGCAGTGCACAACACATGCCCTGCTGGCTTTCTTTGTGGACCTCAGTAATGGCCAAAAAAAAAAAATAGTGCTGGAAGGTAAATTTAACAGCCGCACTGGACACTAGCTAGCTACACTATCTGACTGAACAGGCGCGAGGAAAGGTCAGAGAGGCCTGGCGCCTGCACACTGCAGTACTTTACTCTGCCCTCAACAGGTCAAATCAGTATGCCTGAGCAGGAGCCGCAACAGAAGCAAGGAAGATGACATCATCGCATGAAGATGGGAGGTGCCAGACCCGGACCTGCGACACCCATTGGACCGGACCGCCCGCCTGGGTGAGTATAATCTAACT
The DNA here is from genome assembly GCA_033576555.1 of Oophaga sylvatica. Lineage (NCBI taxonomy): Eukaryota > Metazoa > Chordata > Amphibia > Anura > Dendrobatidae > Oophaga > Oophaga sylvatica. The sequence goes on along the minus strand of JARQOD010000003.1, from coordinate 472,815,927 downwards.
TGTTTTTCTTATCTTTCAGGTTACATCGGGGGTTTATCTACAGCATTATGGAATGCTGTAGATAAGCCCTTAATAGTGGTGGCTGCACCTTACATACGAAAAATGAGGTGACAGGTTCCCTTTAAAGCTCTGGTACACCCTTCACCACTGCACAGGGTAAAATACAGACCAATTTACTCCGCAGCTGTCACACTGAAGCTCCATCGATGCCAGAAATACCGAACAGTTTGGCCACGGAAATGAAAGTCCATTCTCCCCTCACCCTACAGTCAGTAAAAGGGAGATAACCCTTTACCACTATGACCCAAGGCATTGATTCTCGTCAGGTGACCACCGTCCCTAATAAACCTCTTCAGACGCCATCCTCCCAGTCGAAAATGGCATTGTCTCCCTCCAGTAGGCAGACTCCTTGAAAGTACCACGGAGAGCTATAGAGTCCCTGCTCACTCTGCAACTCTGTCACCACCAGCAACAGATGATGGACAGCACTGGTCACTGAACAGACCGCAGCATGTCAAGAACGATTTACTATGCCTCCATGCAGTGTGATGGAGAATCCTTATCCCCAAGGGCAGTAGAGAATTCAGACTAAAATCAGGAACTTGCAGTTGCTTACAGTGGCTTGCATGAAATTATAGCCCCATGCACTATATCATCAGACTGCACTCCTACATCCCAAACCAGTCTCCAACTGAGGACAATTCAGCATGATAGACTGATTGAGCTGATTCCACAACTAACCCATGAAACAGAACCTATTCTTACACATTCTGAACAGGAGTTCTTGGGACACTCCCCAGATTGACCCACATAGATCTCACAGATTCTAAGAAACCAAACGGAGCAGAATACTAGTATTCCGCTCAATCAACCAATGCCCACAACATCTCCTGAACCATTGTTAAATCTGCCATTAAAGGAAATGACAATTCCAGATTAGTAACACTGGTCAACATCCAGCCACTACTGCATTCTTTCCCAACCAAAGATAATATGGCATCACTTGCAAAATACTTTGTTGAGGAACGCAAACAGGGTTTGCTAAACTTCAATTAGACGTGATAAACTTGACAAGAGTGGACACACTAGGACAAACCATGAAAAAATTCTGCATCAGCAATCTCCGCTCTCCAAGAAACAATACTACACTCAGAACAAATTATGAAACTTTCAATCTCATCTGGATGACCTAGAAAACCATGGTAGATGTAACAACCTCCAAATCAGAGGCCTACCACAATTGATATTGATGTCAGACTTAACACCTACTCTAAACTGCCTATTCAACAAAATATTGGGATCTCTTTCCTCATCTGTTATAGAGCTTCGCAGAGCACATAGAACATTGTGCCCTATGGATCCTGATTCTAATAAGCCCAGAAATGTTATCTGCCAAGTCTACTTCTACAAAATTAAAGCGGATAACTTGTCTAATGCCAGAAACAGACCAGCAACAAACTACAATGGCTGGCAATTGCTGATCCTACCGAACCTTTCCAGTCGGACACATTCAATGAGAGCTACTCTGAAATGCCTAGCAGATATTCTCAAGGAGCATGGTCTTCTTTATCACTGGGCATGCTCATTTGCTTTACAGGTTAAGTACAATGGACAATTTGCCAATCTTCGTATACCTGAGGATTTACCAGAATTCTTTATCTATTATTTTTCCCGCCAATGTCCCTTTCTCAATGGGCCCAATCTTCTCTCCTACACCTGCTGACAACAGACCCCATTGTCAAGACAAAGACTCATCCTTATCCAACATAAGAATATATAAAGCAGCATCCAGTCCAGGTGAAAAAGTAAAGTATTTGATGTTTTTGATGGCAGAATAAAGAAGTTTTTTTACTTTTTCACCTGGACTGGATGCTGCTTTATATATTCTTATGACTTTTGTGGTTCAATTGGGTCCTTGAACTGGAAGCGTGCATCCCAAATACTCCTGTGGTGCTGTCAGCGGCTCTCATTTTCATCCTTATCCATCCTTATCCAACAATCTTCCTCAAAGGCCTAAGAGACATCCTCAAAGATCGACACAGCCAGCAATAAGATTCCCCAATTCCTTTACTCTTGAAAACCCAGATTGAAATATTTGAACTCTAAGTTTGATCAGGAAATTTTCTTTTCTCATTCACTTTGAATATTGATATACCTGCTTGTATAATGCTCTGTTGTGGAAGCAGCCAGGGTCGGAAGAGGGGTAGGCACCTGTCTAGGGCCCTACCTCTTGCCTACGCGAGGGGGGACGCACTTTGAAAAAAAAATTCTGAATGCCAGTGGCCGCCCGGCACCTTCCTTCAGTCGCAGGAATTCAGCACAGTGAAGGCAGGGGCGCAGGCACACAGGAGAGCAGTGTCAGTCACTGACACCACTCACCTCTCTTTGACTGCACCCTGGCCATAGATCCCTCCTTGCACTCGGTTATATTCGTGTTCATCAGAGGATAATACAATTGATATTGTTACGGACGGGATGCGGCTTAGCTAGCTTGCCTACGCGCCCATGCCGCCAGGTCACGATGACGTGGGGCGTGCGCCCAGCTGAAAGTGAATGTGGACCCACTGGACCACAGAGGGGGACCCAGGCCTACCCAGACTAGGGAAGGGCAGCGACCGGGGTCTGTGACTAGCTGAGCATGTGGGCAAGATGGTGACATGCAGGACTAGATGACACTGCACAACTTCAGGTATGAAGAAACAAAGTTTACTTAAACAAAGTCACGATACAGAATACAAGACATTATAACACTAGGCTCCTGATTCCGCACATCAAAGAAGGGGAACATCACAGGCCTGCAGACATCAGAAGATGGCAATCGGTCATCACGTGTTGATCCAGTCCAGTGGCATCTCAGAAGAACCTCTCTCAGTCCTCAGGCATAGCGCTGGCACAGCAGAGAACATCAGACAGACGTCATCACTTGGGACCGGCAGGACATCGGGATACAGGCATAACATGGACAGCACGGATCCAGGAACACCAACATGGAAGCTCAGGACATTCGCTGGTCAGATCCAGGACTCACAGGCAGAGCCGTCACTAGGAAACAAGACTGGAGACTCCCCAGAAACACAGAGGAGGAGCCCATCCAGGACTTGAGTGGGATAACACCGGCTGGACCACCAGGACCACAGACTGGATATCTGGACACGGGCTGGACATCTAGGACAAAGGCAAGGCATCTGGACTCCGGAAAACAGACACGGCTCCAGGCAGAGAACATCAGGACCCAGGCAGGACATCAGAGACACCGGCAGAACTTCAGGGACACCGACAGGACATTGAGCAGCAGTCTTCAGGCTCTGAGCACCAGACAGCGGACATTGGGCTCCAGGCACCAAACAGCGGTTGCCAGATCCAGACACAACCTAGAAAGGAACTCAAGCGGTATGGTGCAAGAACCGCAGGATTGGACCGGAGCTGGACAGAGCTAGCACTGCGTAATAATCTGAGCACAGCGTAGTAGACGCTCAGCAGTAACATCAGCCTCTATCTTCAACAGATGAACAAAGGTTAATTTCAAGACACAGGAAACTCACAGTCACTGGGTACATGTTACAAGACACAGGAGGACTTCAAGAATATTGCACAGCAGGAATCCACATTCTATGGCAAGGACTTTGGTACCAACACATAAACAAGATGGGTCCAGGGACAAAAGACCTCAGCTTTCCTAGAACTGATCGCAGACAAAACAGGAGCAACATGGAGGACCAAACACATATTGCTAGGTTCAGGAACCTAATAAGAAGCTCTGGCAACACCCAACAGGAAAGAGGAACTTTAAATAGGAGCTGCCCCACAGCAATAGGTCGTGCAGCGGAGCAAAGACACCACAACAATGTACGGCTAATGCAGCAGAGCAGGGAACTGAGCAGCATCCACACAGGTAACAGACAACAGTTTCCCAGCTGGTTAGGGGAAAGGAGCAAAGGGTAACAGCACAGACATGCAGAGTAACACCAGGGAAACAAGGTACAAACACACGGCGTTACAGATATCAGAGCTGTGCCACCGGTAAAGGAGCAGAGGAGTTCTAATCTCTCCTGCCCCAATGGGAAATCCAGCAAGACGCAAGCCACCTCTGATTTGTGTGTTGTTGAAGAAGATGGTGGAAGGTAGCCTGGATTAGGTGAGTATAAGCCTTTGATTTTTTTTTTTAATAATTCTTATATTACTGTGTAGTGGGGCGTAAAATGAGGGGCTGTGCAGATAGAGGGAAATAAAATGAGGGACTGTGTAGATGGGAGGAATAAAAAGAAAGGGCTGTGCCGACAGGGAGGAATAAAATGAGGGGTTGTGCAGATTGGGGGAATAAAATAGAGGCTGGGCAGATGGGGGGTAAAATGAGGGCCTGGGCAGATGGGGGTAAAATGAGTTGTGCAGAGGGGGGAATAAAATGAGGGGTTGTGGAGAGGGGGATAATAAAATGAGGGACTGTGCAGAGGGGAGAAATAAAATGAGGGGATGTGCACATGGGGAAATAAAATGAGGGGCTGGACAGAGCTGGGATTAAAATGAGGAGCTGTGCAGAGAGGGGATTAAAATGAGGGACTGTGAATAGGGGAGAAATAAAATGAGGGGATGTGCATATGGGGGAATAAAATGAGGGGCTGGACAGAGTGGGGATTAAAATGAAGGAGTGTGCAGATGGGGAATAAAATGAGGGGTTGTGCAGGGGGGGATAAAGTGAGGGGCAGTGCAGGGGCATGAAATGAGAGGCAGTATGAGAGGACCATGAAATAAGGGGTGGTGCATTTGGGCGATGAAATAAGGGGGCTCTGTGGGAGACAGCAAAGTATATAAGGAGCTGTGGTGACTAAACTGTATATAGTACTGTGGAGGACATTATACTGGGGGCTGTGGTCACCATACTGGATAGGGGTCTGTGTTGAATGTCAAACTGTTTTAGGTGCAGTTTGTGGGCCATAATACTGTATGGGGTGCTGTGAGAGCCATCATAGTATACATGGGGGCTGTGGTGGTGACAATACTATATATTGGCAACTTGTTGTGGATATCATACCATATGGGTGACTGTGGTGGCCATCATACTGTGAAGGGGACAATATGAGGAGTGGTTACAGTCTGAAGACTGCAGCGTGGTGGACAATATGAGGGCATTGTGTGAAGAGGGGGCACAGAATGGATATACAGACAGCATGACATGGAGGCACAATATGGAGAGGGGTTAGCATGGTGACGAGACAGTGTGTATATATAGAAAGTGTAATGGAAAATTAGAGTGGGGACAGCCATATTATAGGTTGTGGTTTATAAGGACAGTTGATGTGGCGGTTATAGCTGCTAATAGTAGACAGTGTTGAGGTCATATACTATTGGAGGCTTTTTTAGGGTACAGTATGGGCATTGTGTGGGGATGTGCTGCAAAAGACCGGAGAAGAGGTAGGTATGCAGATATGAGCTATACCTGTGAAAAGTCATGGCTTCTGGACAAGATGGCATGCAAAGAATGATAAGACTCCAGAGATGATGTCATCTATAAGGTACCTATATGTAAATGTTTATTTATGATACTAGTTCACATTAGTACTGTAATTCCTGTATGGTTCGCAGTCTGAAAATGTCTGTCAGTAACAAATACTGGTAATTGTAGGTTTGTACGATACAATTGTTTATGGACCTGACTTGATGTTACAATTGATAGTTGTACTGAGCTTGGTTCTTGTATTCAACTACTTTTGGTTCTGATTCTGGTATTCATCCACTGATGGAGGTTCTGGTGACGTATTAGATTACTGATGCTGGTTCTGTTGATGTATTAATTTACTGATGTTGGTTCAGGTGACGTAGTCATGTACTGATGGTGGGTCTGTTGATGTATTCATGTACAGATGGTGGATCTAGTGATGAATTCATGTACTAATGATGTTCTGGTGACGTATTCATGTACAGATGGTGGTTCTGCTAACATATATATACTGATGGTGCCATATGTACTGATGATGACTGTGGCATCATATTCATGTATTGATGATGGTTCTGGTGATGAATATATCATCAGAATCATCATCATTACATGAATACAGCACTAGAACAACCATCATTAGATGAATTTGTCACCAGAACCACCATTTGTGCATGAATGCAATCACCAGAATTTGTACCATCATTAACGCATATGCGAGTCAGTCCCAATTTCTTCTTGACTTAATAGATAAAGCCCTAACAGCTGTCCAGGGTAGAGTTATTCCATGTGGAGACTTTAATTTGATATTAAAAGCCACCCTCGATAATTTGACTGGTGAAGCATTTCTATCCTACTCAACTATTAAAAAAGTAAAACATGCACTCCTCCAATTACAACTCCTCCGATTACTCTTTTTTTATTAATCTCAAGAATTGACTATATCCTGGTACATATCAAGTTCTGTCTTAGTAACAGGAAGCGAACATAGGGACTATGTGGTGGTCTATGTTTTACTCCCTTCTCATCCCTTCTCTTTCCAAACCAATATAGTCATGGAAACTAAATGAATCCTTGCTACAAGACTCGGTTTTCACTCAGGATGTAACCAATACTATACCACATTTCAAACAAGATCATAAAACTGATAACTCTGCACCCACAATAAAATGGGAAGCCTTGAAGTGTGTTCTTAGATGTGTCTTTATAAAACATGTTCCTGCTTGAAACATAAAAGGGCGCATAACATCACCCTGGCTCTCTGTAAAATTGAATCCCTTGAGCTTGCTCATAAAACTGCAAAGCATTTGATAAAGTATCTCATACTATTCTTAGTTAAAAAATTCATAACTGGTTCAGCAATCGTACTCAAAGAGTGGTAATAAATGATTGCACATCCAATTGGAAGAGTGTTTCGAGTGGGGTACCACAAGGCTCTGTACAGGCCTTTATGTTGTTCAACATTTTTATAAATGATCTAGATAAGGGAACTGAAAGTAAATTAATCACATTTGCAGATGATGCAAAGCTAGAAAGGATAGCTAACACTAGAGAAGACAAAGGATTAAGAAGGATCTAGATAACCTTGAACAATGGGAAGTGACTAATAGAATGGAATTTAACAGGGAGAAATGCAAGATTCTACATCTGGGCAAGAAAAATGAAAATTATATCTACAGAATGGGAGGAACAGAACTAAGCAACAGCACCTGTGAAAAAGATGGGTATACTAATAGATCACAGACTGCACATGAGTGTTGTGAATGGGCTGGAGATGAGTTCTGAGCAGAGGCTCCCTCTGGTGGTTACAAGCGGTACTGGACTGTCCAGTGAAGATTGTGAGGATTGGGAATCAGGTGTTACTGACTGGTCTTATATAAGGGAGTCGCCTTCCCATCAGGGTTGCCGGTGATCAATTGTTCTGGTCTCAATCCTTGATTCCTGTTTCCTTTGTAGCCTGCTGTGTCGTGTCTGCATCTCCTGCTAACAGATAAGACATTTTCTTCTTTTTGTTTTTGTGCTTGATTTTTGCATTTTGTCCTGCACTTCTGTGGGGGCCTTCAGGGTCCCCTCTGGGGGCTTTTGCCCTCTCAGTTTAGTTCAGCCACTGATGTTTGTACATTTGCTTTTTCCAGTTTTTTCAGTGGCTGCTGTTTTGATTTTGTTACACCAGAGAACTAATTTAGGTGGTAGAGGTCGTGTGATCTCAGGTGTTTTTGAAATTAGTAGAGTTGGTGCTTTTCAGGGTTTTTTGGGATTGCAGTAAGTGCTCTTCCTATCCTTTTCTATTTAGGAAGTTTGGGCCCCAACGTTTGCTCATACTATTTTCTGTCTGTGTCAGTATTTCTTCTTGTCTAACCGCCATTACATGTTTGGGGGCTTTCTATGTTCTTTGGGGATCTGCTCCGGGGCAGATAGCTTTCCTCTTTCTATCTTTAGGTGTAGTTAGTTTCTCAGGCTGTGACGAGGCGTCTAGGACCAACGTAGGAACGCTCCACGGCTGCCTCTAGTTTGGTGGTTAGTCAGGGTACTGCAATCTCATAGATTCCAACTGCTCTGGTGTATTGCCTTTTTACCTGCACTCCTCAGTTACCGAAACAAACAGTATCACCGGCCAAAAATTGAAAATTGTATGGTACTCACAGAAGGGAAAAATATTGTGAAAGAAAAAAGGTTTCAGAGTTGTCAGAGATATTTTTCTGTTTGTTGCATTTTTTTTTTTTTCCCTCTGTATCTCTGGGTGCTGGGGAGGATTTTTTCTCTCAATGGAGTTTGCACAGTTGTCTGGCCGTGTGGATCAGCTTGCCACTGAGGTTCGGAGTATTGCTACCTATCTTGCTAGGTTGCCTGTTGTGGAACCTAGGATTCCCATGCCAGATTTGTTTTTAGGGGATCGAGCTAAGTTTCTGAATTTCAAAAATAACTGTAAATTGTTTTTTGCCTTAAAATCTAAGTCCTCAGGGAACGCAGCGCAGCAGGTTCAAATTGTCATCTCTCTCCTGTCGCGGCGATCCTCAGGATTGGGCTTTTTCCCTGACACCTGGGGATCCTGTTTTGAGTGATGTTGATCATTTTTTCAGGCTTTGGGGTTATTGTACGATGAGCCTAATGTCACTGATCAAGCTGAAAAAGCCTTGTTGGCATTAAATAAGGGGCTTGAGGACGCTGAGTTATACTGTCAGAGATTCCGTAGGTGGGCAGTCCTGACCAAATGGAATGACGACGCTTTGGCAGCCCTTTTTCGGAAGGGTCTGTCAGATAATGTAAAGGATGTTATGGTGGGATTCCCTGTCCCCTCTGGTCTCAACGATTCTATGTCATTAGCGATTCAAATTGACAGACGTTTGCGTGAGCGGAGAGGCATGCGTGGTATGGTGTTGCCTTGTGAACCTGCTTCTGAATCCATGCAGTGTGATAGAGTGGTTTCTGGGGCACAGCGTCATGAGTTTCGTAAGCGCAATGGGTTATGTTTCTACTGTGGTGATGCCTCTCATGCTATTTCAGTCTGCCCTAAGCGGGGAAGACGTTTTGCACGCTCAGTTGTCTTGGGTAGTGTTCAGACTAAGTTTTTATTAACTGTTACCCTGATATGCTCTCTGTCCTCATTTTCTGCTCAGGCTTTCGTTGATTCGGGAGCAGCTATTAACCTGATGGATTTTGATTTTGCTAAACGTTGTGGGTTTCCCTTGATACCCCTACGGAAGTCTATTCCCCTACTGGGGATCGATTCTACCCCTTTGGCTGAGAATAAACCTCAGTTCTCTACTCAGGTGATAATGAGGGTTGAACCTGATCATCAGGAGAGCTGCAAATTTTTGGTTCTGTATAATCTGCATGACATTATCGTACTGGGTTTCCCTTGGTTACAGTCTCATAATCCTGTTTTGGATTGGAAATCTGTGTCTGTAACCAGTTGGGGCTGCCAATGTGTTAATACCAACACTCCTGTTTTTTCTGCCTCCTCCCAGGCTCAGGATGTTCCTGACTTTTTGATTGATTTTTCTGATGTGTTTAGCGAAAGTAAATCTGCATCCTTGCCTCCCCATAGGAGATATGACTGCGCTATTGAATTAGTGCCTGGTAGTAAATTCCCTAAAGGTCGCCTTTTTAACTTGTCTGTACCTGAACATGACGCTATGCGGTCTTATATCAAGGAGTCATTGGAGAAGGGTCATATCAGACCATCCTCTTCACCCTTAGGTGCCGGTTTTTTCTTTGTGGCCAAAAAGGATGGTTCATTAAGGCCGTGTATGTATTATCGTCTCTTGAACAATATTACTGTGAAATATCAATATCCGTTACCCTTGATTTCTGACCTGTTTTCCAGGGTGAAAAACGCTACTTGGTTTACCAAGCTTGACCTCAGGGGGGCATATAACCTTATTCGCATTAAGCACGGGGATGAATGGAAGACGGCATTTAATACCCCAGAGGGGCATTTTGAGTACCTTGTGATGCCCTTTGGGCTCACTAATGCTCCTTCTGTCTTCCAGTCCTTCATGAATGACATTTTCAGGGACTTTGTGGATAAATTTCTGATTGTTTATTTGGATGATATCTTGATTTTTTCCAATGACTGGGACTCTCATGTGAAACATGTTCGAACTGTGTTCCAGATTTTGAGGAGAGATGCTCTGTATGTGAAGGGATCAAAGTGTCTTTTTGGCGTACAGAGGATCTCATTTCTGGGATTCATTTTGTCCCCATCTGTTATTGAAATGGACCCGGTCAAGGTTCAGGCCATCTGTGATTGGGTCCAACCTACTTCATTAAAGGCTCTTCAAAGATTCTTGGGTTTTGCCAATTTTTATCGATAATTTATTGGTAATTTCTCGGTTATTGTTAAACCATTAACTGATTTGACCAAAAAGGGTTCTGATGTGGTGAATTGGCCTCCTGAGGCAGTCTCTGCATTTCAGGAACTTAAGCAAAGATTCACTTCTGCTCCTGTTCTACGGCAGCCTGATGTTTCTCTGCCATTTCAGGTGGAGGTTGATGCCTCTGAAATTGGGGCAGGTGCCGTTTTGTCCCAAAGAGATCCAGAGACCTCTAAAAGTAACCCTTGTGCCTTTTTCTCTCGAAAATTTTCTCCTACTGAACGTAATTATGACGTGGGTAATCGGGAGTTATTGGCCATGAAGTGGGCTTTTGAAGAGTGGAGACATTGGCTGGAGGGAGCCAAACATCAGGTGGTGGTCCTTACGGACCATAAGAATCTGGTTTATCTGGAATCTGCCAAGCGACTTAATCCTAGACAGGCCAGGTGGGCCTTGTTTTTCACACGTTTTAATTTTGTGGTTTCCTTTCTTCCTGGCACTAAGAATGTTAAGGCGGATGCCCTCTCGAGGAGTTTCCTTGCGGATTCTCCTGAGTTATCTGATCCTTCTGTTATTTTGAAAGAGGGTGTAGTTCTTTCCGCCATCTCGCCCAATTTGAGACTGGCTCTGGAGGGGTGTCAGGAGGATAGGCCCGAGCGCTGCCCTGTTGGGAAATTCTTTGTCCCGGACCAGTGGAAAAAGAGTGTGATGTCTGAGATTCATTGTTCCGCGTTGGCCGGTCATCCCGGAATTTTTGGTACCAGAGACTTGGTTAGTCGGCCCTTTTGGTGGCCTACCTTGTCTCGTGATGTCAGGGAATTTGTGCAGTCCTGCGGGACTTGCTCTCGCTCCAAGCCTTGCTCTCGCTCTAGTGGTTTGTTGATGCCATTGCCTGTGCCCAAGAGACCATGGACCCATATCTCTATGGATTTCATTTCCGACCTCCCTGTTTCTCAGAGAATGACCGTCATCTGGGTGATTTGTGATAGGTTTTCCAAGATGATACATCTTGTGCCATTACCTAAGTTGCCTTCCTCCTCTGAATTGGTGCCTTTGTTCCTTCAGCACGTGGTTCGTTTACACGGCATTCCTGAGAACATTGTGTCTGACAGAGGAGTCCAGTTTGTTTCCAGATTTTGGAGGACCTTTTGTTCTAAACTTGGTGTTCAATTGTCTTTCTCCTCGGCGTTTCATCCTCAGACCAATGGTCAAACTGAGAGAACAAACCAGACATTGGAGACTTATCTAAGATGCTTTGTGTCTGCTGATCAGGATGACTGGGTCTCTTTTTTGCCTTTGGCTGAGTTTGCTCTTAATAATAGGGCTAGCTCTGCCACTTTGATGTCTCCATTTTTCTGTAATTCTGGGTTTCACCCTCGATTTTCTTCAGGACAGACGGAGGCTTCTGTCTGTCCAGGTGTTGACTCTGTTGTGGAGCGTATGCAACAGATTTGGGACCAGGTAGTGGAGAGGTTGTCCTCTCTCAGGAGAGGGCCCAGCGGTTTGCTAACCGGCATAGGACTGATGGTCCTCGGTTTAAAGTGGGGGACTTGGTCTGGTTGTCCTCAAGAAATATTCCTATGAGAGTGGCATCTCCTAAATTTAAGCCTAGGTTCATTGGACCTTATAAGATCATGGAGATTCTTAATCCTGTTTCTTTTCGTTTGCTTCTTCCAGGGACATTTAAGATCCATAACGTGTTCCACAAGTCCTTGTTGAAGAGGTTTGTTGAGCCAGTGGTTCCTACTGCTGTGCCTCCTGACCCTGTTTTGGTTGAGGGCAATCTGGAGTTTGTGGTTGAGAAAATATTGAATTCTCGTTTTTCTAGACGGAAACTCCAGTATTTGGTTAAGTGGAGAGGTTATGGTCAGGAAGACAATTCTTGGGTGTTTGCTTCGGACATCCATGCTAGGAGACTCATCCGTGGTATCATAGAACTCATCCTGACCGACCTGGTTGCTCAAATGAGGGTTCGGTGACCCTCCTCAAGGGGGGGTACTGTTGTGAATGGGCTGGAGATGAGTTCTGAGCAGTGGCTCCCTCTGGTGGTTACAAGCGGTACTGGACTGTCCAGTGAAGATTGTGAGGATTGGGAATCAGGTGTTACTGACTGGTCTTATATAAGGGAGTCGCCTTCCCATCAGGGTTGCCGGTGATCAATTTGTTCTGGTCTCAATCCTTGATTCCTGTTTCCTTTGTAGCCTGCTGTGTCGTGTCTGCATCTCCTGCTAACAGATAAGACATTTTCTTCTTTTTGTTTTTGTGCTTGATTTTTGCATTTTGTCCTGCACTTCTGTGGGGGCCTTCAGGGTCCCCTCTGGGGGCTTTTGCCCTCTCAGTTTAGTTCAGCCACTGATGTTTGTACATTTGCTTTTTCCAGTTTTTTCAGTGGCTGCTGTTTTGATTTTGTTACACCAGAGAACTAATTTAGGTGGTAGAGGTCGTGTGATCTCAGGTGTTTTTGAAATTAGTAGAGTTGGTGCTTTTCAGGGTTTTTTGGGATTGCAGTAAGTGCTCTTCCTATCCTTTTCTATTTAGGAAGTTTGGGCCCCAACGTTTGCTCATACTATTTTCTGTCTGTGTCAGTATTTCTTCTTGTCTAACCGCCATTACATGTTTGGGGGCTTTCTATGTTCTTTGGGGATCTGCTCCGGGGCAGATAGCTTTCCTCTTTCTATCTTTAGGTGTAGTTTCCAGGCTGTGACGAGGCGTCTAGGACCAACGTAGGAACGCTCCACGGCTGCCTCTAGTTGTGGTGGTTAGTCAGGGTACTGCAATCTCATAGATTCCAACTGCTCTGGTGTATTGCCTTTTTACCTGCACTCCTCAGTTACCGAAACATAACACATGAGTCAACAGTGTGATGCAGCAGGAAAAAAGGCATACACACTTGTAGGATGTATTAAGCGAAGCATAGAGTTTAGATCACATGAAGTAATTATCCCCCTCTACTCCTCTTTGGTCATGTCTCACCTGGAATATTGTGTCCAGTTCTGGGCACCACATTTTAAAAAAGACATTGAAAAACTGGAGCAAAATCTGAGAAAAGCTACCAGGATGGTGAGCGAAGTGCAAAGTATGTCCTACAAGGAACGGTTAAAGGATCTGGGAATGTTTAGGTTGCAAAAAAGAAGGCTAAGAGGAGACTTAATAGTTGTCTACAAATATCTGAAGGGATGTCACAGTGTAGAGGAATCATCCTTATTCTCATTTGAACATGGAAACACGAGAAGCAATAGAATGAAACTGAAAGGGAGAAGACACAGATTAGACATTAGAAAAAACTTTTTGACAGTGAGGGTGATCGAGGAGTGGAACAGGCTGCCACAACAGATTGTGAGTTCTCCTTCATTGGAAGTCTTCAGAGGCTGGACAGACATCTGTCTGAGATGGTTTAGTGAGTTTTGCACTGCACTGAGCAGGGTGTTGGACACAATGATCCTTGAGGTCCCTTCCAAGATTTAACATTCTATCATTCTATGCTCTCTCTACAGCAACACTCTGAGACCTACTAATAGCTTGACAGAAAGCTAAAAAATTACTAGAGTTGGCACTAAGGCGTTCTCTCCAAGTTTGCAAGTTTGAATGAATACAGCAATAAATGCGGACACATGTTAGCTAGAGGTTTGAAAACATAAGCACAATACCATATCCAAAAAATTAAAAATAACTCAGGTCAATCATTACATACAACAGAAGATATATCTGCAGAACTTCACAACTACTATACTCAACTTTGTAACTTAGATGGCCCAACGGATAATAGATCATCTCACAATGTCCCAACCCATAGAATTGAGTCTCTTATACATCAATATAGCCTCCTCTTTTCCAATCACTTGTGAGGGAAGAGCCCAGGCCCTGATGGTTTTACCATTAAATTTTACAAGACATTTCTTCCCCTTCTTGCTCTTCTTTTGTTACAAGGGTTCAATCATGCCTCCACTACCAACCCCTTTCCTCCCCAAGCCACAGAGGCCCATGTTGCAGTCCTTCCTAAACTGGGTCGGGACCCCATCTATGCTCAAACTATAGACCTATCTCGTTGCTGAATGTTGACTTGAATGTTTATGCTAAAATATTGGTAAATAGGCTTCAGCTTTTGGTATATAACAATATACATTTGGGCCAAGTGGGATACTACCGACATTACTCATTACGTCCAGACACGGAAAATATTCCTATTAATACTTTCACCAGATGCTGAAAAAGCAGTTGATAGGGTATTATGGTACATATATTACTCTCTCAAAAAACTGAACATAGGACATCTTTTCACAGATAAAGTCATGGCTCTCTACTGTAACACATCAAGCTAGATTAAAAATAAATGAAACACTATATTTACCATTCTCAACTTCCAATGGAAGAAGACAGGGGTGTCCTCTTTCCCCTACACTTTTGTCATAGGACATTTACTTCTATCTATGAAAATTCTGATACCAAAAGATATCACTACAGGGCAAATTGAATAGAAATACTCTGCTTTCACAAATTATGTTTTGTCCACAGATGATGTATATCACAAATCCCCACATATCTATCATGGCAGAACTGGATCATTCTGGTCTAATTTCAAAATTAACACATCTAAATCTGAAGCTCTCAATATTTCCCTCTAACTCTGCGCAGACATTCATCAATCAAATTTTTCTTTCTCCTGGCCATCTCAGGGGATAAAACATCTGGGGAAACACATACATAGAGACCTCACAAATCTGTTTGTCCTGAAATTCAAACCTCTATTGGGAGATATTCATAGAGACCTAAATTAATGGACTGGGAGGGACTTTTCATGGTACGCTGTATAAATATAATAAAAATGAACATTTTGACCAGACTTTTACATCTCTTCCAGACCATTTCTATAAAAATTCTCTAAGGTTTTGGCAAAACATTCGCAGTAGTTGTAACTTTATATGGTCAAGTGGACGTCCATGCATTCGCAGATATCTTGGTAGACCAAAGCAAATGGGAGATCTTGGCCTTCAAGATTGTAGAAAATATTACACGGTGGCAGTCCATGCCAGAATATTAGATTTTTCATCAGCAGGAGAAACTCTGGGTCCGATTAGCACAATCTACAGTATCTGCCCAAAAGCACTCACCCCTCTCCCCTGGTGCCTAAGCCCCCACCCCCTTCTCTTAATCACGTCTTCTAGCACATATTTTACAATTCTGGCCCAGAGACGTGGAAACAAAAAAGTTTCCCCAATTGACTCCACTATTTCCAATCTCAGATAATTCTACCTTTTGTGACTTTTGCCATTTTCATACCAGTTTTGGGCAGTAATATCAAAATAGGCCAAGCTGGAGAGTAACACTGACTCGATCAAGCGTGGCAAGCCACCCCCACCCCTATAGATTTATTAAAAGTGGTGGGGTTTCTGGAGTAACATTGATAAGTTGCGCTGAATTAATTAAGTAGCGTGTGCCGCTTAATTAATTATGTGCGTGTTATTTCTGCATGCCCAACATTAAGACTGGTGTACAAAACACTCAACCACAGAATGAATTAGGATTGTAAGGTTTCGACTCACTCGGCTGCTTCAGAGGTAATCAGGAGACACTTTTCTTATCCAAAAATCATCAGGTTTATTACATCATAAACCTTATAGTCACATGCAATACAAATCTTCAGTACTTCAGCTCCTGCCTGGAGCCTCACTCCTCAGACACAGAGACCTCTCTGTAATGTCCCGCCGGGACACATGGAAGTCTGCCCACACTGGTAGACTCCCACACACTCTCTTCAGACACAGAGACCTCTCTGTAATGTCCCGCCTGGACGCATGGAAGTCTGTCCACCCTGGCAGACTCCCACAACACTCTCTTCAGGTGCCAAGCACACTTCGCTACATAGCTGTAACCCCACCCACAGATGAGGTCAGGATCACATGGTTAGGTCACCTGGTCATGACCTCATCACAGGTCCTTTACCACAACACAAACCATGCATATCTCGAGGAGCATACACAGTGCCCCCTAGCTGCATCAGGGGTCACTACACCACAGGGCCTAAAGGCTTCCTATAACCCAGAGCAGAGAACCACTAACAAGCAGCAGCACTCACTCAGGTGAACCCATGTTACATAGTTGAACAATCAAATGAATGTAATAATACATTTCTCCTTAACTGCCCAGTGCAGATATTAGAGATGACAAAGGGCCTTTTAATTTATCAGTTTTTCAATAATCTCGTAAACTATAAAGATGTACAGCAAAGAAAATTGCAGACAAGTCTTCATCTCAATCCCTTCTAGTAGAGTGTGTTTTTGCTTTATCATGAAAAGTTTAGAGCAAAATTATTTGTTATATGCCGCTGCTTGAAATAATCTGTATTACGTGGTAGGAGAAATCTTGTCACATCAACACGTTTTTATAGGGTAATTACTTTGTGGAGGCTTTAAATAATCACTAGCATGAAAAATTACATGGACGTAAAGTTACATTTTCCTGCTGGAAAATAGAAATGTGAAGAATATGTTTAATAATACTTTGTGTTGCTTGCTGACAAATTGTAAATTACACTGAAGAAAATGTGCTTTATAATGTGTTGTGCTGCTGAAACAATGTTAATTATGCCCTTACCGTGCAATCAGGACAGCTACGATTTCAGAAGAAAAAGGCGTAGTAAATCTTCTTGTGTCTTGATACATTTGTTTGTGTGTAGGCATGATTTACATCAGTTGCTATCCACTTTGCTGAACAGTGCTTGCAGCTGCAATAATGCGTTATACCTTTATAAATAAGTATATAAAACATTCCCACCCTACAATTTTACTGTACTGAAATAATCTTAAAATTTTTTATAACGCCTCATTCAGATGTCCGTGTTACCCATATGTGGTCTATCTGAGATTTTTCATAGACCATGTACCACTGGCGGACACAGACAGAAACGGCCCCTGTGCAAAAACAATATATGGGCCATTTGCAGCTCAAGAGCTCCTAAAAATGTAAAATTGTACCTGCTTTGGTGGTAGAAATGGGCCCTCTTACTTCTCGGGCCCCTGTGTGGATGCACAGGTTGCACCAATGATATGTCCGGCCCTGCCATGTACCCATTAGTCTATAGGGCTGTTCATATGTCTATGTTTTTTTGCAGATTGAGTGGTTCATGCAATAATCATGGAGACATCCGTTTTTACCCGCATCACGGATAAAAAGTATCAATGTAAGTCTTGGGGTCAGTGAAAATCCCAAACAGCCCTATCTATAGGTGAAAATCACTGATGAAAACTGACACAAGAACCAAACACTGATGAAACTAGGATCAAAAACACTGAGGACACTTGGACCATTCAAACACGGATGTCTGAATGAGGCCTAAAAGAGTATGGTTCAGATTCATTAAAACTGGCACCTTGTACTCCCATCTTACTGAGAGGCGTGCAGGAATTAGAGTTACTGAATTCATTAGAAGGCAAATCAGCAAAGATGTCTGTGTAAGGTCAACTTACTTTTAATTAAAGCAGATCTGTCACTAAACTCCACACCTGTATATATTATATATAGACTTCTTAGAGCTGACCATATTGGTATACAAATTAAACAATTAATCCTGAAATTGATGATGGGCACACAAGTTCAGCTGTAGAATGAAACAACTCATGAGTCCATTTGTATTCAGTCCCTGCCCATCCAGCCTGACAGCTGCAGTTTGTACTGAGCAGTGGGAGAACTCAGCAGCAGGAAGAGCTGTCAGACAGGCGAGATGGGCGGAGAATCAGATAAACTTTCACAGAGGATTGATTATACCGTCATTCTGGCAAATTGTCACACTAAATACAGCATCCTTAAGCCCCCGTCACACACAGCGATCTCGCTAGCGAGATCGCTGCTGAGTCACTAGTTTTGTGACGCAACAGCGATCTCCCCAGCGATATCGCTGTGCGCGACATTCAGCGACGATCAGCCCCCCTGCTGGGTATCACTGATCGTCGCTGAATGTCCTGGACATTTTTTTGATCGTTGGTCTCCTGCTGGCCAGTACGCATCGCTGCGTGTGGCAGGCAGGAGACCAGCGATCAGCTGGTAACCAAGGTACACATCGTGTTTCCAGGTGCCGCGCAGCGCCTGGAAACCCGATGTGTACCTTGGTTACCAGCTCCCTGCACCAGCGGGCTGGTATCCAACGTACACTGCGGGTAACTAAGCGACGTTACCCACAGTGTCGCTGTCCTGATCGCTGCCTGAGTGTTTGGCAGCTCACCAGCAATCATGTAGCGACACACCAGCGATCCTGACAAGTGCATATCGTTGTCGGGATCGCTGGTGTGTCGCTATGTGTGAAGGGGCCCTTAGTGAGGCCAACAAATTTATTTGTATTTTGTGCAGTTTGCATTGTGAAATCTGGTGACACATCCGCTTTAAATATTGAACTTTAAGAATACTTTATATTCTATAAAGTTAATAAAGTATTTTATTTCTGCTTCTTGTTTCAAGTAGCAAAACTGATTGTTCTACTTCAGATTTTTACTAAAAGATTAAAGAAAACCGAAATTGAATAATGAGGTTGTGGGTCTTTTTAGCATTTGACATGAGTAAGCTTCTTGTGTTGGCACTAGACTGCTCCCTATGGAGGAGGCGAGATGACCGCTTAATCTCTAGACCTAACCTAGTCCCTTTCCCTGTCATAGCCATTACAGAGGCAGAGAACTCAGCTCGTATAATGATCATTGCTATGTAATGAATAAAGAATTTACATATTAAAGATCATTAAAAAGTAACAATAGGTAAAATCTGTGGATACATTTAACTGTTTATTGCACTCACAGTTTTAGGTACCATTGTTCCGGACGTTTCAATTAGCAATACTTTATAGTACCTTCTAATTTACGTAACAATTTTATTATTTTCCCTTTTATATATTACATATCATAAACATAATATTTATTAATATGCCTTTAGCACAGCGTGTCTTGCTTGTTCGCACAGTGGGTCCAATTTGCCATCACCTCCTACAACACAAAAATAAAGCTACAGATTAGTCATCAAGCAATATTTTTCCCATTTTTGCAGGAGTTTTGGTCACTCTGCAGCATCTAAGGCTTGTAATCTGTATATAACTAAGTAGCTTTGTTGCTAACTCTTTAAGCAATAATGAAATCCTGCGTTGTATATATATAGGAGTTACCACAGAAAAGATTGTATCATCCCACTACAAGGCTCAGTGTGAAGGTTTTAGGATTTGCTAAATGACTTGTTTGGCCATGTACACACGTTGCATTTTTGCCGAATGGATATGTCAACAAAACCTGAAGGGAATCCTGAGGTGTTATGCACATGTTGCTTTTTTGTGACAGGCGGATTTGGTGCAGAAAATAATCTGCAGCATGTCCATTCTTTCAGCGTTTTTTTCACCCATTGACTTCAATCAAGTCAGTCATAAACACAACAAAAGCGCAAGCACAAAAATGATTTTGGACTTGCTGCGGATTTGCTTACATTTTTTGCACACATTTTTACACAGCAGTGAATGCTATAGAAATAGATAATAATAACCTATTTGGCCTCAGTCAAATATGAGAGCCAAATGCCCGCTGGCCTTGGGCAACCCTGGGGCACATTCATATTGTAACTATTCTCCTGCATTGTTTTGTATTAAACATATTATGGTTATTTGATTTTGCATCTTCAGCTGCTCATTTTTTTGCACTGGCTTAGTTCTCTCTTTGTGAGACTTCCATACTGTCACACCTTGGAGCATTATTTGCACACACTCTGTATACTTTGTTTTTATATATATACATGGTATATCTATTTGCTCTATACATCATATTACCATCCATTATTTAAATGTTATTTATATTCTTTGTAAGCTTATGTATCCATTTTATATTTACATCCAATGAGGTGTTTTTATGTGTGCCCTGGGTCTGGTTTTTGCATCCTACACATTCCCTTATTTCCTCTTTTTAAATGGTTTTAATACATGTATCCATTTGAATTGATGTACCAATAAAGGATTGTTACATTAATCGTTGGAGAAGAATGTCTCTTTTTTTCTGTCGGATCTATAGAGATAGATAATACAGGGTGGGCCATTTATATGGATACACCTAAATAAAATGGGAATGGTTGGTGATATCAACTTCCTGTTTGTGGCACATTAGTATATGGGAGGGGGAAAACTTTTCAAGATGGGTGATCATGCAGGCATTTTGAAGTCAGCCATTTTGGTTCCAACTTTATTCTTTTCAATGGAAGAGGGTCATGTGACACATCAAACTTATTGAGAATGTCACAAGAAAAACAATGGTGTGCTTGGTTTTAACGTAACTTTAATCTTTCATGAGTTATTTACAAGTTTATGGCCACTTATAAAATGTGTTCAAAGTGCTGCCCATTGTGTTGGATTGTCAATGCAACCTTCTTCTCCCACTCTTGACACACTGGTAGCAACACTGCAGAAGAAATGCTAGCACAGGTTTCCAGTATCCGTTGTTTCAGATGCTGCACATCTTGTATCTTCACAGCATAGACAATTGCCTTCAGATGACCCTAAAGATAAAATCTAATGGGTCAGATCGGGAGACCTGAGAGTGGCTGCCGTAAAAGCTTATGGAACCTAAGAATGAGGCTGCATATGCTTTGGACGGAGGATTGGGGGAACTTCGCTGGATTTGCTTGTACTACGTTGGACCTGCGTGGGAACATTTTTTTCTAATAAATTGGAGAACGAGGGACAGTGTTTTGTTTTTTTCTCTCTATTTTTATGTTTTTCAGGTATACATTTGTGGACTTCGGTGGATTCCCTGGACTACGGCAGACCTGAATGGCTTTTTTTTGGGGTGAATCTGGGAATGTGTCCTGGGGTGTTTTTTCAAATAAAGTATTTTTTTGTGTGTTTTTATTTTTTATTACTGGATTAGTAATGTGGGGTTTCTGATAGACACCTCTCCATTACTAATACCAGTTATTGATGCCAGTTGTGAGCTTTGACAATTCACAGCTGATATCAACCCCAACTACCATTACCCCAAGTGCCAACGCACCCAAGCATTCAGAAACAGCGGAGGTGAAGTGCCAGAATTGGCGCATCTAATGTGATGCAACACTTCTGCAGCTGCTGAAAGCTATTTTTAGGCTGGGGAGGGTACAATAACCATGGACCTTCCAAGCCTGATAATATCAGCTCTCAGCTGAAGGCTTTACCTTTGCTGGTTATCAAAAATGGGAGAGACCCCACGTCGTTTTTTTTTATTCATTTTTTTATTTAATCATAAAAATATGTCCAATAAGCGCTACAGTGTGCAATTTTATAATATGTCAGGGGTGGTGCAATTATATGTGTACACGGTTATCGCCAAAAATGTTGGCACCCTTGAAATTGTTCCAGAAAATGAAGTATTTCTCCCAGAAAATTATCGCAATTACAAATTTTGTTATAAGGCAAAAAGACAAATTGGACATAATTTTACACAAAACATCAAAAGTATTCCGGACAAAATTGTAGACACCTTTCCAAAATTGTGATAAACAACTTTCTTTCAAGCCCGTGATGATCGTTAAAACTCGCCTGGCTCAGTATTTTGCATTGTGTGTCAAACTACGCATGGAGAGCAGAAAGACAAGAAAACTGTCTGAGGAGTTGAGAAACAAAATTGTTGAAAAATATCAACAATCTCAAGGTTACGTGTTCATCTCCAGAGATCTTGATGTTCTTTTGTCCATGGTGCACAACGTAATCAAGAAGCTTAAACCCATAGCACTGTAGCTAATGTCACTGGCCATGAATGACAGAAAAAAATTGATGAAAGGCTGCAACACAGGATAGGGTGGATGGTGGATAAGCAGCCCCAATCGAGTTGCAAAGAAATTCAAGCTGTCCTGCAGGCTCATCAGTGTCAGTGCAAACTATCCGTTGACATTCGAAGGGGATGAAATGCTAAGGCAGGAGACCCAGGAGTCCCCCACTGCTGACACAGACATAAAAAAGCTAGACTGCAGCTTGCCAAAACGTAGGCGAGTAAGTCAAAATCCTTCTGGTAAAACATCTTGTGGACAGATGAGACCAAGATAGTAAAGGACATCAATCTACTGTTTACCGAAAACAGAATAAAACCTACAAAGAAAAGAATACAGTACCTATAGTCAAATATGGTGTAGGTTCAAAGATGTTTTGGGGTTGCTTTGCTGCCTCTGGCATTGGTTGCCTTGAACTTGTGAGAGGCATCATGAAATCTGAAGATTACAAAAGGATTTTGGGTGGCAATGTAATGCCCAGTGTCATAAAGCTGGGCTTGTGTCCTAGTTCATGGGTCTTTCAGCAGGACAATGACCTCAAACATACTTCAAAAAGCATCAAGAAATTGATGGAAACAAAGCGCTGGAGAGTTCTGAAGAGACGAGCAACGAGTCTAAATCCCAATGAATACCTGTAGAAATATTTTAAAATTGCTGTTGGGAGAAGGCACCCTTCAAATATGAGAGACCTGGAGCAGTTTGCAAAAGATCAGTAGTCCAAAATTCCTGTTTAGAGGTGTAAGAAGTTGTTGTTGGAAGCGATTGATGGCAATTATTTATTCCAGAGGGTGTGAAACCAAATATTAAGTTGAGGGTGCTAACAATTTTGGCCAGCCTATTTTGGGGGTTTTGCGTGAAATAATGTCCAATTTGCCTTTTTTCCTCTGTCTTTTTTTGGTGCTGTTCCAATAGACACAAAAAAATAAACATGTTCATAACAAAACTTGTGTAATTACAATAATTTTCAGGGAGAAATATTTAATTTTCTGGAATAATTTCAAGAGTGCCAACACTTTCATTCATTACTGTATGTCTGTCTGTCTATAATATTTCTTATCTATCTGTAAAGCATTCATTGCTATCCAAAAACACTAGAAATACGCAGGTGAAAATTGCATGCAGAAAAACATGTGTTTGCAGCTACATTTTTCCTGCTTAGAGATGCAGAAATGGTGGCGAAATTCCAGCATTCAAATACCCAATGTGTGCACATAGTGTTAGGGTACCACTCTGGGAAATTTATTTCTTCCACTACTGGATATATATTAGTAATGTATGTTTCCTGTGTGTAGTAAAACACACCTTATGGCGTCAGTCTAGACCCTTGATGGGTGAGAGTGAGAGAGATCCCTGATGAAGCCACAATTGTACTGGTGATATGAGTGGAGTTTTTCCTCCCCATTGTCCACTTGGGAATCTTCATTCAGGTTGTTATATCTTTCTGCCAACAATATGTTGTTTACTATGTATTTGCCACACATTCTAGTATTTCTATTGCATGACAACTCTTCATTTAATTAGCGAATCTTCATATGTATTTGAATTCCTGTTGTGAACTTGAATTTACATTGTGAACATTTTCACGGTTTTATCTGTCTATATGGATTACACTTGGGCTTATTAGGTTGGCCCTCATTAGACTAACATTATCCGTGTTGCTACTTTGTAATAGAATATCATATGTATAGACAGTGGAGATCTTGTTTCATTCTAACTTGATCTAATTAATATACTACTGATAGTTTTGTTTTTTGTTTAATGTTTTTATATTCATATTCAATATATTTTATGGTATCCGGTATGAGAGAAATTGATCCCAACATTTATGTATATTTGAGTGGTGCCCTCTTACATCTCTTTGTTGAACACTTGGAACATACATTACTGACACCTATCCGGGGATGAAGTAACCCCCCCTCCTCCGGAGTAGTACCGTACTTTTCATGAATACATACTTTAGCTGTCTGTTATTAAGATGTACGCCTATAGAATCATGCTGAAAAAAATTTCAGTTAAAAGGGGTTATCCCACAAATATCGATTAAAAAAATATCTATGGTAACTCTCTTTTCTGTCCACCACTGCCCAGGAGCTCTGGCATGATCAGACCATGTTACTACACAGTCAGACTCAGCCATTACACAGTACACAGCAGGGGCACATTTATTAGATTATCTCAGCACAGGAAGATTTTTGAAACACATCCAATTGTAGAACTTATTATTATTCCAAGATCTATTAACATGTGTTTTGTTCATGGGAAAACCTCTTTAATAATGCTACACTTGTACAAAGGTTTGTTGATAAGTGGTCTAAATGTACAGTAATTAGCTGAATGTTTCATGTACAGAATCTTTGTGGATATAAAAACAATGTTATACGCATGTAATTTACAGAATATATGGAAAACATGGAGTCAGTCTGTGCCCTAAATGATCAATTACATAGGATTCAGTTAAAAGTTTGGTAAAACATTAGTTGAAAGGAAACGAAGGTACGAAGATACACATCTTTCCTATAGTTGAAAGGAAAAATCCTTCTATTCTTACCAAAGTCAAGTTCTTTGATATTACAGTGAAATATAATCTCTCCATTAACCATAAGTTCCACAGTGTCCCGCTCTGGTATTTCCTCCAAGAAAACTTTGTGTCCATCGTAGGCAAGAAGAGCTGCAATATATAATGTATACATCATGTGTGAATATATACAGTTCTGAGTATAAAGGACTGCATCACAACAGGTTTGTCAGAAAACCTTTAGTCTCCATTAAGAGTAAACACAAATGTGGGACATTGATTGCATACAATATTTTGCACAGACATAAAAGCAATTTTCCCAACAAATTTGTTGAAAACCATATATGTAAAACAAAAAAAATGTATCTATGAACAAAGTGAAAGTTTAGTCTACACAACTCTAATTAACAAGAATTCAGCAAATTGTCTCTTCAGATAGGAAGAGGACTAGATCTCTAGTGCAACCTATAGGAAGTAGCAATCCTAAAAGTCAATGTCGACTATAATGAGCCTTGCACTATGACTTAGGCTTGTCACTCTACACAAGGAGAAATGCTCGGACCTGACACCCATAATGTGGTGGTGCACCATCTTGTTGGAAAAACTCAGGGAACATGCCATCTTCAGTTTTCTGGAAAGTGGATTGGTTGTCGTGGGCCAGTTGAATGGCCACAAAGGTCTCCCGATTTAACCCCATTAGACTTTTATCTTTGGGGTCATCTGAAGGAAATTGTCTAGCTGTGAAGATACGAGATGTGCAGCATCTGAAACAACGGATACTGGAGCCTGTGCTAGCATTTCTTCTGTTGTGTTGCTATCAGTGTGTCAAGAGTGGGAGAAGAGGTTTGCATTGACAATCCAACACAATGGGCAGCACTTTGAACACATTTTATAAGTGGTCATAAACTTGTAAATAACTCATGAAGAATAAAGTTATGTTAAAACCATTGTTTTTCTTGTGAAATTCTCAATAAGTTTGATGTGTCACATGAGCCTCTTCCCATTGCAAAAAATAATGGTCACCACCCATCTTGAAGTTTTCCCCCTCCCATATATAATGTGCCACAAACAGGAAGTTGATATCACCAACCATTCCCATTTTATCTAGGTGTATCCATATAAATGGCCCACCATGTACAATTGACAGCATAGAGTTGGGTAGATATTTTAAACCATTAGGTGGCCATTGACACTGGAGGTTTTTTTAAGGTCCATATCTTGGCCTTAGGGGATCTTACTTTAGTGGAAAATATAAAAAATATTGAGTTTGATGTTAAATAATATTTTAGGCAGGTGCAATTGCTGGGTCAATCAGTCACTTATGTACCCTACTCAGGGCCTTGTTAGGGTTACCAGTTTCTTTGAATCACTTGATTTCTGCTACGTATCAGTTCCTATTTACTTCAGTTATTGGATAAGTGATTTAGCAAGAACAGAATATCAATTAAATCAAAGGAAGATAACCAACCATACATATACAGTAAGTGAAGTCTATAAATACAGACCCTCTCCAAAAAAAAGTTGTAACCAGAAAAAAAAAATATTTTTTTACTCCTGTTGGTTCTTTTTTGTTGAAGCTCCAAATCAATAGATACATCTTGATTATATGATATCCAAAACTTTCACATTCTACCTTCCTTAAACACTATCATTGAACTAGGAAATTCTTGGGATCTTTCTTCAGATGTAAGATCTTACAGGGGTGTTCACCTCCCTATCAGAGGATTCCTTGGTCATCGTCTTTCAGGTGTTGTCATAGGTGAGGAGAAAAATATAATTATTACCAAAATATTTAGAATTGAGAGTCCTCAGTGGTTGATACCTTTTAATGGCTAACTGAAAAGATGGTAACAAATTGCAAGCTTTCGAGACTACTCAGGTTTCTTCATCAGGCAAAGACTAAAACAAAATCTGAAGAATCACATATTTATACACAACACAGCACAGAAACAATGGAATAGATAAGACAAGTGACGTGAAGCAGAACTGTCATTATGGGAGATAGAGATGAACATAAATATTGGAACAGTTCATAGATGAGGAGTGTGAAAGTTTTATTGCCCTCTGATTGGGGTCTGGTATTGTGTTGTGATGCCCCCAGAAGGTCTGAAGTGCAAATTCCTTAATTGATGTAAAAAGACATAAATCCATGCAATACATTCATTCCAGCACTGAGTGTATCAAAGGTCGTCATGAGTTTATATTCCCAAACTTTTCTGTCTCTCTCAGATTTAAATTTAGCTTTTAATGCAAGTAATTTCATGTCCATCATACTATGACCGGGGATACAAAAGTGTTTGACCACAGGTAGATCCATTCTTTTTTCTCTTCTTGTGTGGCGATGAGAATTCATTCTTGTTCTCAGTTTTTGCCCTGTCTCCCCCACATACAGACCCCCAGTTGGACATTTTGTACCAATAATTAGGTACACCACATTAGATATGATGCAGCTGAAAGTACCTGGGATCTTGTAGTCCTGATGGGAGTTGGGGATCTTT
Organism: Oophaga sylvatica; assembly: GCA_033576555.1. Classification (NCBI taxonomy): domain Eukaryota; kingdom Metazoa; phylum Chordata; class Amphibia; order Anura; family Dendrobatidae; genus Oophaga; species Oophaga sylvatica. The sequence continues at coordinate 472,788,915 of JARQOD010000003.1, read as the reverse complement.
ATCTTGTCCGTGGTCATTATAAATAGACAGGTTTTACATTTTTTCTTGTTGCAAGGAAAGGTTCCTGCAGCTATTGGGGAGGACAGGGAGCTTCTGACAATGATGCTTCTTAGATTTGGGGAAAGCCTAAAACACAGTAGTGGGGGGTCTGGAAATATGGATTGTAATCGGGCATCTTTTTGTAGTAAATCCAGGCTCCTACCAAGGTCGTATATGTCTTGTGGCTCAGTCTGTCTTATCATGTATACATTGTATGGAGTTTTTTTAGGATTTCCATCATGAGTGTTCTGCTATATTGGCTTGTATAGGCATTATCTTATATTGTTTATCACCTGACATTTTGTTGTTATAAATAATAGCCTTATTATAGCAACCACCTAGCACATTACTATATGTTCTAAAAATTCAAATGTACGGTATTATATAATATCAAGATATTTTACACCATTTAAAAGGGTGGGCATGCACAGAGTTTGCATATATGTAAGAGATAAAATAATCAAGTGACACTATGTCATTATAAACTCTGATCTTTTTATTCTTAATCACTGTGTATATCACTATAAGTTATAGGCTACTATATATAGAAAATTGGGTCCGTACGTATGCTTCCATGCAGCAATCTGCTACAGAGCATAGTGTTCATGTATATCCTAGATATTGGACTCAGCTCCATAGAAATACCATATTCACATGATATACAATACTATATACTTTAGATAACAGATCTTATGAGACATTATTGTCACAATTTTGTATATGTACCTATGGGAGCGAACTGGATATACATCCCTTTTTTATACATTTAATATGTTAATTGTTCTGTATGTATAGGCTTTTTCAATAAAGAGTTGTATTTTTGGCTATATGCTTCCAGTGCTTTTGGATTTGTTTTTGTAGTAAAGGTTGTAGTTTCCGTGCAGCTCCTCTTAGCACTTCCAGATTTGGATTGTAGGTGACCACTAGAGGCACCCGGTTATTTTCATCTTTAGCTTTGTAATGTAGCAGGTGATTCCTTGGTATTCTGGTGGCTCTTGTAATTTGGTTTTCAATTGTTCTTGGATGGTAGCCCTGATTCAAAAAGGTCTTTCTGAGGCGACCAAGCTGTTCATCTCTATCCATGGGGTTGGAACATATACGATTGTATCTGATGGCTTGGCTGTAGACAATAGAGTTTTTTTTATATGTTTTGAATGGAAACTGTCCCATTTAAGGTATGTTGGACGGTCGATTGGCTTCTGATACAGGGATGTCTCTATTTCATTGTTCTTTAGCTTAAAGATGGTGTCTAAAAAGTTAATTTCAGTGCTGGAGTAGTTGAGCGTTAAGTTGATGTTGGGATGAAATTAATTAAATTGTTCGTGGAACATCTTTAGCTGTTGCTCAGACTCCGTCCAGATGATTAAGATATCATCAATGTAGCGGCCTGATGGGACATGAGGACAAAAAGTCACTTTCAAGCTTGGCCATGAAAAGATTGGCATACTGTGGAGCCATTTTACTTCCCATAGCTGTGCCAGTCTACTGAAGATAGATCTTGTCGTCAAATTCAAAGTAATTGTGGGTGAGGATGAATTTTGTGAGTATCACCACAGAATCAGTATCAATCCCGGTGTTTTCCATGAAGACTTTGCAGGCATTTAATCCATCCTGGTGTGGGATATTAGAGTACAGTCATGGCCAAAAGTTTTGAGAATGACACAAATATTAATTTTTACAAAGTCTACTGCTTCACTTTTTCTAATGGCAATTTGCATATACTCCAGAATGTTGTAAAGAGTGATCAGCTTAACAATAAATTCAATATTTGGCTAGAAAATGAACTTTATCCCCCAAAACACATTTCAACATCATTGCAGCCCTGCCTTAAAAGGACCAGCTAACCTCTTTTCAGTGATTGCTCCATTAACACAGGTGTGGGTGTTGATGAGGAAGGACATGGCTGGAGATCAATCTGTCATGATTAAGTAAGAATGACACCACTGGACACTTTAAAAGGAGGCTGGTGCTTGGCATCATTGTTTCTCTTCTGTTAACCATGGTTATCTCTAAAGAAACATGTGCAGTCATCATTGCAATGCACAAAAATGGACTAACAGGGAAGAGTATCGCAGCTAGAAAGATTGCACCTCAGTCAACAATCTATTGCATCATCAAGAACTTCAAGTAGAGAGGTTCCATTGTTGCCAAAAAGGCTCCAGGGCGCCCAAGAAAGACCAGCAAGCGCCAGGACCGTCTCTTAAAAGTGTTTCAGCTGCGGGATCGGGCTATCAGCAGTGCAGAGCTTGCTCAGGAATGGCAGCAGGCAGGTGTAAGTGCATCTGCACTCACTGTGAGGCGGAGACTCTTGGAGCAAGGCCTGGTCTCAAGGAGGGCAGCAAAGAAGCCACTTCTCTCCAGAAAAAAACATCATGGACAGACTGATATTCTGCAAAAGGTACAGGCAGTGGACTGCTGAGGACTGGGGTAAAGTTATTTTCTCTGATGAATCCCCTTTTCGATTGTTTGGGACATCAGGAAAATGCTCATTCGGAGAAGACAAGGTGAGCGCTACCACCAGTCTTGTCTCATGCCAACTGTTAAGCATCCTGAAACTATTCATGTGTGGGGTTGCTTCTCAGCCAAGGGAATCGGCTCTCTCACAGTTTGCCTAAAAACACAGCCATGAATAAAGAATGGTACCAGAATGTCCTCCAAGAGCAACTTCTCCCAACCCTCCAAGAGTAGTTTGGCGATCAACAATGCCTTTTCCAGCATGATGGAGCACCTTGCCATAAAGCAAAGGTGATAACTAAATGGCTCAGGGAACAAAACATAGAGATTTTGGGTCCATGGCTTGGAAACTCCCCAGATCTTAATCCCATTGAGAAATTGTGGTCAATCATCAAGAGACGGGTGGACAAACAAAAACCTAAAAATTCTGACAAAATGAAAGCATTGATTGTGCAGAATGGACTGCTATCAGTCATAATTTGGTCCAGAAGTTGATTGAGAGCATGCCAGGGAGAATTGCAGAGGTCCTGAAGAAGAAGGGTCAACACTGCAAATATTGACTTGCTGCATTAACTCATTCTGTCAATGTAAGCTTTTGTTACTCATATGTTTGCAATTATATTTCTGTCTGTGATAAAAACATCTGTCAAACACACACATAAAAACCAGAGGGCAGCAGATCATGTGAAAATATAATATTTGTGTCATTCTCAAAACTTTTGGCCATGACTGTACAAAGATTCCACATCCATGGTGGCCAGGATGGTTCCTTCTGGTAGAGGATCTATTGCTACTAGTTTATTCAATAGGTCAGTTGTGTCCTGAATGTAGCTGGGTGTATCCTTTACCAGAGGTTTAAGAATACCCTCTACTCATCCAGATACCTGCTCAGTAAGGATGCCCACACATGAAATAATCGGCCTCCCTGGATTTCCAGCTTTGTGGATTTTGGGAAGCATGTAGAATGTCCCTATTCTTGGACTTTCCAGTATCAGGTCATCAGATCTTATGGATTTGTCAGGTAGACAAGATACCAACTTGTTAAGTTCCTTGTAATAGTCCTGTGTAGGATCCGACTCCAATTTTCTGTAGTAGCAGGAGTCCATCAGTTGTCTGTTTGCTTCCTTCATATAGTCTGATGTGTTCATCATGACTATTGCACCTCCCTTGTCAGCAGGTTTAAAGATGATTTCTTTGTTGGTTTTCAGAGACCGTATGGCCTTTCTCTCCTGGGCACTGATGTTGGATGCTTGTCTCCTGTTGGTGTCTATGATGGTGGATTTTAACAAATGTCTGAATGAGTCTATATATTTATCCAAATGAGGGTTGCGTCCAGGTGGAGGTGTCCAGTCTGACCTCTTCTTGGTTGTTGGGATCCCTTTTACTTCAGTCCGAGTGTTTTCTGAATCTTCTGCATCATTGAAGTATTCCCTCAAGCGCAGTCTCCTGAAAAAATGTTCCATATCACTGCAGAGTTCAGTTTTATCCAGGGCCTTAGTAGGACAAAATGAGAGTCCTCTAGAAAGCACGGCCAGCTCCACTTTGTTGGGTTTCTAATCTGAGAGATTGATGACACAGTTGCCTTTGTGTCTGGAATGGAGTGGTTGTCCGAGTTGTCAGGTCTTGGTTTTGTTTTTTATCTGTTTGTATAGAGTCCTGAATTGAGGCGCAATCTGTGTAGTTTCTTTTCCTTGTTATGAATCAGAAAGGTCCGTAGTTTGTTGTAGTATTGTTGTAATTTTTGCTCTGTGCTTTCTGTAAGTGTTTTCCTCAGAGTTTCAAATTGCCCTTGGACTTTACTCCTTATGCTGTAGGAGACATGCAAAAGATGGTTCCTTAGTCTCTCAGAAGTCCTGTGACAGAGGTTTTGTGCATAATGGGTATTGTAGGTGTGAAGAATTGGGTTTGTAATACAGAGTCCGTTGGGAATTAAATTCTCCTTTTTGCATTTAGATAAGAAAAAAATGTCGCTGTCCATTTGTGCACGTTTCTTCAGAAGTGGTTTTAGTTCCATAAAGATGTGGTACATTCTGGCATCCTCCATTTTGATATAGGAAAGATGTGTATCTTCATACCGTGTTAGCCAGTAGATAGAAAAATATTTAGAATTGAGAGTCCTCAGTGGTTGATACCTTTTAATGGCTAACTGAAAAGATGGTAACAAATTGCAAGCTTTCGAGACTACTCAGGTCTCTTCATCAGGCAAAGACTAAAACAAAATCTGAAGAATCACATATTTATACACAACACAGCACAGAAACAATGCAACAGGTAAGACAAGTGACGTGAAGCAGAACTGTCATTATGGGAGATAGAGATGAACATAAATATTGGAACAGTTAATAGATAAGGAGTGTGAAAGTTTTTTTGCCCTCTGATTGGGGTCTGGTATTGTGTTGTGATGCCCCCAGAAGGTCTGAAGTGCAAATTTCTTAATTGATGTAAAAAGACATAAATCCATGCGATACATTCATTCCAGCACTGAGTGTATCAAATGTTCGTCATGAGTTTATATTCCCAAACTTTTCTGTCTCTCTCAGATTTAAATTTAGCTTTTAACCCCTTCACCCCCAAGGGTGGTTTGCACGTTAATGACCGGGCCAATTTTTACAATTCTGACCACTGTCTCTTTATGAGGTTATAACTCTGGAACGCTTCAACGGATCTTCGCGATTCTGAGATTGTTTTCTCGTGACATATTGTACTTCATGATAGTGGTAAAATTTCTTCCATATAACTTGCATTTATTTATGAAAAAAAGACAAATATGGCAAAAATTTTGAAAATTTTGCAATTTTCAAACTTTGAATTTTTATTCCCTTAAAACAGAGAAATATGTCACACAAAATAGTTAAGAAATAACATTTCCCACATGTCTACTTTACATCAGCACAATTTTGGAAACAAAATTTTTTTTTGTTAGGAAATTATAAGGGTTAAAAGTTGACCAGCGATTTCTCATTTTTACAACAAAATTTACAAAGCCATTTTTTTTCGGGACCACCTCATATTTGAAGTCACTTTGAGGGGTCATATAGCAGAAAATACCCAAAAGTGACACCATTCTAAAAACTACACCCCTCAAGGTACTCAAAACCACATTCAAGAAGTTTATTAACCCTTCAGGTGCTTCACAGGAGCTGAAGCAACATGGAAGGAAAAAATTAACATTTTACTTTTTAGTCACAAAAATGATCTTTTACAAACATTTTTTTTATTTTCACAAGGAAAAAGGAGAAAAAGGACTGATAAAGTTGTTGTGCAATTTCTCCTGAGTACGCCGATACCCCATATGTGAGGGAAAACCACTGTTTGGGCACACGGCAGAGCTCGGAATGGAAGGAGCGCAGTTTGACTTTTCCAAACCAAAATTGGCTGGAATTGAGAACGGACGCCATGTCGCGTTTGGAGAGGCCCCGATGTGCCTAAACAGTGGAAACCCCCACATGTGACCCCATTTTGGAAACTAGACCCCTAAGGAACTTATCTAGATGTGTGGTGAGTAGTTTGAACCCTCAAGTGCTTCACGCAAGTTTGTAATGTAGAGCCGTGAAGAAAAAAAATCATATTTTTTCCACAAGCATGATGTTTTAGTCCCCAAATTTTTATTTTCCCAAGGGTAAGAGGAGAAATTGAACCACAAAAGTTGTTGTCCAACTTATCCTGAGTACGCTGATACCCCATATGTGGGGGGAACCACTGTTTGGGCGCACGGCAGGGCTTGAAAGGGAAGGAGCGCCGTTTGACTTTTCCAAACCAAAATTGGCTGGAATTGCGAACGGACGCCATGTCGCGTTTGGAGGGCCCCTGATGTGCCTAAACAGTGGAAACCCCCCACATGTGACCCCATTTTGGAAACTAGACCCCTAAGGAACTTATCTAGATGTGTGGTGAGCACTTTGAACCCTCAAGTGCTTCACGCAAGTTTGTAATGTAGAGCCGTGAAGAAAAAAAAATCATATTTTTTCCACAAACATGATGTTTTAGTCCCCAAATTTTTATTTTCCCAAGGGTAGAGGAGAAATTGGACCACAAAAGTTGTTGTCCAACATGTCCTGAGTACGCTGATACCCCATATGTGGGGGGGAACCACTGTTTGGGCGCACGACAGGGCTTGAAAGGGAAGGAGCGCCGTTTGACTTTTCCAAACCAAAATTGGCTGGAATTGCGAACGGACGCCATGTCGCGTTTGGAGGGCCCCTGATGTGCCTAAACAGTGGAAACCCCCCACATGTGACCCCATTTTGGAAACTAGACCCCCTAAGGAACTTATCTAGATGTGTGGTGAGCACTTTGAACCCTCAAGTGCTTCACGCAAGTTTGTAATGTAGAGCCGTGAAGAAAAAAAATCATATTTTTTCCACAACATGATGTTTTAGTCCCCAAATTTTTATTTTCCCAAGGGTAAGAGGAGAAATTGAACCACAAAAGTTGTTGTCCAACTTATCCTGAGTACGCTGATACCCCATATGTGGGGGGGAACCACTGTTTGGGCGCACGGCAGGGCTTGAAAGGGAAGGAGCGCCGTTTGACTTTTCCAAACCAAAATTGGCTGGAATTGCGAACGGACGCCATGTCGCGTTTGGAGGGCCCCTGATGTGCCTAAACAGTGGAAACCCCCCACATGTGACCCCATTTTGGAAACTATACCCCCTAAGGAACTTATCTAGATGTGTGGTGAGCACTTTGAACCTCAAGTGCTTCACGCAAGTTTGTAATGTAGAGCCGTGAAGAAAAAAAATCATATTTTTTCCACAAACATGATGTTTTAGTCCCCAAATTTTTTATTTTCCCAAGGGTAAGAGGAGAAATTGGACCACAAAAGTTGTTGTCCAACATGTCCTGAGTACGCTGATACCCCATATGTGGGGGGAACCACTGTTTGGGCGCACGACAGGGCTTGAAAGGGAAGGAGCGCCGTTTGACTTTTCCAAACCAAAATTGGCTGGAATTGCGAACGGACGCCATGTCGCGTTTGGAGGGCCCCTGATGTGCCTAAACAGTGGAAACCCCCCACATGTGACCCCATTTTGGAAACTAGACCCCCTAAGGAACTTATCTAGATGTGTGGTGAGCACTTTGAACCCTCAAGTGCTTCACGCAAGTTTGTAATGTAGAGCCGTGAAGAAAAAAAAATCATATTTTTTCCACAAACATGATGTTTTAGTCCCCAAATTTTTATTTTCTCAAGGGTAAGAGGAGAAATTGGACCACAAAAGTTGTTGTCCAACATGTCCTGAGTACGCTGATACCCCATATGTGGGGGGGAAACACTGTTTGGGCGCACGGCAGGGCTTGAAAGGGAAGGAGCGCCGTTTGACTTTTCCAAACCAAAATTGGCTGGAATTGCGAACGGACGCCATGTCGCGTTTGGAGGGCCCCTGATGTGCCTAAACAGTGGAAACCCCCACATGTGACCCCATTTTGGAAACTAGACCCCCTAAGGAACTTATCTAGGTGTGTGGTGAGCACTTTGAACCCCCAAGTGTTTCACTAACGTTTATAATGCCCTGGCGTGAAAAAAAAAAATATTTTTTTTTTCCACAAAAGTGATGTTTTAGTCCCCAATTTTTTATTTTCCCAAGGGTAAGAGGAGAAATTGGACCCCAAAAGTGGTTGTCCAATTTGTCCTGAGTACGCTGATACCCCATATGTTGGGGGGATACACTGTTTGGGCACACGGCAGGGCTCGGAAGGGAAGCAGTGACGTTTTGTAATGCAGACTTTGATGGAATGGTCTGCGGGCGTCATGTTCCGTTAGCAGAGCCCCTGATGTGCCTAAACAGTGGAAACCCCCCACATGTGACCCCATTTTGGAAACTAGACCCCCTAAGGAACTTATCTAGGTGTGTGGTGAGCACTTTGAACCCCCAAGTGTTTCACTAAAGTTTATAATGCCCTGGCGTGAATAAAAAAAAAAAAAAAATTTTTCCACAAATATGATGTTTTAGTCCCCAATTTTTTATTTTCCCAAGGGTAACAGGAGAACTTGGACCACAAAAGTTGTTGTCCAATTTGTCCTGAGTACGCTGATACCCCATATGTTGGGGGGAACCACTGTTTGGGCGCATGGCAGGGCGCAGAAGGGAAGCAGTGACGTTTTGGAATGCAGACTTTGATGGAATGGTCTGCGGGCGTCATGTTCCGTTAGCAGAGCCCCTCATGTGCCTAAACAGTGGAAACGCCCACAAGTGACCCCATTTTGGAAACTAGACCCCCTAATGAACTTATCTAGGTGTGTGGTGAGCATTTTGAACCCCCAAGTGTTTCACTAAAGTTTATAATGCCCTGGCGTGAATAAAAAAAAAAAAAAAAAAATTCCACAAATATGATGTTTTAGTCCCCAATTTTTTATTTTCCCAAGGGTAACAGGAGAAATTGGACCACAAAAGTTGTTGTCCAATTTGTCCTGAGTACGCTGATACCCCATATGTTGGGGGAACCACTGTTTGGGCGCATGGCAGGGCGCAGAAGGGAAGCAGTGACGTTTTGGAATGCAGACTTTGATGGAATGGTCTGCGGGCGTCATGTTCCGTTAGCAGAGCCCCTCATGTGCCTAAACAGTGGAAACCCCCACAAGTGACCCATTTTGGAAACTAGACCCCCTAAGGAACTTACCTAGGTGTGTGGTGAGCATTTTGAACCCCCAAGTGTTTCACTAAAGTTTATAATGCCCAGGTGTAAAAATAAAAAATCCTACTTTTATCCTCACAAAAATGATGTTTTAGTCCCCAATTTTTTATTTTCCCAAGGGTAAGAGGAGAAATTGGACACCAAAAATTGTTGTCCAATTTGTCCTGAGTACACTGGTGCCCCATATGTGGGAAAAAACTGTTTGGCACAAGTCGGGGCTCAGAAGGGAAGTCGTGACGTTTTGGAATGCAGACTGATGGAATGGTCTGCGGGCGTCATGTTCCGTTTGCAGAGCTCCTGATGTGCCTAAACAGTAAAAAAAAACCACAAGTGACATAATTTTGGAAAGTAGACTCCCAAGGAACTTTTCTAAATGTGCCCCCCTTCTGGAACTAATCTTTCCTGTAAAGTAAATTAGTAGTGCATTGAGGTGTGGTACAATTTGAAACAATCCTTCATACACAGGCCAGGTTTTTCGGGGCAGGTGTCGCATTGGTAAGTGGTGTCCTTGCGTATTCCCCTTTTGTAACACACTCGGCACCTTTTTTTGCGGCTTACCTTTGCTTCCAGTTGGCGGGACCACCCCGGGGAAATGCTGACCTGGTATGATACGAGCACCTTCAGTTCCAGAAGTACTGGGGCCCGCTGTTTCCTGAGCGCCAAACATCAGGGCCTTAACCACTACCTCCTGGAACTGAAGGTACGTCGTATCGCTGTTGCGTGCACATCGTGACAGCAGGAAAGCGTTGAGCATTGCCATTTGGACGATGTGCACGGACAGCTTCTTGTACCACACCTTGGCCTTTCTCAAAGCACTGTACGGTTGGAGGAGTTGATCAGAGAGATCAACACCCCCCATGTATTTATTGTACCCCAGTACACAGTCCGGTTTGCGGACCTGTGTAGAGGTACCCCGTACAGTGCTGAGGGCGCTGCCATCACCATGTATGGTGGTCAAGAGAAGGACATCCCTCTTGTCCTTGTACTTGACCACCAACAGGTGGTCGCTACATTGGGCTCTGCTCTCACCCTTTCTGAGCATCTGCCCAAGTAGCGTCTTCGGGAGGCCTCTCTGATTTTTGCGGACGGTACCGCAAGCTGCGGTACCTCGCGCAGAGAGGGATTTGTAGAGTGGGACGCTGGAATAAAAGTTATCGGTGTAAAGGTGATAACCTTTATCCAGCAGTGGGTGCACCAAATCCCACACAATTTTCCCACTCACTCCCAGGACGGGGGGACACTCAGGGGGTTCAATCCTGGTGTCCTTTCCTTCGTAAACTCTAAAGCTGTGCGTGTACCCTGAGGTACTCTCGCACAGCTTGTAGAGTTTAATTCCGTACCTTGCCCTCTTGCTGGGCAGGTACTGGCGGAATCTGAGCCGTCCCTTAAAATGAACCAAGGACTCATCCACGCAGATGTCCCTTTGGGGCACGTACACTTCAGCAAACTTTTTGCTGAAGTGTTCGATGACCGGCCGAACTTTGAACAGACGGTCAAAGTTGGGGTCATTTTGTGGGGGACACTGTGCATTATCATTATAATGCAGGAATTTGTGGATGGCCTCAAAACGCGTCCGAGCCATGACCATTCGGAACAGTGGAGTGTTGTATAAAATATCAACACTCCAATATTGCCGAAGTTCTGGCTTCTTCAGGATCCCCATATGGAGGACCAGGCCCCAAAACTGCATCATTTCACCTGCGTCTACAGGAGACCAGTTGGAAAATGATGACACTGGGTTTTGCGCCAAAAATTGCCGAGCGTACAAATTAGTTTGCTCCACCACGAGGTTAATAAAATCCTCAGAGAAAAAGACTTTGAAAAAGTTTATTTCTCTGAGGCCCGTGGTGTCAAACTTGATTCCTGATTCTGCCACAAAATCAGGAATCAGTGGCTCGTAATTTTCGGGGGGTGGGTCCATATGGGTCCGAAGAGGGGTGCGCTGGTTCATTTTCAGGGGTGGGCGCTGCCTCATCTTCTGTCCTGGGGCGTCTGCGTGGCGGTTCCGCAGGACCCGAGGAGGAAGATGAGGAAGAGGAGGAAGAAGAAGAAGAGGATGAAGAATCTGAAAAGTAAAGAAATGTGGGATCCTCTCCCTCGCTATCAGTGTCGGAGGCAAGGAAAGCGTATGCCTCTTCCACTGAATAGCGCTGTTGGGAAGAACATGACGAGCGGGACATTTTTTTTGTGAATGTGGTGCTTTGTGTGAACTTTATTTATAACTGTGTGTGTGTGTGGGGGGGGGGATAGTGGTTGGTGCAAACTATGCTGAAAGGAAAAAGCTAAAAGAAAAGAAAGAGAATAGGGAAAAAAATGCCTGTGAAAAAAAGTCTAAACCAGCAGGCACGAGCTCTGATAAGTGACCGGTGTCACTTATCAAAGTTCCGCGGCTGCCGGATGTGCGCACAGGAGTGGCGGAAAGGGAAGTGAAAAAAAAAAAAAAACGGCAGGAACGAGCTCTGATAAGTGACCGGTGTCACTTATCAAAGTTCCGCGGCTGCCGGATGTGCGCACAGGAGTGGCGGAAAGGGAAGTGAAAAAAAAAAAAAACGGCAGGAACGAGCTCTGATAAGTGACCGGTGTCACTTATCAAAGTTCCGCGGCTGCTAGATGTGCGCACGGGAGTGGCGGAAAGTGGAGTGAAAAAAAAAAAACTGCAGGAACGAACTCTGATAAGTGACTAGTGTCACTTATCAAAGTTCCGCGGCTGCTGGATGTGCGCACAGGAGTAGCGGAAAGGGGAGTGAAAAAAAAAAAATGCAGGAACGAGCTCTGATAAGTGACTGGTGTCACTTATCAAAGTTCCGCGGCTGCTGGATGTGCGCACAGGAGTGGCGGAAAGGGGAGTGAAAAAAAAAAAAGACGGCAGGAGCGAGCTCTGATAAGTGACCGGTGTCACTTATCAAAGTTCCGCGGCTGCTAGATGTGCGCACAGGAGTGGCGGAAAGGGGAGTGAAAAAAAAAAAAAACGGCAGGAACGAGCTCTGATAAGTGACCGGTGTCACTTATCAAAGTTCCGCGGCTGCTAGATGTGCGCACGGGAGTGGCGGAAAGTGGGGTGAAAAAAAAAAAACTGCAGGAACGAGCTCTGATAAGTGACTGGTGTCACTTATCAAGGTTCCGCGGCTGCTGGATGTGCGCACAGGAGTGGCAGAAAGGGGAGTGAAAAAAAAAAAAAACTGCAGGAACGAGCTCTGATAAGTGACTGGTGTCACTTATCAAAGTTCCGCGGCTGCTGGAAGTGCGCACAGGAGTGGCGGAAAGGGGAGTGAAAAAAAAAAAACAAAAACGGCAGGAACGAGCTCTGATAAGTGACCGGTGTCACTTATCAAAGTTCCGCGCTGCTAGATGTGCGCACGGGAGTGGCGGAAAGTGGTGTGAAAAAAAAAAAAACTGCAGGAACGAGCTCTGATAAGTGACTGGTGTCACTTATCAAAGTTCCGCGGCTGCTAGATGTGCGCACGGGAGTGGCGGAAAGTGGGGTGAAAAAAAAAAAACCTGCAGGAACGAGCTCTGATAAGTGACTGGTGTCACTTATCAAAGTTCCGCAGCTGCTGGAAGTGCGCACAGGAGTGGCGGAAAGGGGAGTGAAAAAAAAAACCTGCAGGAACGAGCTCTGATAAGTGACTGGCGTCACTTATCAAAGTTCCGCGGCTGCTGGAAGTGCGCACGGAGGGGGGTGCAAAAGAAAAACGAGCACGAGTGTTGATCGGTGAACTGCGTCACCAATCAACGCTCGGCGGCTGCTAAATGTGTGCAAAGGGGGGGTAAAAAGAGGGGGAAAGGGAAGGGGGAGGGGGAATGGAGGGATTGGGGTGGATCGGGCAGGGATCGGGGCTCAAAAACTCACGTTTGTAGTCTCTCTTCTTTCTTCTCTCTTCTTTCTTCTCTCTTCTTTCTTCTTCTCTTCTTTCTTCAGCAGGAGTTGTGGTGTCACAGGCTACTGTGGCACCACAAGGCCCAGCACAGGAGGAGATCTGGCGTGTGACCGCACTGCAGGAATCCTCAGCAAGTGTGAGGACCCCTGCAGTGCGGTCAGACAGGTCAGATCCAGTTTGCAGACAGGTCACATCGCTGCTGTGACCTGTCATTGGTGGGATCGATGATCACATCGATCCCACCAATCAGAGGAGACCCTTGTTTTGCCGGTTGCTAGGCACCGGCCTAGTAATCGGAGCTCACTGCTCCGATTCCTAGGCAGGTCACCGGCAGGTCAGGAAGCAGGGCACAGAGCGGTCACACCGCTGCTGTGCCCTGTGATTGGCGCGATCGTCGATGACATCGATCGCGCCAATCAGCAGCTGCAGGCCCTACTGGGCCTGTCCTAGGCTCCGGCCTAGGATCGGTGCTATTACTGCACCGATCCAGGCAGGTACAGGCAGGGCACAGCGCGGATACACCGCGGCTGTGCCCTGCGATTGGCGCGATCGATGTGATCGGCGATCGCGCCAATCCAGGGGGGGTCTGCTCCTTTCTATGCCCAGGCCTAGGATCGAGTACATCGGTACTCGATTCTAGCCTGGGATCTCACTGTTTCAGCCCATCGGATTGGCTGAAACAGTGAGAAAGGCTGCGATTGGCTGTTCAGAATTGAACAGCCAATCACAGCGATCGGGAGTGAGGGTGGGCGGTGACAGACCCCGGGATGCCGGCGCCATCTCTCCTGAGGTAAGATGGCGTCGGAATTTTAATGCGATCATTGCGACTTAAGTCGCAATGTCGCATTAAAGGGCTGGACGTACTATCCCGTCCCCGGTCATACGGGCCCAGGTACCATGGACGGGATAGTACGTCCGATGGCAGTAAGGGGTTAATACAAGTAATTTCATGTCCATCATACTATGACCGGGGATACAAAAGTGTTTGGCCACAGGTAGATCCATTCTTTCTTCTCTTATTGTGTGGCGATGAGAATTCATTCTTGTTCTCAGTTTTTGCCCTGTACAAACAGATACAAAACCAAGACCTGACAACTCAGACAACCACTCCATTCCAGACACAAAGGCATCTGTGTCGTCAATCTCTCAGATTACAAACCCAACAAAGTCCTACTAAGGCCCTGGATAAAATTGAGCTCTGCAGTGATATGGAACATTTTTTCAGGAGACTGCGCCTGAGGGAATACTTCAATGATACAGAAGATTCAGAAAACACTCTGACTGAAGTAAAAGGGATCCCAACAACCAAGAAGAGGTCAGACTGGACATCTCCACCTGGACGCAACCCTCATTTGGATAAATATATAGACTCATTCAGACATTTGATAAAATCTACCATCATAGACACCAACAGGAGACAAGCATCCAACATCAGTGCCCAGGAGAGGAAGGCCATACGGTCTCTGAAAACCAACAAAGAAATCATCATTAAACCTACTGATAAGGGAGGTGCAATAGTCATGATGAACACATCAGACTATATGAAGGAAGCAAACAGACAACTGATGGACTCACGCAACTACAGAAAATTGGAGTCGTATCCTACACAGGACTATTACAAGGACCTAAGCAAGATGGTATCTTGTCTGCCTGACAAATCTATAAGAGCTGATGACCTGATACCAGAAAGTCCAAGAATAGGGACATTCTACATGCTACCCAAAATCCACAAAGCTTGAAATCCAGGGAGGCCGATTATTTCATGTGTGGGCACCTTTACTGAGCAGGTATCTGGATGGGTAGAGGGTTATCTTAAACCGCTGGAAAAGGATACACCCAGCTACATTCAGGACACAACTGACCTATTGAATAAACTAGCAGCAATAGGTCCTCTACCAGAAGGAACCAACCTGGCCACCATGGATGTGGAATCTTTGTACTCTAATATCCCACACCAGGATGGATTAAATGCCTGCAAAGTCTTCATGGAAAACACTGGGAATGATGCTGATTCTGTGGTGATACTCACAAAATTCATCCTCACCCACAATTACTTTAAATTTGACGACAAGATCTATCTTCATTAGACTGGCACAGCTATGGGAAGTAAAATGGCTCCACAGTATGCAAATCTTTTCATGGCCAAGCTTGAAAGTGACTTTTTGCCCTCATGTCCCATCAGGCCTTGGGCCTACTACCGCTAAATTGATGATATCTTAATCATCTGGACGGAGTCTGAGCAACAGCTAAAGATGTTCCACGAACAATTTAATCAATTTCATCCCTCCATCAACTTAACACTCAACTACTCCAGCACTGAAATTAACTTTTTAGACACCATCATTAAGCTAAAGAACAATGAAATAGAGACATCCCTGTATCAGAAGCCAATCGACCGTCCAACATACCTTAAATGGGACAGTTTCCATCCAAAACACATAAAAAAACTCTATTGTCTACAGCCAAGCCATCAGATACAATCGTATATGTTCCAATCCCATGGATAGAGATGAACACATTGGTCGCCTCAGAAAGACCATTTTGAATTAGGGCTACCATCCAAGAACAATTGAAAACCAAATTACAAGAGCCACCAGAATACCAAGGAATCACCTGCTACATTACAAAGCTAAAGATGAAAATAACCGGGTGCCTCTAGTGGTCACCTACAATCCAAATCTGGAAATGCTAAGAGGAGCTGCACTGAAACTACAACCTTTACTACAAAAAGATGCCGGATTACAGTCCATATTTCCAGACCCCCCACTACTGTGTTTTAGGCAGCCCCCAAATCTAAGAAGCATCATTGTCAGAAGCTCCCTGTCCTCCACAATAGCTGCGGGAACCTTTCCTTGCAACAAGAAAAAATGTAAAACCTGTCCATTTATAATGACCACGGACAAGATAAAGATCCCTAACTCCCATCAGGACTACAAGATCCCAGGTACTTTCAGCTGCATCACATCTAATGTGGTGTACCTAATTATTTGTACGAAATGTCCAACTGGGGGTCTGTATGTGGGGGAGACAGGGCAAAAACTGAGAACAAGACTGAATTCTCATCGCCACACAATAAGAGAAAAAAGAATGGATCTACCTGTGGCCAAACACTTTTGTATCCCTGGTCATAGTACACAACACAATACCAGACCCCAATCAGAGGGCAATAAAACTTTCACACTCCTTATCTATGAACTGTTCCAATATTTATGCTCATCTCTATCTCCCATACTGACAGTTCTGCTTCACGTCACTTGTCTTACCTATCGCATTGTTTCTGTGCTGTGTATAACTATGTGATTCTTCAGATTTTGTTTTAGTCTTTGCCTGATGAAGAGACCTGAGTAGTCTCGAAAGCTTGCAATTTGTTACCATCTTTTCAGTTAGCCATTAAAAGGTATCAACCACTGAGGACTCTCAATTCTAAATATTTTTCTATCTACTGGCTGACACGGTACGAAGATACACATCTTTCCTATAATTACTTACCAGTAATTTGATTTTCCTGAAACCCATGACAGCACCCCTATTTTTTTATCTCTTTGGCTTAGGATTAGTGGAATGAGTGAATGTATAAATATAATATAATAATGATAATAATTTAGGTGACTCCTACTTGACTTGTTGGAAACCGCATTGAAGTAGGAAGTGAGAGTTGCCTTTTTCTTTTGTGCTCTTGGCTCTCAGGTGCTATCATGGGTTTCAGGAAAATCAAATTACCGGTAAGTAATTATCATTTTTAGGTTACAGCTGGGCTGCAGCTACAGTGCCTTGCAAAAGTATTCGGCCCCCTGGAACTTTTCAACCTTTTCCACATATCATGCTTCAAACATAAAGATACCAAATGTTAATTTTTGGTGAAGAATCAACAACAATGGGACACAATTGTGAAGTTGAACGAAATTTATTGTTTTTTTTTTTTATTTGTGGAAATACAAAAACTGAAAAGTGGGGCATGCAAAATTATTAAAAGTGGGTCTTGGTAGATTTGCAGTGGTATGATACTCCTTCCATTTAAATATGATCGCTTGCACAGTGCTCCTTGGGATGTTTAAACTTTTGGAAATCATTTTGTATCCAAATCCGGCTTTAAACTTCTCCATAACAGTATCACGGACCTGCCTGTTGTGTTCCTTGGTCTTCATGATGCTCTCTGTGTTTCAAACAGAACCCTGAGGCTATCACAGAGCAGGTGCATTTATATGGAGACTTGATTACACACAGGTGGATTATATTTATCATCATTAGTCATTTAGGACAACATTAGATCATTCAGAGATCTACAATGAACTTCTGGAGTGAGTTTGCTGCACTGAAAGTAAAGGGGCGGAATAATATTGGACGCCCCACTTTTCAGTTTTTGTATTTCCACAAAAATTTAAAATAAACAATAAATTTCGTTCAACTTCACAATTGTGTCCCACTTGTTGCTGATTCTTCACCAAAAATTAACATTTGGTATCTTTATGTTTGAAGCCTGATATGTGGGAAAAGGTTGAAAAGTTCAAGGGGGCCGAATACTTTCGCAAGGCACTGTATGTAAATGAATGGCAAACAATGTAAAAACTGTTCTTTGCAGTTCACTGAAAGGTGTCCTTGAGTCTATAAACCCTAAGCAAATAAAATGAAGCCTATTGAAATAGTAAGTTGTATCTTGCACACATCTGAATCTGTGCTGCATCAGTCTTTTATTTAAGGTACTGCCACACTAAACAATCCCGCTAGCGATCTCGTTAGCGTTGCATACTAATGAGATCGCTAGCGGGATTGTTTCTATATCGCTAAATGCTGCCGCATTTAGCGATATAGTTAACGACGCTATCGCCGTTAGCGATCTTCTTAACGACTTTAGCGGTACAAAAGTACCGCTAAATCGCTAAGAAAAGGTGCCACACAGCGATAAGATACTTACCCAGCGGGAGCGCCAGCGATGAAATAGGGTCCGGAGCGATTCCAGCGACGAGCGAGATCACAGCAGGAAGCTCGTCGCTGGAAGCTGCCGCACTGAACAACATCGCTAACGGGATCGCTAAATAGTGACGTTTTTTAGCGATCCCGTTAACAATATTGTTTAGTGTGGCATACCCTTAAGTGTTAGGTAAATAAACAAAAGAAAAATGCCTGCTGTTAATCAGCAATAATAAGAAAATAAAAATAGGAAAAATGGCTTTCTAATTTGCCTAATTACTCTTTGTTCCCTTGTAATATTGGCACATGTCCACTCCTTATCATTTAATTAGCTCTTCAAAGTGAGTGCAAACTGTGAAATTATGATTGCAGAATTTTTAGTATCACTTGTAAAGAAAATTGTGCAGACCATGTCTCAGCAAGTCTTCTAATTAAGGTAATTTTCCATGCATTTCCAGAAAATGTTGTATATGATATCATACAATAATGTAGATTGGTTCTGGAAACCTTAAAGAAGGTGTCCACTACTTGGACAACTTCTGTGTCATACCCCTCGCTTGGCCCCGATAACATAAAAAAGCTTATAGGGTCATTCCACATCAAGTGGACCAGTTTTAAAAATCGTCCCCACTCGACCTTCTCCGATTTTGTTGAAAATTTATAAGGATGTACATGTATGTTTGAAAAGAGGTTCTGTAAATTTTTAGGGCCAGATCTCAAATACATTGGGCACTGTTGACCTTTCACTGGAGGTTCCACCAAGCCTGCGGCTTCAGCTAAGAGGATTTTGCAAACTTTGGCACATAGCCATTAGAGTTCTATACTGGCTATGATGCTGAAATTTGGCATACTAGCTCAACTTTTGCTGCTAAACACGATAAAATTATTACCGGCTATGACAAAACAATATTTCGGCTGCAATTGTGTGTCAAAGTAGCTTGTAAAACGCGTCGCATAAAATTTATGCCAAACTTTGCCCATATATAACTCAAGACCAAAAACCAATAGTAACTGGTGCTTTGCCCTGTACACCAAACATCTACATGACTTTGCATTGCTGCAATATCACGGTCAAACCATATGTATTTGTGGAAATATTCACACCCACATATGATGAAAAACTTAAAAAAACCGAATTTTACCTATTTTTAGGTCAAATTTGTCAAAGAGGGTACCCCTAAAATATATTAATTCTGATATCATTAGAAAGAGCACATTTTTCTCTACAAGGATCATTGGGTTTTTTTTTGGAGTCTCTCCGTTTAAGAAAAGAAAAATGCCACTGAACATGGTGTTATTTATTAATAAGCAATGAATGGTAACTGCACTATTCAAACCCTTGCGTTGGTCCATGGTGGTTATACCACAACCAATTCCCTAAGAATTGGTATTATAATCCTATTAAGAATTGTAATAATGCTGTCTTTCGAGAATTGGCAGCCCCATCGCCTAGGAGCCATGGCCGATAGCCGTGCAAGGCCAGCCGCGGGCGGTCTCTTTATCGCAGGTTCCGAAGCCTGAGGGTGGGTGTCTTTGCCTAGGATCCCAAGCCTAATATTGGGTATCTTTTGTTGGTTCCCAAGCCATAATGTTCAGTCTAAGTGGTCTGGAATTGTTGCTGAATTTGCAACATAATCGGTTCAGAGAAGCTGTATTGTCGGCCCATTGCTGTTGCAGCTGGTGCTGGAATTATTGCAATGATTGACTGCTCGGGAATCCAGCATGTATCATTTCTCACAGGCCAGTGAAAGAAGCTAGCTGGTCCATGAGGATGCATAAAATTTATTAATGCATCATGGTCGTCGACTGAAATTTCAGAAATATTTCCAATCCACCAGTTCCTATTGTAAATGCAGGCAATGTATTGCCCTGGCTGGAGGTTTGCAATTGGCACAAAAGGCATTTCTGATCTGACAGATCTATCTACATGGGCCGTCATACAGCATCATCAGCGAAAAAATAAAAAAGTTATAGCACGCAGAATAAAGCGATGCAAAAATAATAATTTTTTATATAAAATTGTTTTCATGCTATAAAAGCACCAAAACATAAAAAATGATATAAATAAGGTATCGCCGTAATCGTACTGACCCGAAAAATAAAACTGCTTTATCAATTTTACCACACGCGGAACGGTACAAACGCCTCCCCCAAAAGAAATTCATGAATTGCTGATTTTTGTTCATTCTAACCTCCCAAAAATCGAAATAAAAAGCGATCAAAAAATGTCACGTGCTCAAAAATGGTACCAATAAAAACGTCACCTCGTCCCGCAAAAAATAAGACCTCACATGACTCTGTGGGCCAAAATATGCAAAAATTATAGCTCTCAAAATGTGGTGATGCAAAAAACTATTTTTTGCAATAAAAAGCGTCTTTTAGCGTGACAGCTGCCAATCACAAAAACCCGCTATAAATAGTAAATCAGACCCCCTTTATCACCCCCTTAGTTAGGGAAAAATAATAAAATTAAAAAAATGTATTTATTTCCATTTTCCCGTTAGGGTTAGGGTTGCGGCTAAAGTTAGGGTTAGGGTTGGCGCCAACGTTAGGATTAGGATTAGGGTTGGGATTACGGTTAGGGGTGTGTTAGGGTTAGGTTTGTGGTTAGGGTTGGGACTAGGGTTAGGGGTGTGTTGGAGTTAGAATTGGGGGGTTTCCGCTGTTTAGGCACATCAGGGGCTCTCCAAATGTGACATGGCGTCTGATCTCAATTCCAGCTAATTCTGCGTTGAAAAAGTCAAACGGTGCTCCTTCACTTCTGAGCTCTGCCATGCGCCCAAACAGTAGTTTACTCCCGCATATGGGGTATCAGCGTACTCTGGACCACAAGAGTTATTGTGCAATTTGTCCTATTTCTTCTGTTACCCTTGGGAAAATAAAAAACTGGGGGCGAAAATATCATTTTTGTAAAAAAAACATGATTTTTTTGTTTTTACGGCTGTATGTTATAAAACTTCTGTGAAGCACTTGGAGCTTCATAGCGCTCACCACACTTCTAGATAAGTTCCTTGTGGGGTCTATTTTCCAAAATGGGGTCACTTGTGGGGGTTTCCACTGTTTAGGCGCATCAGGGGCTCTCCAAATGCGACATGACGCCCCCAGACCATTCAATCAAAGTCTGCAATCCAAAACGTCACTACTTCCCTTCCCAGCCCGACGTGCGCCCATACAGTAGTTTACTCCCACATATTGGGTATCAGCATACTCAGGACAAATTGGACAACAACTTTTGGGGTCCAATTTCTCCTGTTACCCTTGTGAAAATAAAATATTGGGGGCGAAAAAATCATTTTTGTAAAAAAAAAAAAAAAAGGATTTTTTATTTTTACGGCTGTACGTTATAAACTTCTGTGAAGCACTTCGGGGTTCAAAGTGCTCACCACACATCTAGATAAGTTCCTTGTGGGGTCTATTTTCCAAAATGGGGTCACTTGTGGGGGGTTTCCACTGTTTAGATTCATCAGGGGCTCTCCAAATGCGACATGACTCCCCCAGACCATTCCATCAAAGTCTGCAATCCAAAACGTCACTACTTCCCTTCCGAGCCCCGACGTGCGCCCATACAGTAGTTTACTCCCACATATTGGAAATCAGCGTACTCAGGACAAATTGGACAACAACTTTTGGGGTCCAATTTCTCCTGTTACCCTTGTGAAAATAAAATATTGGGGGCGAAAAAATCATTTTTGTAAAAAAAAAAAAAGGATTTTTTATTTTTACGGCTGTACGTTATAAACTTCTGTGAACCACTTCGGGGTTCAAAGTGCTCACCACACATCTAGATAAGTTCCTTGTGAGGTCTATTTTCCAAAATGGGGTCACTTGTGGGGGGTTTCCACTGTTTAGACGCATCAGGGGCTCTCCAAATGCGACATGACTCCCCCAGACCATTCCATCAAAGTCTGCAATCCAAAACGTCACTACTTCCCTTCCGAGCCCCGACGTGCGCCCATACAGTAGTTTACTCCCACATATTGGGTATCAGCGTACTCAGGACAAATTGGACAACAACTTTTGGGGTCCAATTTCTCCTGTTACCCTTGTGAAAATAAAATATTGGGGCGAAAAAAATCATTTTTGTAAAAAAAAAAAAAGGATTTTTTATTTTACGGCTGTACGTTACAAACTTCTGTGAAGCACTTTGGGGTTCAAAGTGCTCACCACACATCTAGATAAGTTCCTTGAGGGGTCTAGTTTCCAAAATGGTGTCATTTTTGGGGGGTTTCCACTGTTTAGGCATATCAGGAGCTCTCCAAACACGACATGGCATCCAGCCAATTCTGCGTTGAAAAAGTCAAACGGCGCTCCTTCCCTTCCAAACTCTGCCATGCACCCAAACAGTGGTTTACTCCCACATATGGGGTATCAGCGCACTCAGGACAAATTGCACAATAACTTTTGGAGTCTTGTTACCCTTGGGAAAATAAAAATTGGGGTGAAAAAATCAATTTTGTGGAAAAAATATGATTTTTTAATTTTACGGCTCTACGTTATAAACTTGTGTGAAGCACTTGGGGGTTCAAATTGCTCACCAAAGATCTAGATAAGTTCCTTAGGGGGTCTAGTTTCCCAAATGGGGGCACTTGTGGGGGGTTTCCACTGTTTAGGCACAGCAGGGGCTCTCCAAATGCAACATGGCGTCCAATCTCAATTCCAGCCAATTTTGGTTGGAAAAAGTCAAATGGTGCTCCTTCCATTCCGAGCTCTGCCATGCGCCCAAACAGTGGTTCCCCCCACATATGGGATATCAGCGTACTCAGGACAAATTTGACAACAAATTTTGTGGTCCAATTTCTCCTGTTACCCTTGGGAAAATAAAAAATTAGTGACTAAGTGATAATTTTTGTGGGAAAAAAATAGGATTTTTTATTTTCATGCTCGGGCATTATAAACTTGTGTGAAGCACTTGGGGGTTCAAAGTGCTCACCAAAGATCTAGATAAGTTCCTTAGGGGGTCTAGCTTCCAAAATGGGGTCACTTGTGGGGGGTTTCCACTGTTTAGGCTCATCTGGGGCACTACAAATGGAACATGACCCCCATCAACGTCTGCATTCCAAAACGTTACTGCTTCCTTTCCAAGCCCTGCCGTGCGCCAAAACAGTTTCCCCCCCCCACACATGGGGTATCAGCGTACTCAGGACAAATTGGAAAACAACTTTTGGGGTCCAATTTCCTTGGGAAAAATCAAAAATTTGGGACTAAAAAATAATTTTTGTGGAAAATTGTTTTTTTTTTTTTTCACACCCAGGCATTATAAACTTTTGTGAAACACTTTGGGGTTCAAAGTGCTCACAACAGATCTAGATAAGTTCCTTAGGGGGTCTAGTTTCCAAAATGGTGTCACTTGTGGGGGGTTTCCACTGTTTAGGCATATCAGGGGCTCTCCAAATGCGACATGGCGTCCAATCTCAACTCCAGCCAATTTTAGTTTGAAAAAGTCAAACGGCGCTCCTTCCCTTTCGAGCTCTGCCGTGTGCCCAAACAGTGGTTTTCCCCCACATATGGGGTATTGGCGTACTCAGGAGAAATTGCACAACAACTTTATCTGCCCATTTTCTCCTTTTACCCTTGTGAAAATAAAAAAAACGTTTGTAAAAGATCATTTTTGTGGCTAAAAAGTTAAATATTAATTTTTTCCTTCCACGTTGCTTCAGCTCCTGTGAAGCACCTGAAGGGTTAATAAACTTCTTGAATGTGGTTTTGAGCACCTTGAGGGGTGCAGTTTTTAGAATGGTGTCACTTTTGGGTATTTTCTGCCATATAGACCCCTCAAAGTGACTTCAAATGTGAGGTGGTCCCTAAAAAAATGGCTTTGTAAATTTTGTTGTAAAAATGAGAAATCACTGGTCAACTTTTAACCCTTATAATTTCCTAACAAAAAAAAATTTTGGTTCCAAAATTGTGCTGATGTAAAGTAGACATGTGGGAAATGTTATTTATTAACTATTTTGTGTGACATATCTCTCTGTTTTAAGGGAAAAAAAATTCAAAGTTTGAAAATTGCAAAATTTTCTAAATTTTTGCCATATTTGCGTTTTTTTCAAAAATAAACGCAAAGTATATCGAAGAATTTTTACTTCTAACGTGAAGTACAATATGTCACGAGAAAACAATCTCAGAATCGCGAAGATCCGTTGAAGCGTTCCAGAGTTATAACCTCATAAAGAGACAGTGGTCAGAATTGTAAAAATTGGCCCGGTCATTAACGTGCAAACCACCCTTGGGGGTGAAGGGGTTAATAGGATTATACCAATTCTTAGGGAATTGGTTGTGGTATAACCACCATGGACCAACGCAAGGGTTTGAATAGTGCAGTTACCATTCATTGCTTATTAATAAAATAACACCATGTTCAGTGGCATTTTTCTTTTCTTAAACTGAGAGACTCCAAAAAAAAAACCAATGATCCTTGTAGAGAAAAATGTGCTCTTTCTAATGATATCCAAATTAATATATTTTAGGGGTACCCTTTTTGAGAAATTTGACCTAAAAATAGGTAAAATTCGTTTTTTTTAAGTTTTTCATCATATGTGGGTGTGAATATTTCTACAAATACATATGGTTTGACCGTGATATTGCAGCAATGCAAAGTCATGTAGATGTTTGGTGTACAGGGCAAAGCACCAGTTACTATTGGTTTTTGGTCTTGAGTTATATATGGGCAAAGTTTGGCATAAATTTTATGCGACGCGTTTTACAAGCTACTTTGACACAAAATTGCGGCCGAAATATTCTTTTGTCATAGCCGGTAATAATTTTATCGTGTTTAGCAGCAAAAGTTGAGCTAGTATGCCAAATTTCAGCATCATAGCCAGTATAGAACTCTAATGGCTCTGTGCCAAAGTTTGCAAAATCCTCTTAGCTGAAGCCGCAGGCTTGGTGGAACCTCCAGTGAAAGGTCAACAGTGCCCAATGTATTTGAGATCTGGCCCTAAAAATTTACAAAACCTCTTTTCAAACATACATGTACATTCTTATAAATTTTCAGCAAAATCGGAGAAGGTCGAGTGGGGACCACTGGTCCACTTGACATGGAATGACTCTATACTCAAGTCCCATGCCAGCGCCGTAACTGCAGTGTCCACAGTCGCTCTCTCCGGGGCTGTCTTGCTGTGTTGTGATGTGATGACAGTGCCCAATCAGGGCTGGCATCACTGTCTCCACCTTCGAATGTTTAGAGCATGTAGAGTAAGTCCGAAATCAACTGTAGCCTGGACTTCTTTTTCATGTTCAAAACATGTTGAAAACGTCCGAAAGCGGAGACAGCGACACCAGCGTTGATTGGACGCCAGCGTCATGTGTCACAACACCGCACTTTTCCCGGGGAGAGCGACTGCCGTCACCACGGGATTGGCGCTGGCACGGGAGGTGAATATAGGCTTTATTATTTTATGGGGGCCAAACATTTTGATCAAGAAGGGGTTGTTCTAGTAGTGAACAACCCCTTTAAAGTTGACCACTACTTGGACAACCCTTCTCATACGCCACGCTTGGCGCCGATAAAATAAAAAAGCTTATTGTTATGTTTCGGTAGCTGAGGAGAAATTGCAAAAATAGCCAAAGAAGCAATACACCAGAGAGGCTGGAAACTATTGGATTGCAAGACCCTAAACTAACCGCAACACTAAAAGTAGCCGTGGAGCGTACCTACGGTGATCCTAGACGCCTCGTCACAGCCAGAGAGATAGCTACACCTAAAGGCAGAAAGATGAATGCTATCTGCCCCGTAGCAGAATCCCCAAAGAAATAGGAAGCCCCCATACAGTATGGCGGTTAGACCAGAAGAAAATACGAACACAGACAGAAAATAGAATAAGCAAACGCTGGGGCCCAATCTGTCTAGATAGAAAAGTATAGGAAAGAATTCTGACTGCAACCCAAAAAAAAACCCTGACAAAAATACCAACACTTCTGATTCTCAAAAAACCTGAGATCACACGATCTCTACCACCTAAATTCATCCTCACCCACAATTACTTTAAATTTGACGACAAGATCTAACTTCATTAGACTGGCACAGCCATGGGAAGTAAAATGGCTCTACAGTATGCAAATCTTTTCATGGCCAAGCTTGAAAGTGACTTTTTGCCCTCATGTCCCATCAGGCCTTGGGCCTACTACCGCTACACTGATGATATCTTAATCATCTGGACGGAGTCTGAGCAACAGCTAAAGATGTTCCACGAACAATTTAATCAATTTCATCCCTCCATCAACTTAACACTCAACTACTCCAGCACTGAAATTAACTTTTTAGACACCATCATTAAGCTAAAGAACAATGAAATAGAGACATCCCTGTATCAGAAGCCAATCGACCGTCCAACATACCTTAAATGGGACAGTTTCCATCAGCAATTCAGCAAATAAAAAGTGACATAGGAACAGAGCAAAAGTGCAAACACAAACTGAGGCACAATTGCAGCGTCCGGCCCCAAAAATGGGACCAGGCTGAAGTCTACTGCTAAGCAGCAAACCAGCAAGGGAAATCCAACCAGAGGAAAAAAAACAGAAAATCACTTATCTGAATGAGAGCAGGAATGCAAGCTGAGCTCCAAGCAAGACCTGAAGAACAATTGATTACCGGCAAGGCTGAAGGGAGTTCAGGTCACTTATACCAAACCATTCAGAGCCAGCTGTAGGCCATTCAGCAATTGGTTTATTACCCTCAGCAACCACCGGAGGGAGCCCTAGCTCAGAAGTCGCCTCCAGAGTATTCACAACACTTATACTCACCTCACGTGCTGTTCCAGCGGTGTCAGCACTCAAGTTCCCGGGGCTCTAACGATTATGACACATGAGCCTGGCGCCCATTCAGTTACTGTCTCCACCTTCGTACAAATTGAACATGTAGAAAGGGAGAGTGCAACCCAGCACTGTCTTCCTCTTGATGTTCAATTCGTAAGAAGGAGGACAGTGGTGCAAGCGCAGATTGAACACCAGCGTCATGTGTCATAACAACCGCACAAGAAGTCTGGGATTGCGAGTGCCGATACTGCTGGAACAGAGCCAGCACGGGAGATGAGTACTTTTTTATTTTATCGGCGCCAAACATTTAGATCAAGAAGGGTTTGTCCTTGTAGTGGTCATCCCCTTTAACAATAGCCTAATGGCTTAACCCCTTCACGATCTAGGACGTACTCATTACATCCTGGTTAGGAAGTGCATCCCGACCTTGAACTTACTGAGTACGTTTAAGCAATGTTGCACGCACAGAAGCTGTGTGTGCGCAATCGCTACCGGGTGCAACACTTAGAAGTTAGGCAGAGGGAGGGAGGCCTCTTTGCTCTCTGATCGCCACCCCCATTCCTTCCCATGGTGATAACATCCGGGTCACCAGGTTGTAGTAAACTTGTTAGATCATGCTCACTGCATGATCTAACAAGTTTGTGTGAGAGCAGACTGTCACTTCTAATGCATTGCAATTCCGAAAATTCTGTGCTTCCAAATCAAATCAAATTAAAAATGTGCCCCTCTCTTCCAGCGTGCATAAACTCATATTATATTTTATAAATAATCAAAAAATCTGATTTTTTTGATTTAAATCGGATTTTTTTGATTTAAATCGGATTTTTTTGATTTAAATAGGATTTTTTAATCAAGTTGTACACAAGCAAAACTTTGTCTTTTGCAAATCAAATTATTTTACACAAATAAAAATATTAAAACAGTTGATGATTATGAAACCTAATAATTTTTATTTGCACTATTAAACAATCAGAATTGAACTACAGAGAGTAAGTACTTTTTAACAATAGCCTATCTCTAACGTTTGAAGTAAGCAAACATCTTCAGTGAATACATCAGTCCTTTAAGCCTACTGTTTATTTAGGACTTTTAATAGGAAAACTAGTTGTCCTGCTTTAGCAGTTCCTAAGCGGTTTCGGACTGGTGTGTGCACAAAACCAAATGAAGAAAACAATCTCTCTACTCCTGCCGATGAAGCCGATGCAGTCAGTAGCTGAGTAGCTACATTTATTATCTTCGCTGGAAGAACAAGTGATTGCGACTTCCACCAGTCCAGTGGTTTTAGTTCATTAACGACGTTATCTGCAAACATGTATTTTTGAAATGGTGCAGATTCACACTTCAATTTCAGCACAGTTGCCACAATGTCATGGTTAGTATTGGCGAGCCACTCCATTGCAGAGTTGATTTCCGCCTCAGATAGTTTTTTTCCCTCTGTAGATGGGATGCAAGATATTGGCTAAATAGTGTTCTTCTTTTAATGCTTGGTCCTTGCGGTGGTGTATTGCAACCTTTACATTGTTTGAGAGGTTCAAGCGATCTAGCGAACCTTCTAAATCTTTCCAAACTTCTGTGGCATCAGCTATGGTTGCAGTATCTTTCTGCATTTTATCCAACGCAATAGATATTGGCTTTAACCTTTCCAAAAGGTCCTCGGCATTTCTCTTCACACCAAGATTTAATACTTTGCTTCGTATATTAGCATCAATTTTATCCCGATGTGTTTCGCAAATGGACACTAATTTGACCAGTTGTTAATAAACAGTTCCAAGCATTCAGCCAAGGTATTCCATCTAACATCTTGTGGTAGAACCAACTTCAGTCCTCCCATTTCCTTGTAGGTTGCATGTGCAAAATGATTATTGCGGAAATATTAACAATTTCTACAACATGTTCCTTGACACCCAAAATATGCAGGTCTTTGCCAAAAGATGCAACAAATGGGCAGAACAACCGTATGTAATGACATTTGTGTCATCCTCATGTGCCATTTTCCGCTCGCATTTTTGCCACATTGCTTGCGTTATCAGTAACTAAGCTCCTTACTTTACATCCAAACTGTTCTTGGCATTGGTGAATTGAGTTCTTAGCAATTTCAAGTCAATTTTCAGCAGTATGTGAATTTCCAGATGTGTCGATTGTGTCTGTAAGGTAAGTTTCACCATCTTCTGTTGTGACACAAGTGCAAATTATGGGGTCGTTGTGGATGTTGCTCCAACCATCCAAGCTCATGTTAACAACTTTGTCTTTCAAATATTTTGTACAAGCCGCTCTTTCTTTGTCGTATACAGCCTGAAGATGTTTTCCTGAGATATCAAATCTACTTGGTGGTTTGTAGCCTGGTCTTATTCCTTCGATCATTTGTACAAACAATGGGTGTTCAACTATCGGAAAGAAGAATTGGTTGCAAATATGAATTTAGCAATTAATTCATAAAAATGTTCTTTCTGGCTCGTCGTAGTCCTTTAAGAGGAATTTTTCTACACTTTGCACGCAAAGTTTTTTGTTGGGCTGCTTTGTTGAAGTTGTACCCAGATATTGATTGTCACGTGCAGCACAAGCCATATTTGACCCTGAAAGCACAGTAATTAAAAATATAATTCGACTGCGTATTTGAAGAAATATATCGAAAATATTTTGAAACAAACTTTTTGAACAATGTAATGGTCCTCGTCCTATAAGGGCTGTCTCAAAAGTTATGCTACTCAAGTTTCCGGTGAAGTTGCTGTAATACTAGTAATATCAGAGCAACTGAAAAAAATTATGTCACAAAAGTTTTAAAAATGTTTTTTTAAAAAATGGTCAATTTGGCAGACTTCAAAAGTGAATTGTAGCCTACAATAAAAAAAAAAATAGGCGTATACACACTCTTTTATTTTTACTTAACGTTAATCTTCTGTGAAATATTGCCTTAACATAAATTTAAATTCTATACTCCAGAACTAGTGCTAGAAATTTTTCTTTTCATAGACTTTAACCATCCCAGTAAACGTCTGGTTCAAAAGTTGTAAATTGCAGACTTACCGCAAGGCTAAGGGAGTTCAGGTCATATAAGAAGCTGTGGGGCCATTGACATTAGTTTATACACTCATCAACACGACCTCTCAATCCCTTCCTGGTATTCCAGTATATCATAATGTGATTTCCAAACGGCAAACAATTTCCTTGGGACTATACCGTTTGACACTATGGCCATTCTTTACTGTCTCCACTCACAATACACATGTAAGGGAGTGCACACAGCACTGTCTCCTCTGATTCAATCGTAAGAAGAGGACCAGTGGTCCGCTTACACCTGCCATGGCATACACCGCACAAACTTTCGAGTTCGATTGTTAACGACAGCACAATGGTACTTTTTTATGCGCCAACATTTAGATCCAAAAGGGTTTGGCCAGTTCACCCTAACTAGAATGGTAACCCAAAGAACTCAAACCAGTATAGAAGTGCAACCCACTAGAATAGGGAGTTACGTTGAAGCAATGTTGCAAAGAAGATTTTGCAATTACGTGAATTATAATTAAAAAAACTTTTGCATTTAAAATCAGATTCATTCATGATGAAAATCACGGAATTTTAAATTGTAGATATTATATAGATCAAAAACAATTTGTTAAACACTGTCATTTAATGCATTGCATATTCAAAATCGTGCTAATTAAATCAATTAAATCCCTGCTCTCTTCTGAGCCCCAGTGCACCTAAACCTCATTTACACTATGTGCACACGTTGAGTAAATGGATGCAGAAATTTCTGCATCTCTTGTCAGGAAAATGTTTGATGTGTTTCTGCCTGTTTTTACTCTTCGTTTTTTGACTGATTTGAGTGAGGTCAATGGTGAAAAGCGCTGGCAAAAATCACCGTGCATGGCACTTCAGGTTTCTCTTTCACTTTACTGGCATCAGGATTGGTTCAGTTTTTGCTAGCAAATCTGTATAGCAAAAACGCACCGAATCTGCAATGTGTGCACAAGCCCTTAGTGTCGACATGTTTGGCATTTCTGTAGCGATGACAGCCCTTCTAGTTTACAGGTGCATGACTTCAAAGCATGAGCTGGGCACTACAACGGCAGTTTGCAATTTTCACTCCGCAACATCCACTGCTGCTTGTTTCTGTAAAACACCCATTGAGTCTAAATTGTCACTACACCTGTAGATAAATTTCTAAAGGGGTATAATTTCCCAAATGGGGTCTCTTGAGGAGGGTGAGTCTGCTCTTCTAGCACTTAGGGGCGCAAACTATTCTAGGAAAATCTGCGCTCTAAGAAGCAAATAGCGCTCAGTCCCTCCCAAGTCTCACTGTATGACTAAGCAGTACTGTACAGCCACATAAGGGGTATTTCTACATTCAGTAAAAATTGTGGGACAAATTTTGGTGCAATTTTTACCTATCCATTTCCCAGTGTGAAAATGGAAAATCTGGGGCTAAAATACAATTTTGGTAGTAAAAATGTAGCTATTTTTTTCTTCACAACCCAAAGGTATAAAATTCTGTGACCCACCTTTTGTGTCAATATGATCACTGCACCACTACATGAATTCATTGAAAGTGTAGTTTGCAAAATGGGGTCTCGTATGGGGGTGGTTCTGCTGATCTGGCACCTCAGGAGCTCTGCCAATGTGACATGGCACCCTCAAACCAGTCCAGCAAAATCTAAACTCCAATATGGTCCTTCTTCTCTTCTGAACTTTGCAATGTAATGTAGTTTTCGACCGCATATGGTGTATTGGCAAACTCAGGAGAAATTGCACAATAAATTTTTTGGGTATATTTTCTCCTGCTATTCTTACAAAAAAAAAAAATTGGGGATAAAATACAATTTTGGGTGAAAAATTTTATTACAAAAAAGGAGAGAAAAAGCGACCACCAATATAAATGCACACCACCAATGGCAATATCATAGAACAAAATAAACTTTATTGACAAAGATGATTAAAAACATATGGCTTATATTTGCACATGAGGCCATTCATCAGGTCTAACACTTTTTTTCTTGTGGAGTTATTCCCAGCATGCTTTAGGTTTTTCCACATGTGGACCATTAGGATTACATTATTTCTCTGTATTTCCATGTGTCACCTTGGTATTATTAATCATTCATAGGAGGAGAGTTATTATACAATTTGTTATTCTTATGCAACATGTTGTAGCAGGATACATGGGGCTGTTGCTCATTGTTTTTAATGTTTTTAATCATCTTTGTCAATAAAGTTTCTTTTGTTCTATGATATTGCCATTGGTGGTGTGTATTTATATTGGTGGTCGCTTTTTCTCTCCTTTTTTGTGCATACTTTTTGGATCACCTTTGCACCCCCTGTATTTATGGTTAGACTGTGCAGTGCGCCCATATTACTTATTCTGGTCAAAAATTTTATTACCACACATCTAGATAAAATTCTTTGAGGGGTCTATTTTCCAAAATGCTGTCACTTGTGGGGGCTTTCCATTGTTTAGGCACATCAGGTGCTCTCCAAACGTGACATAACACTGGCAGACTATTTCATCAAAGTCTGTGTTCCAAAACGTCACTCCCCCTTTACTGAACCCTGTCATGGGCCCAAACAGTAGTTTACCCCCACTTATGGGATACCTGCATACTCAGGAGAAATTGCAAGGTGCAGTTTTTCCTGCTTCCAAGTATGGGCTGGGACTGAAATGCAGCCCTGGCATTTGAAATCACACAGGTCCATGCTGTCTCCATCCCCTAGCACCAGTTTGGATATATTACTATTATTACCCTGGACGGAGGAAAGCAAGATTTACCACAGGGGTCGACAAAGTTGTTCAGAATCTAGGAGCCAGCCAAAAAATTAGGAGCCAGAATTTTTTCTTCATTTCATCATCATCATTGCCTCCTCCTCATCATCATCATTGCCTCCCCATCATCATCATGGTCTCCCCATCATCATCATGGCTCCCCATCATCATCAATGCCTGCCCATCATCATCATGTCCTCCCCATCATCATCATCGCCTCCCCTCAATCATCAATCCCCCATCAATGCCTCCCCATCATCATCATCGCCTCCCCATCATCATCATCAATGCCTGCCCATCATCATCATCGCCTCCCCATCATCATCATCGCCTCCCCATCATCATCATCGCCTCCCCATCATCATCAATGCCTCCCCATTATCATCAATGCCTCCCCATCATCATCAATGCCTCCCCATTATCATCAATGCCTCCCCATTATCATCAATGCCTGCCCATTATCATCAATGCCTCCCCATTATCATCAATGCCTCCCCATCATCATCAATGCCCCCCCATTATCATCAATGCCTCCCCATTATCATCAATGCCTCCCCATCATCATCAATGCCTCCCCATCATCATCAATGCTCCCATTATCATCAATGCCTCCCCATTATCATCAATGCCTTCCATCATCATCATCATGCCCTCCCCCCACCACCATCACACAGACAGCAGCGCAGCACACAAGCACTCTCTCACATACACACACAAAGCACCGCACTACATACACACACTGATACAGACACACACACACATATCTCACCTGTCTGGCGTCCGCGCGCTCTCTGCCACAGCCGGCCGCTGAATGATGACGTCATTCAGCGGCGCTGCTGTGAGAGGAAGCGCAGGCGCCCCCTGGAGCCCGGAGCTGCGGCAGCGGAGGCACGGGGAGCGGTGAGTATTGTGCCAGCTGCTGCCGGGGCCCTGAGCAAGCGGGGCGGGGCCAGTGGCGGCGCTGACACCGCTGTCCTCCGTTAACGGGCGCCGGGGTGCCCGATGGCGAGTGGGCCCCCCCGCCTGCTCAGGGCCCCGACAAACCCTGATTTACCACAAGACCAATATTTCTAATAATACCAGAGGCCTGTTGTGGTAAGTGACGGAGTCAGCTACTTTGTGCTTTTTCACAACTCTTAACAATACGAGTGTCTTGAGAACACCGATTCTGTTAACAACGTAGCAGATAAGGCAGCCCACGACCAGACAGGCCCTTTTGGTATTTGCCAGAATTGCCAGATGGCCAGTCTGGCCCTGCCTGCTACACTTACAAAAATGCAAAATTTGGGCCTAAAAACATTTTTGTGGGAAAAATGTGATTTTATTTTCACAGCTCAATGTTATAAACTTCTGTGAAGCACCTGGGGTTCAAGGCACTTAACACACATCTAGATAAGTTCCCTGAGGGGTCGAGTTTCCAAAATGGTGTTACTTGTGGGGGGGTTTCTACTGTTTAGGTACATCAGGGGATCTCCAAACGCAACATGGCTAATTATTCCAGCAAATTTTGCATTCAAAAATCAAATGTAGCTCTCTCCCTTCTGAGCCTTGTCATTCTCCCAGTGGTTTTCCCCCACATATGGGGTATCCGCATACACATGAGAAATTGCACAACAAATTTTGGAGTCCATTTTTTCCTGTTACCCTTGAAAAAATAAGAAAATTGGGGTCTAAAGTAACATTTTTGTGAAAAAAAGTTATATGTTCATTTCTTCTTTCCACATTCCAAACATTGCTGTGAAGCATCTGAAGGGTTAATAAACTTCTTGAATGTGGTTTTGAGCACCTTGAGGGGTGCAGTTTTTGGAATGGTGCTACTTTTGGGTATTTTCTGTCATGTAAACCCCTCAGAGTCACTTCAAATGTGATGTGGACTCTAAAAAATGGTTCTGTAAATTTTGTAGGAAAAATGAGAAATCACTGGTCAAATTTTAACACTTATAACTTCCTAACTATAAAAAAATTAAGTTTCAAAACTAGTGCTGATGTAAAGTAGACATGTTGGAAATGTTATTTTCTAATTATTTTGTGTATAAAAATGAAAAATTTGAAAATTGTAAAATTTTTGCCAAATTTCCATTTTTTCCCCACAAATAAACAGAAGTTCTATTGAAGAAATGTTACCACTATCATGAAGTACAATATGTCACAAAAAACAATCTCAGAATCAGTGGGATCCGTTGAAGCGTTCTGGAGTGGTTAAAGGGAACCTAACTGTGGTTTCATACTGGCAGCATAGATCAGACAGTGGCTGTGTTTTTGCAGCCAGATATGTTTTACTCTGAAACACTGCAGAGTTTGAGAGAAAATTCATGGAAAACCAAGGAAATTAGCCGTAACACATGTTGATATAAGTGCAGTGATATAAGTTGATAATGTTTTGATCAAAAGAGCGTAAGATCTATCCCACTACAACAAGGTGTACCCAATCAGGATGGACCTTGACTCTTGTAGCTCACCTATGGGTCAGCAGAACCTCAAAATAGATGGGGGCATAGAAGTACCCAGGTCTGACTGTTTGCACCAGCCCGTGAAAAGCTATATAGACGAGATGCAAAGCTAAAAACGGGGAAGTCACACCCCTGTGTGTACAAATTACAAAAAAACAAAGTAAAACCAAAGAAATGAGCAGAAACACATGTTGGTATAAGTAGAATGTATCGGTGTGCATTCACACTGTGGCCATTTAACAGACAGAACCTAGAATTAAAACAAAATGGGCAAAATAATTTTTATCCTAGCTTCTTTCAGAGAAAATTAACTTTGAAAAGCCGGCCGTTGACTTTTTGTCTTGGATACCTAATGAAAGGCAGGTCCCAGAGACTCATCATTTGAGACACATAAACCCTGGCCACCTTTGCAAAGTATGTTTCCTCTGAAACTCTGCAGAATTTTGGAATAAAATATACATGACTGCAATAAGGCACCAAGTGTTGGATTCACGCTACCTTAAAATTACAAAAATTAGGTAGGTGATGCAACGTTTTGGTAATAATAGACCTTTATCAAGCAAGATAACAATAAACACTCAGCTATATGGGGTAGGTGACACAGTTGGAGCTTTTTATACATCTGAGAAAATGAGCTCCACATCTTCATCCTCAGGCTGTCATAACAACTGGGATGGGCCTTGAGAAAGAGGTAGAGCAAATCTCCACTGATATATAAAAAGCTACAACTGTGTCACCTACACCATATGGATGAATTTTTATTATTTTTATTTCTGGTTTGATAAAGGTCTATATGCCGAAACGTTGCAACGTCTACCTCATTTTTGTACGGTGGCTATGTGATTTTAAGATGGAACAAAAGCTGTCTTTTATCCCTATATATTCTCTGGTGTCTCAGAATTTTTGGAATCCTTGCTGTTTTTGGACCTTGTGAGGGGGGGGGGGTCACACCAAGTTTGCAAGGAGCTATTACTGGTGCAAGAGAATTGCCCACTGACCAAGCATTAATTTACTGTCAGTTTTCCTTTAAACAACTAAGAACAGATACTCACTTGACATTGTAAATACTATTTTAGCTAGAAAAGCGAACAGGAGGATACAGATAAATGTTGTTATATATTGCATTAAAGGGGTTGTCTACAATTTCCTTTTTGGAAAGATTACAGTAGTTGTGCACTAACAACACTCACCACAAAGGTACAGTAAAAGGGAGGGAGGGAATTAGACCCACCAGTAATTCAGTTTCCAGGAGTCCCTGAGGACAGAACACCTGGAGGCAGCCCTTCCTTGACCTATGATGGGACAGAATCAGAGAGGTTAAAAGGCGCCTCCCACCTTCAATGTTTTTCAAGGTACCACAGAAGGATGGATGCATATGGTCTTATACGAGGAACTCATCTACTATATAATTGTATAATTTATAACTTCCGTCTGTAACGTAAATCCTGCGTCGCTGATTGGTCGCGCTTGGCCGGACGCAACAGGCACATCCGGCCGCGAATTGGCGCAAGATTTCAAACAGGCACACCACCACTAGTGATCTACCGACAGTAGCCGCGGGTCATCTCCACGTACATACTCACCTTGCGTCCCTACATCCCTGTCCCGGCGCGTCTGCTTCTATCCTGTGCGGTCACGTAGTACCGCTCATTAAGGTCATGAATATGGATTCGACTCCACTCCCATAGGTATGGCGTCCATATTCATGACCTTAATGAGCGGTGACCGCACCACAGAGGAAGAAGCTGACGCGCCGGGATAGAGATGCAGGGTCGAGCAGCGACGGTGTCAGGGTAAGTATGATGGGGGAGCCATGTATACAGGATGGGAGGGTGGGAGTGGAGCCATGTATACAAGATAGGAGGGTGGAGCGGAGCCATGTATACAAGGATTGGAGGGTGGAGTGGAGCCATGTATACAGGATGGGAGGGTGGGAGCGGAGCCATGTATACAAGGATGGGAGGGTGGAGTGGAGCCATGTATACAGGATGGGAGGGTGGAGCAGAGCCATGTATACAGGATGGGAGGGTGGAGTGGAACCATGTATACAGGATGGGAGGGTGGGAGCGGTGCCATGTATACAGGATGGGAGGGTGGAGCAGAGCCATGTATACAAGGATGGGAGGGTGGAGTGGAGCCATGTATACAAGGATGGGAGGGTGGAACAAAGCCATGTATACAGGATGGGAGGGTGGAGCGGACGAATGTATACAGGATGGGAGGGTGGAACGAAGCCATGTATACAGGATGGGAGGGTGGAGGGGAGTCATGTATACAAGGATGGGAGGGTGGGAGCAGAGCCATGTATACAGGATGGGAGGGTGGAGCGGAGCCTTGTATACAGGATGGGAGGGTGGAACGGAGCCATGTATACAAGGATGGGAGGGTGGAGCAGAGCCATGTATACAGGATGGGAGGGTGGAGCGGAGCCATGTATACAAGGATGGGAGGGTGGAGCGGAGCCATGTATACAGGATGGGAGGGTGGGAGCGGAGCATGTATACAGGATGGGAGGGTGGAGCGGAGCCATGTATACAGGATGGGAGGGTGGAGCAGAGCCATGCATACAGGATGGGAGGGTGGGAGCGGAGCCATGCATACAAGGATGGGAGGGTGGGAGCGGAGCCATGTATACAGGATGGGAGGGTGGGAGCGGAGCCATGTATACAGGATGGGAGGGTGGAGCAGAGCCATGTATACAAGGATGGGACAGGGGAGCCATGTATACAAGGATGGGAGGTGGGAGCCATGTATACAAGGATAGGAGGGGGAGCCATGCATACAAGGATGGGAGGGTGGAGCAGAGCCATGTATACAGGATGGGAGGGTGGAGCAGAGCCATGTATACAGGATGGGAGGGTGGAGCAGGGCCATGCATACAAGGATGGGAGGGTGGAGCGGAGCCATGCATACAAGGATGGGAGGGGGGAGCGGAGCCATGTATACAGGATGGGACAGGGGAGCTATGTATACAGGATGGGACAGGGGAGCCATGTATACAAGGATGGGAGGGTGGAGCCATGCATACAAGGATGGGAGGGTGGGAGCGGAGCCATGCATAAATAAACTAGATACATATTCTAGGATACCCGATGCGTTAGAATTGAGCCACTATCTAGTCTACTATATAATCGTCTAATTCTGTCTGTCTGTAACGGAAATCCCGCGTAGCTGATTGGTCGCGACCAATCAGCGACAGGCGCAGTCTGGCCGCGAATTGGCGCAGGATTTTAACCACGCACGCCACCGCTATCGTCGGGAGATCAGCGGCGCTAGCCCTGATCTCCCGACGGTAGCCGCGGGTCATCTCCTGCCGCATGGAGGTCAACGGGTATTCATTGCATTATTCTTAAATCTTCACAAATAAACTACATACATATTCTAGAATACCCGATGCGTTAGAATCGGGCCACCATCTAGTAAGCAATATAACACAGGAAGATTATCTTTAGACTTGCAGGAAGATTATCTTTAGACTTGCACAAGATTTAACATAAAGGGAGGGGAAATTAGAGTACTGTCCTAAGGGACTCCTGGAAACCAAATTACGGGTTGGTCGAATTCCTTCTCCGGACAGCACACGAGCAGTATAGTACCCAGGGTGGGTACAGAAGCCCTAAAGGACCAAAGTCCTGGGCAACAACTAAGCTAGATATAAAAACAATCTAATTTCAGAAGAAAATAAATACAATTATA
The DNA here is from genome assembly GCA_033576555.1 of Oophaga sylvatica. Lineage (NCBI taxonomy): Eukaryota > Metazoa > Chordata > Amphibia > Anura > Dendrobatidae > Oophaga > Oophaga sylvatica. The sequence goes on along the minus strand of JARQOD010000003.1, from coordinate 472,750,348 downwards.
GAAATCTACAAAGACAAATCATTGTGGCGAGAGCCTGATATGTCTATAATGCTAAATATTCAGTATAAATATGATAGTCAAATTATACAGCAGAAACAGAGTGAGACACTCCACCATTGTACCCCCAACACCAATAATGAACCGCAGTGGTTGTTGATGAATTATAAAACTGTAGCCTTAGAATAGACCACATCTCTTATTGCACAGCAATGAGGACTGCTGCAGACGCACAATAAACTTGCATGTGCTTAATAACATAGGACTAAACCTTGGTTACAAACCAGCTTACCATAGCACAAGCAGTCCTGCAAGACAGAGGCCCTGGATTGCCGGAAGACCAAACCAATAATTCCATGAGGCATAAGGGGCACTATGAGGCGCAGAGGCGCCATGAGGCACTATGAGGCAGAGAGACACTATGGGGCCCAAAGGCACTATGAGGTACAGAGGCACTATGAGGCATAAAGGCACTATGAAGCCCAAAGGCACTATGAGGTCAAGAAGCACTATAAGGCCAAGAAGCACTATGAGGCCCAAAGGCACTATGAGGCATAGAAGCACTGAAGCACTATGAGGCCCAAAGGCACTATGGGGCACAGAAACACTAAGGCACAGAAGCACTATGAGGCCCAAAGGCACTATAAGGCACAGAAACACTGTAAGGCACAGAAGCACTATGGGGCCCAAAGGCACTATGAGGCACAGAAGCACTATGAGGCCCAAAGGCACTAAGAGGCCCAAAGGCAAGGCACAGAAGCACTATGAGGCACAGAAGCACTGAGGCCCAAAAGCACTATGAGACCTAGAGGCACCATGAGGCCTAAAGGCACTATGTGGCACAAAAGCACTATGAGGCATAGAGGCCCTATGAGGCACAAATGCACTATGAGGCCCAAAGACACTATGAGGCACAAAGGCATTATGAGGCATAGAGGCACTATGAGGCACAAAAGCACTATGAGGCATAGAGGTACTACGATGCACAAAGGCCCTGTGAGGCACTATGAGGAACAAAGGCACTATGAGGCACAAATGCACTGTGAGGCACTATAAGGCACTATGAGGCACTACCAGGCCCAAACTAGGGCCATGCTTGAAGGCGCGAGACATGAGACCAGACTCAGACTTATATTTAAAGGGAACCTGTGCCCAACAAAAATGCTATTAACCTGTAGATATGGGGTTAATCTACAGGTTAGTAGCGCTGCTAACCTGCTCGATGCCTGCACGTAGCCGAACGATATGGGGAGAAAATGAACTTTATTCTCCCCAGCAGCATTGAGTTTCAGTCACGGGGCGGCACCGCGCTGGTTCAGTCACTGCAGTGGTAGCTGTAACTGCACCCCCAACATTGACTGTCACTGGCTCTGCATTGCAGACGTCTGTCAATATAGACCACCGAGGGCACGGTTACAGCCGCCGCTCTGTATACTCATGCAGGCAAGAAAGTCAATGTCCCCAGAGATGAATTTCTGCTAACGCGCCCCCTGTCTTAGTGAAAATTAGAATCCTAAACTTTACAAGTTAATATCTCCACAAAAGAGATGAAAATTAAAACGTACAAACGTTTTGTTCAGCTCTGTAGCCACAAATAGTTATGTGGCCAGTTTAACATTCTCAAACTGGTGAAAGGTCTTCATTAAATTAGAATATCAACTCTCATAACTTGCCTATATTCCCTTGTGTTGATTGAATTGTGAAACATTTTAGAGGTCAAACATATGTATGTTTTTTATACAAATTTCCTCGTGATGAGACGTTTCTTTTATACCCTAACAACTACATGAGATGTCATCAGGAGAGTGTACTTGTTAAGGGGAAGGTATAAGATAAAAATTAAAGTAATGAGATCCATATTGCTCCCTGGTCCATAGAGAAAAAGGGTCTCAGTGCTTATAAAGTGTAGAAAAACGGGGATATCCCCTCCCACCAGCCCTCTAATCCCTCCCATAGTCCTTCTTCCCGGATTTACACATATCTCTTATCTGATTATCTTGACCCTCCCAAATGAATTCTATAGGACTGAGTTTCAACTACAAGGAAACTGCTGATGAATCTGTTTTTTTACCTATGGAACATCTAATGAAGTCTGTCTATTTAAGCGTAGCTATTGTCAGCGCAGTACTTTCAGAAATACTGGGACATATAACCGATCTATCCATGTATACAAATGTGAAGGCTGGAGCCACTTTACCAAATGTGTACAGTGAAGAAAATAATAATTTGATCCCTTGCTGATTTTGTAAGTTTGCCCACTGACAAAGACATGAATATGAAATAGTCTATAATTTTAAGGGTAGGTTAATTTTAACATTGAGAGATAGAATATCAAAAATAAAATCCGGAAAATCACATTGTATGAATTATATAAATTTATTTGCATTTTGCAGTAAGAAATAAGTATGTGATCCCCAAAATTCACAAAAGTCTTACTAACCCACCCGGTTGGCCTATAATATCGAGAATCAACTCCATAGCAATCATTATGTTGATTTATTTTTACAACCTTACGTTATTAAGTTACCATCTCACATTCGAGATTTCTCTTATCTTATCTCTGAATTAAAAAGATTGGAACTACCACAAAATTATTAATTTTTCATGTCGGATGTTAGTTCACTGTTTTCCAACATCAAACATCAATTGGGCCTCAAGGCTATTGAATATTATCTAAATCAGGATGAATCACTGCCTGGCATCCAAGCTAAATATTTGTTGGATGGCATTAGATTTGTGTTGGAACATATTTTTTTGCCTACTGGAAGGTGAGTTGCTGCACGAAGGGTACATGTTTCACTCCCAGTTATGACAAACTATTTATGGGAATGTCTGAGTCTATTCACTTTGCTCGCTCCTCCCTGCCGGAGAGTCAAATCTTGCTTTATAGAAGGTTTATAGACAACCTATTTCTTATATGGACTGGGACTCCTGAAGAGGCGCAAATGTTAACTGAAATTGTTGAGATGTTAAAGGGGTTGTCTAATCCAGAAATTCATTTTTTTAAGCTAATCTGTGCTGTATTGTGATATACAACACCCCTATACATTTTGTTTTTTTTCCTCCTGCCTATCGTTCCTCCTGAATTTTACTTCATTCCCTGCACCCACCTTTTTTACATAGGAAACATGACAGCTCCCTGTGCTTTAACTAACCTCACAGCCAGAGCTGGCACCGCCCCGACCAGTGTCCAGCACTGCCCTCTGCACACTCATTGACTGTCAGTAATCTGCCCCTGCGCTGACCTCTGTCATCACTCCAGTACTGGAAATTACAGAGCAGTGTCCTGTGTCTGTTTCATGCAGCACAATCACTACACTCCACATCACATCCACAGAAGTGTGTGACAAAGTCACTGGTAAAGTGCTGAAGGGGAGATATATTTCACTACGCTTAATGGCATCAGTGATATAAAAATCAGAGGTTTTCCTCCAGCACACTAATTGTTGTGAGGCTTAAGATAACTTGCATAATGGACGGTTTTTAATGTGGACAAACATAGAGCGGGTGGGAGGATGTCCACCTTATCTCCACCTGCAGAGCTGGCACCACCGTGTGCTGACAAGACCTATGTGATGTCACAGTCATGTGATCAGTCTGGGTTGTTGAGTTCCTGGAGAGGAACACTCCAGGAAAGTGTTTGTACACGTGGTGCCTGTTAAAGGACATTGCTAACCCTGCGTGGGCTGACCCCCACTAATGCAAGGACTGCATGTACTGCTACCATTTTGTTTTGCCCAAAAGGCCATGTTTATTTTGTGCTTAAAACTTGGTTCATGCTGTAACCAATAAACCAAGTGTTTCCTTAAAGACGCAGTGTTCCTGTGACTACCTCCGTGTGCAACTGAGTGAGCCGATATACCACAGGTGCTAGAGCAAAAAATATATCGTAACACTACTGTGAGGGTGCACAAGTAGGTTCCCAAGCCGCGTCAGTGTTGGAGAGACCCGGAACTCCAGCTGGTGCCTTACAGCCGTTGCCCTCCTTTTGGGTGTTTTACCCATACGGTATCTTCTTACCCTACAGGTCCTTGTTATTATTTGAGTGCACAGATCTCCCACCTGGGTCTCCGCTCCATACAAGGCACATATAGCCTTCCTGTCAAAAATTTATTTCTTCTAAGCAGTCGGATTGATGAAGGTCCATATTGGACCGAAACGTCTCCTGTATTCTTGACTGCAATAAACTATATTGGAATCTTCAATTAAGTTGAGTGCCACGTTTCTTAATAATACAGGTACTAGAGCGTCACATGTCTCCACATCACATCCACAGTGGTGCTAGAGCATCACGTTTCCACATCACATCCACAGTGGTGCTAGAGCTTCACATGTCCTCACATCTCATCCACATTGGTGTCAGAGTGCCACTTTTCCACACCACATCTACAGTGGTGATAGAGCTTCAAATGTCTACACATCACATCCACAGTGGTGATACAGCATCACATCCACAGTGGTGATAGAGCTTCACATGTCCCTACATCACATGGTGTTTCAGGGTATTACTCCTCATCAGTGCAAAGTATGAGTATGAGGGGCAACACTCCGAAACACCGTGTCTGCAAATTGAGATTCTGATTCGGCTTTAATTCGATGTATTACAAGGCTTGTTAAAAGGTCGATACTGACTTGAAGGATTGCTACTTCCAGTAGGTGGCACTAGAGTTTAAGTCCTCTTCCTTTCTGAAGAGACAATTTGCAAATTTAATTTCCCAGAGGAGCACGCAAGGTGGTTAAGTCTCCTCATACTAGCATTTATGACCTGGCATATCGCTCTTCACAATGAGAAACCTTACATGCCCATCAGAAGAAAATTGAACAATGTTCAGTGGAGGGAGTTAATAAAACTTTTTCACTGGGACCACTAATATGTTAAAACTGCCCTGACTGAAGTGAAAGTATTGGGGCCTCCTGAGAAAGTAAGAGTCTGATGTTACTAATGGAAACAATATTTTGACTATGGAGGTTGAAGGTGGAAAAATTCAAGAGATGTATAAGGAAGGCAAGGGTTGAATTTTTTTAAAAAATATGTTTTAATTGCTCCTCGAGTACACTTTTACAACGCTTTATTGACATATGAGGATACCAAATTTAAGATAGTGGTATTCACCTAGAACAACCCCAAACTAGGCACGACCATATTTTAGAAAATGTCAAAATTACATTGTTTAAATGTTAGAGTTTGCCTTTGTCATACATATTACATTTACTTACAGATGGATATATTTCTAAAAATGTTAGGAGCCATTACAACTTTTTAGGTACAGACTTACAAAAACACGTCAATATATTAATGTGGGGACCAACCACACCAAAAAACACATATATACTGAATAAAGCATAAAAAGGCAAAAAAAAAATCATGCTTTATAATTTATCAACAGTCATGGAAAATTACCTACAAAAGTATAATTGAATAACTCCAATGAAGACTAAATAATTCTCTAGCCCCGACAAAGATTTGAAACATCACAATTTTTGCAGCACACATGCACAGACTACGTAAAACCCCATTTCCACTTCTCAGTGGTTGATACCTTTTAATGGCTAACTGAAAAGATGGTAACAAATTGCGAGTTTTCAAGACTACTCAGGTCTCTTCATCAGGCATAGACTAATACAAAATCTGGAAGAATCACATATTTATACACAACACACACAGAAATAGTTCAATAGATAAGACAAGTAATGTGAAGCAGAACTATCATTATGGCAGAGTGATAAACAGTTGTGGCCATAAATATTGGAATAGTTCATAGATAAGGAGTGTGAAAGTTTTACTGTCCTCTGATTGGGGTCTGGTTCTGTGTTGTGATGCCCCCACAAGGTCTGAGGAGCAAATTCCTTAATTGATGTAAAAAGACATAAATCCATATGACACATTCATTCCTGCACTGACTGTGTCAAAGGTTGTCATGAGTTTATTCCCAGACTCTTCTGTCTCTCTAAGATTTGAAGTTACCTTTTAATACAAGTAACCTCATGTCCATGGTGCTGTGATCAGGGATACAAAAATGTTTGGCCACAGGTAGATCCATTCTTTTTTCTCTTACTGTGTGGCGATGAGAATTCATCCTTGTTTTAAGCTTTTGCCCTGTCTCCCCACATACAGACCCCCCCAGTTGGACATTTAATACAAATAATTAAGTACACCATATTAGATGTGATGCAGCTGAAAGTACCTGGGATCTTGCAGTCCTGATGTGAATTAAGGATCTTTATCTTGTCCATGGTCATTATAAATGGACAGGTTTTACATTTTTTTCTGGTTGCAAGGAAAGGTTACACTCCCTTTTAACCATGTGCTTTATTTCTATCTTCCTGTGTTCTCTTGCTCATACACATCAGCCCCTCTATATTTCCCTCTCCCATGTACAGCTCCCATGCACTCCTCACCTTCCTGAAAAACCTCAGCCCATCTTGCCCAAACACATAGCAGAAAAAACCGTCTTACACTTCCAATAACTACTTGCTCTTTATCTTCCTACTCCTACTGATTTCGAGGGGCACCTCCCCCAACCCAGTCCACCATCCCCCAACCTCAACCCCTACCCTACCTCACATCGAAACCTTACTAACCTTATTAACATTTGTTGCACTCCTTCATCTCCTTCTTTCAATTGTGCCCTCTGGAACCCACGGCCTGTATGTAACAAACTTCCTTTCCTGCACAACTACTTTATGACCAATTCTCTTAATCTGTTGGCCCTCACTGAAACCTGGATTCAGGATTCTGACACTGTCTCCCCTACTGCTATTTCCCATGGTGGCTTACAATTCTCCCATTCCACGAGACCCACAAACAGACCTTGTGATGGAGTCGGCATACACCTGTCCCCACAATGCACCTTCAAGGTCATTCCCCCAGTTCCATCACTCTCATGGCCTTCTTTTGAGGTTCACACCATCAGGCCCTTCCATCCCCTCTCACTCAGAGTAGCGCTCATATATCGGCCCCCAGGCTCACCCACCCAATTCCTTGACCATTTCTCAGCCTGGCTGCTGCATTTCATGTCCTCAGAACTACCAACCCTTATCCTGGGAGACTTCAACATCCTCATTAAGGCCTCTTTCACACTTCAGCTGTTCGACGTCAGTTAAAATCCGCCAAAGCGTGAAAAAAACGGATCCGCAGTAAAATTGCAAAAATGGATGCAACGGATCCGATTTTAAGGCGGATCCGTTGTGAACTTTTCAACCCGGAAAATGCATTGTACGCATGTCTGGAACGGAGGAGAGAGAGAGAACACACCCCGGACTGTGTTCTGAGCATTTTCTATGGAAGGAACACCCCAGACTGTGTTCTGAGAATTTTCTATGGAAGGAACGGATTCCGCTGGCGGATTCCGTCAAAAACGGATGAACACAGATCCACCACCCATAGGCGTCCATTATACAAAACCGCGGATCAGTCATGGTCTGCCTTTTCGACGCACACAAAAAACGTCCCAGTGGTTTTCAAAAACCGACGGATGCCAAAATTATGACGGATCCGTCATTTCACGGATCAAATGGACGCCCATCCGTCAAAATCCGTCACTAATGCAAATCAATGGCAAAAAACGGATCCGCCAAAAAAAGGCAGATCCGTTTTTTGACGCTTTGACGGATTTTGACTGACGTCACACGACTGAAGTGTGAAAGGGGCCTAACAGCCACTTCCACATCTGCATCCCAGCTTCTATCACTAACCACTTCTCTCGGCCTCTCACAGATCTCAACCTCTGAAAACAGGGGCGCACCTACCATGAGGCGAGTTGAGTACTCTGCCTCAGGCGGCGGTGCCTCCCTCAAGATAGGGGGTGGCAGATTCTCCTTTACTGCATCTGCTCCTGTTGCTCATGGATTGCTGCTCTGTGTGCACAGGACCTGTGATGACATCACAGGAGGGGAGAAGTCAGGCGTCACGTGATCAGGGGCCGCCCTCAGTGTATGCAGGACTCTGCTATCCTGGTTGTCATGGTGCTGGATGAGGGAAGTATATGTGTGGGGTCAGGAGGGGTTTACAGTGTGGATATAGCAGAGCCGTGTGTGTTCGAGGTGCACGGATTGGAGCAGCGTGTGTATGGGGTGTGCGGAGCCCTGTGAGTACGAGGTGTGTGGAGTGGAGCCGCGTGTGTACGAGGTGTACGGAACAGAGCCCTGTGTGTATGAAGTGTACGGAGCGGAGCCGTGTGTGTACGAGGTGTACAGAGCAGAGCCGCGTGTATATGGGGTGTGCGGAGAGGAGCCACGTGTATACAAGGTGTATGGAGCGGAGTCATGTGTGTACAAGGTGTACGGAATGTAGCCCTGTGTGTATGAAGTGTACGGAGCCATGTGTGTACGAGGTGTGTGGAGCAGAGCCGTGTGTGTACGAGGTGTGCGGAGCAGAGCCGTGTGCGTACGAGGTGTGCGGAGCAGAGCCGCGTGCGTACGAGGTGTGCGGAGCCCTGTGCGTACGAGGTGTGGGGAGCAGCATGTGTACAAAGTGTGCGGAGTGGAGCCCTGTGCGTACGAGATGTGTGGAGTGGAGCCGCATGAGTACGAGGTGTGCGGAGCGGAGCCACGTGTGTACGAGGTGTGCGGAGAGGAGCCGCGTGTGTACGAGGTGTGCGGAGCAGTGTGTGTATGAGGCATACAAAGCGGAACCGTGTGTATGAGGTGTGCGGAGCCGTTCGTGTACGAGGTCGGTGTATCGTGGGGAGCATTCATACCTCACAACCGTCCCAGATCCAGTAGGACTGTCTCGATTTTGAGAGTCTGCCCTGATGTCCCGGGCGGGAGCTTACTTTTCCCGTGGACACAGGAGTACACGGCGGAGCCCCGAGGAGCACTTTAAAACTTGCACGTGACGTTCCACCGGAAGTGACGTGCTGGAAGCTGACCGGAAATGAGATAATTTTGGGAGGAGATTGTGACGGAACCATGGAGGCACTTCAGGCAATGCTTCAGATCCATCACTGTGTCCTCCTCCGCCATCGTGGACAGCGAGATAGCCTTGGAATCGGGGATGCCGGCCATGTGAGCGGATCATGATATGTCTTGCAGTGGGAGGCTCAGGTGTGCATTACAATGGGAACCAAGCTCATGTAGTATCTTTATAGAATCTTTCTTTCTCTCTCTGTTCTTTCTTTTCTCTTTCTCTCTCCTTTCTTTCTCTCTGTTCTTTCTTTCTTCTTTCTCTCTCTGTTCTTTCTTTCCCGTCTTTCTTTCTTTCTATATTCTTTCTTTCCCCTCTTTCTTTCTCTCTGTACTTTCTGTCACGGGCTGGACTAAGTTGGAGTCTACATTATTGCAACCACTAGGGGGCACGGAGGCAGATAGCGTAGTCAGGTGGCAGCCGGGGGTCAGTACACAGGAGAGGCAGTTCGGTAGCAGAGGATCAGGCAGATAACGTAGTGAGGTGGCAGCCGGGGGTCGGTACACAGGAGAGGCAGTTTGGTAGCAGAGGATCAGGCAGATAACGTAGTCAGGTGGCAGCCAGGGGTCGGTACACAGGAGACAGCAGTAAGGTATGAGGAGAAGCAGCAGGAGGAAGAGCTTGACTAGAGGCTGGAAGCACAATAATCTCGCAATGCAACAATCACAAGGCCAGATTTATATAGGGTATGTAATTAGCAATCAGAGGGCCAATTAGAGAAGGGTGGAGCCGATCAGGAACAACAGTCACTGGTATCTGGGTTTTAGCAAGGAACTGTCCAGCTGACTGAATAGCACAGGAGGTAGAGCTGCTGGATTGTGGACAGGATGTACTGGGTTCAATTCCTGACAGTACTCCCCTCCTTCCAGGATGGCCTCTGGACATCTCAGGGTCTGGTTTATCCGGATACCTCTGATGAAAGGCTCTTTTAAGTCTAGAAGCATGAACGTTGTCCTCTGGTTCCCAAGAATTTTCTTCCGGTCCGTAACCTTTCCATTGCACCAGATACTGTAAATTACCTCTAAATCTCCTAGAGTCCAGAATGCTGTCCACGATATATTCTTCTTCACCATGAACCTTTTCTGGTGGAGGAGGTGGCTGAGTTCTTCCCGGAAATGGATTCTCACAGAATGGTTTGAGTAAGCATACGTGGAATACTGGGTGAATTTTCAGATTGCTAGGAAGTTTCAAACGGTAAGCAACTTGGTTAATATGTGCCGAGATTTGAAAAGGTCCTGTGAATTTTTTACCCAATTTAGCAGATGGTACGTGAGTTTTTAAATTTTTAGTGGACAGCCAAACCTTGTCACCCACCTGAAAAGTAGGCGGGGCTCTCCGATGTCTATTTGCTGCTTTTTTATAGTCCTCCTGGGCCTTCTGCAACATCTCAATTAATTTCTTCTGAGTCTCCTGCAATTTTGCAAGTCTGTCGGTAACAGCAGGGATGGAAGTGTTAAGAATCATCACTGGATGCAAGCCATAGTTAGCATAAAATGGACTTTGAGATGTAGAACTGTGTTTCGAATTGTTATAAGCAAATTCAGCTGTCGATAAATAGTCCACCCAGTCATCTTGAAGGTATGAAATAAAGCAGCGGAGGTATTGTTCGAGAGTCTGGTTAGTCCTTTCCGTCTGGCCGTTGGATTGAGGATGGAATGCAATAGACAAATTAACAGTCACTCTCAGAACTGTACAGAAGCTTTTCCAAAACCTTGATGTGAATTGCACCCATCTGTCAGAGACTACATTGTCAGGAATTCCATGCAGCCTAAATACCTCTGTAACCATAAACTCTGTGGTTTGTTCAGCTGTAGGAATCCCTTTAGTTGGGATGAAGTGGGCCATTTTTGTGAGTCGATCCACCACAACAAGGATCACAGTCATCTCTTTAGAACAGGGGTGGGCAATTAATTTTGCCAGGGGGCCGCATGAGAAATTGGGATGGTTTTAGAGGGCCGGACTAATATAATTAACTCCGTTCTACCCAATACTGTATATATACATATACAGTATATATATATATTGTGAGACAGTGAGTGAATATGTGATGAATGGGGTGTACATTTCACCTAGGTAAAGGGAAATGTGTGGCTTTGTAAACCTAGTGGTAGAGAAAGGTCACTACACCTCACATTCAGCACACACTTGCAGCACAAGCCTGAAACTACTCAGGTCTTAATTAGGAGACCAGAAGTAGGTGTCTGCAGACACAATCTGAGAGCTGGTTTGGCCTGGACACAGGGAGGTGTCCTGGCACAAGAAACGGTCTCCAAGAGTGTTAGAGCTGTCTTCAGCCTGGACACAGAGAGGTGTCCTGGCACAAGGAAGCAGTCTCTGTGAGCATGCATGCTGATGATTACTGAAGAGGAGGGGAGCCATCTCAGTCTGGGTTAGATGTACCCGGACACAGGAGTGTCTCTGTGAACCTCCATGCTGATGATTACCGAAGAGGAGGGGAGCCGTCTCAGTCTGGGTTAGAGGTACCCGGACACAGGAGTGTCTCTGTGAACCTCCAGCATAATGACTACTGAATAGGAGTGGATCTCTCTCAAGTCTGGACGTCGGGTGGACCTTCAGACATAAGGAGGAGGATCTGGGAAACTCCATACTGGTACCATATATCATATGTGTTGTTTTGGGCACAGACTGATAGAGTCTGGGTTCCTGATAGAAAGGGACATTACATAAGTGTAATTTAGTGGCTAGACAAGCCTAGGTCTTTTGTTTATGCTTTGTTTTATCTGTGTGCTGTGGACTTTAATAAAACTGGTTGCGGCCAGTTTTTACCATAATTGCTGTCTGAATGAACTGTTTCCATGCCATTCTGTCTACCCAGACAGCGATCTCAGAGCTAAAACCCCCGGAAAGGCTACAATATATATATATATATATATATATATATATATATATATATATATATATATAACTGTATACTGTATATATACATACCTGCCCATTATCATCATCTTCTCCCCATCATCATCAATGCCTGCCCATCATCATCATCATCTTCTCCCCATCATCAATGCCTGCCCATTATCATCATCTTCTCCCCATCATCATCAATGCTGCCCATCATCATCATCATCTTCTCCCCATCATCAATGCCTGCCCATTATCATCAATACCTGCCCATTATCATCATCTTCTCCCCATCATCATCAATGCCTCCCCATTATCAGCAATGCCTGCCCATCATCATCTTCTCCCCATCATCAATGCCTGCCCATTATCATCAATGCCTGCCCATTATCATCATCTTCTCCCCATCATCAATGCCTGCCCATTATCATCAATACCTGCCCATTATCATCATCTTCTCCCCATCATCATCAATGCCTGCCCATCATCATCATCATCTTCTCCCCATCATCAATGCTCTGGTACTGACCCAGGCCTCTATTAAAGGGATCATTGGTATGGAAGTCAGGGCAAATCCATCTAGCGATTTTGGTTTTGACCCTGGCCTCTCTTAAAGGGATCCCCAGTATGGAAGTTAGGACCGTCGTTACACTCAGCGCTGTGATTCTGACCCCAGGGCCTCTTAAAGGGATCCCCGGTATGGAAGTGAGGGCAAATCCACTTAGCGCTTTGGTTCCATATGTGCTATTTAAACAAATAATAATGAAATATGTCACAGAATCCAGGGAATGAAACACAGACATGAAAGGCAGAATAAAGACAGAAAAATATAAACACATACATAGTCTTCTTTTTCTCTGCGGAGTGCCACGCATTCCCCCTTTTCAACTATTTAGAACTAGAGATGATTGGACCAATTTGCAGGACTCCGGTCCAGCGTCCACGTCAGTGGTACCTAGCAGCTGGACAGGAAGCCCACAAATCTCTTTCCTCCTGGTGTCCCTGAAGTTGCGTTGATCACTGAGGGCTTGTGCAACATTATCTGTGCATCGTGTCGTACAGATGACGTTGTACCAGCCCTGACAAATCAAATGCCATGCCGGAAGGTAAGGTGCCATTGACCTGGACGCTGGACCGGAGTCCTGCGAATCGATCCTCTCATCTCTACTTAGAACTCTAATCGTTCTAACTAGGTCCTGGGTATAACTATTTATCAGATGTATATTTTCATTAATGAGATTTGATGACATAATTTTTCACACTAAAACAGCCCCTCCGAAATAAGTTCAGTATTCGACGAAACACGGCAAAAATGCCTCAAGTGAACATAACCTTTTACAGCTGTTTGCACAGACCACTTAAGATGGCCAATGCCACCGATGCAATGATTACACTATGTAACACAATTTTTGTTCCTGGCTTCCAAGTGTAATATTTCAACTGCTTATGTTTAAAGACTATGGAAAAACTACTACATTCAGCACAAACTTTGATTTTATGACCACAGGCCAGAAAATTTTGTATTTATTGTGTAAAAAAAAGGAAATTATTATATTTTCGTTCATGCGGTCTAATAAAAAACAACACTTGCATGGTAAATAGATAGAGACAATCAAAACTCACTCAAAAGGTTCAGAAATGAGTAGTTTTTCTAGATTTGTGAGTGTACAGCAAATCGCTTAATCGAAGAAGCCCCAAATGTAGTCCCCCATCATGTTTTCGTTATACTGTCCTTGGTAATGACATTCAAAGTCCAATATATCTTGATGAAAGCGCTCGCCTTGCTCCTCTGAGTAAGCGTCCATGTTCTCCTTGAACTTGTCAAGATGAGCGTCAAGGATATGGACTTTGAAAGACATTCTGCATCCCATTATGGCGTAATTCTTTATGAGAGTCTGAACCAACTGCACATAGTTTTTAGCCTAGTGATTACCCAGGGAGCCATGAACCACTGCAACGAAACTATTCCAAGCTGTTTTCTCTGTCCTGTTCAGCAGCCTGGCGAACTCGTCACATTCTATGATCTTCTTGATCTGTGGTCCGAAGAAGATACCAGCCTTGACCTTTGCCTCGAACAGCTTTGGAAAGAGATCTTGGAGGTACTTGAAAGCAGCTGACTCCTTGTCAGGAGCCGTGACAAATTGCTTGATGAGGCCTAACTTGATATGCAGTGGTGGCATCAGCACCTTCAGAGGTTTTTCCATCAATATGGCCATGTGAGGGCTTACTTTTTGCGGGATGAGTTGTAATTTTGAAAGACTCAATTAGTTTTAGCATGTCTTGTACTCGAAAACAGGAAAAAATTTCAGGTGCAGTGAAATTTCAAAAAAAGTGCAATCCTACACTTGTTTTTTGTTTGGCTTTTTTGCTAAGTTCACTAAATGCTAAAACTGACCTGCCATTATGATTCTCCAGGTCATTATAAGTTCATAGACACCAAACATGTCTAGGTTCTCCTTTATCTAAGTTTGCTAAAAAAAAAATTGCGTGATCTCCGGTTGAGTGAGGGCTTATTTTTTGCGTTACCGAGCTGACGTTTTTAATGACACCACTTTTATGCAGATACGTTCTTTTGATCGCCCGTTATTGCATTTTAATGCAATGTCGCAGCGACCAAAAAAAGGAATTCTGGCGTTTTGACTTTTTTTGTTGCTACGCCGTTTAGCGATCAGGTTAATCCTTTTTTTATTGATAGATCAGCCGATTCGAACGGTGATATCAAATATGTGTATGTTTGATTTTTTTTTATTGTTTTATTTTGAATGGGGCGAAAATGGGGTGATTTGAACTTTTTTTTTTTTTTAAAACATTTGTTTTTACTTTTAGTATGCTTCAATCGTCCCCATGGGAGTCTAGAAGATGCCATAGCTCGATCGCCTCTGCTACATAGAGGTGATGCTCAGATCACCTTTATGTAGCAGAATTACTGCATTGCTATGAGCGCAGACCACAGGGTTGTGCTCATAGCAATCCGGCATAACAGCCTTAGAGGTCTCAAGGAGACCTCTGATTGTTATGCCGATGCACCGATGACCCCCAATCACATGACGGGGGTCAGCGGTGTGCATATTCGAGATTCCACTGTGCCTATTGCGGGCATATGTCAGCTGTTCAAAACAGCTGACATGTCCCGGCTTTGATGCGGGCTCACTGCCGGAGCCCTCATCAAATCGGGGGGATACTGGCCACGGACGTACTATTCCGATCCGCGGGCAGTAAGGGGTTAAACTGTACTCAATCTAAATCATTGAGATTCTACAAAATAAAGCACTGCCATGTAAACGAGCAGCAATTATTCACCTTACCTTCAAGAGTTTTCTTGCAATATTCGCATGTGCAATATTCGCATGTGAAATGAGGTACTTGTATGACTACTATTGAACAGTCTGAGAACGTTCTAGAAAGTTCTAAAAGTTTCTAGACACTTCCAGATAATTCTGGAAAATTGTAGAAACTTCTGCACAATTCTAGCAGTTAAACAATATTCTAGAAGACTACTCCGTATTGAATAAGAATCGAGAATTTTCCCGAAAACAGACAAATTTCAAAATTTCATTGTCCTGATCACAAAAGCAAAGTTTTTGTGGAACAACAACTATTTTCTATTTGTTTTAGGCATAACGGGTTAGGAAAACACACTTTGGACCCAGAAACAAAAAATAAATAAAAATTTGTTACATAGTGTTATCATTAACCCCTTCACCATCCAACCTGTTTTCACCTTCCTGACAAGGCCAAATTTTCCAATTCTGACTAGTGTCACTTTATGAGGTAATAATTCTTTAACGCTTCAACTTATGCCATTGATTTTGTGACTGTTTTATTGGGACATATTGTACTTTATGTTCATGGCAAATTTAGGTCAATATTTTTGCCATTTAATTGTGAAAATATTGGAAAATGTAAAAAATTTGGCAATTTTCAAACTTAATTTTTATGCTCTTAAACTAGAGTCACACAAAATAGTTAATAAATTTCACTTACCACATGTCTACTTTACATCAGCATCATTTTTGAAACATACCGAATTTTTCGGACTATAAGACGCACCGGACTATAAGACGCACCCAGGTTTTAGAGGTGGAAAATAGGGAAAAATATATTTGAAGCAAAAAATGTGGTAAAATATTTAATAACATACTATTATATGTGGTGTTATTATATATAATAGTATGTTATTATGTTGGAAGCTACGGGTAGGAGATGGTGCTGCGGGACCAGTGTGGTGTCTGTAAACTACTATGTGAAGACGCTGGAGGGTGAGTATAAGGCCGGGGTCACACATGCGAGAAACTCGCACGATTTTGTGTGAGTCTCTCGCATGAACACCCGGCACTGCCGCCGGCACTCAGACTGGAGCGTGCGGCTGCATAGAAATACATGCTGCATAGAAATAGAGACAGATGATAGAGACAAGAGTTGATAGAGATAGATGATAGAGACAGATGATAGAGACAGAGATGATAGAGATGATAGAGACAGATGATAGAGACGAGAGATGAGATGATAGAGACAGATGATAGAGACCGAGATGATAGAGACCGAGATGATAGAGACCGAGATGATAGAGACCGAGATGATAGAGACCGAGATGATAGAGACCGAGATGATAGAGACCGAGTGATAGAGACAGAGATGATAGAGACAGAGATGATAGAGATGATAGAGACAGAGATGATAGAGACAGATGATAGAGACAGATGATAGAGACAGAATGATAGAGACAGAGATGATAGAGACAGAGATGATAGAGACAGATGATAGAGACAGATGATAGAGACAGATGACAGAGATGATAGAGACAAATGATAGAGACAGATTATAGAGACAGATGATAGACAGAGATGATAGAGACAGAGATGATAGAGACAGATGATAGAGACAGAGATGATAGAGACAGATGATAGAGACAGAGATGATAGAGACAGAGTTGATAGAAATGTGACACGTATGCGTTTCATGTGCGCATGATGCGCTGCACAAAAAAATGCAAGTGTGAAAGTAGCCTAACCTTTTAATTAATTCTCTGTTGTACAGTGTGTCTGAAGGACCTGTGATGACATCATGAAGAGGCAGGGCTTTGGTCATGTGATGCTCCAGCCCGCCCTCTTCATGACCTCCAGTCCTTCACAGGAGCATTCAGCCTCCCATCAGCACAGCCCAGGCTGTCAGGTATGCCAGCTGCTTCTGCTGCCTCCTTCTCCTTCAGACACCGATCTGCCCAGCTGCTGCAGGAATCAGGCGCTGGGGAAACTGTGTGGCTCTGTGATCTGCTGCTCCCCACTCACTGCTCAGCTGATAGGTGGGCGGGGAAGCAGCTGATTAATATTCACTGCACTTAAGTAGGGACCAGGGGTTTCCCCAGCGCTTGTTTCCTGCAGCAGAAGGGATATTTTCTTGCCTCCTGCTGATCCCACTCCACCGCTGCCCCTGCCCCCCTCCCCACATGTTACATTCGGACCATAAGACGCACCCACACTTTCCTCCCAAATTTGGAGAAAAAAAAAGTGCGTCTTATGGTCCAAAAATACGGTATATTTTTTTTTGTTAGGAAGTTATAAGGATTAATAGGTGGCACTAGAGTTCTAGTTCTCCTCCTCTCTGAAGAGACAATTTTCATATTTCCCAGAAAAGCATTGTGGCTTAAACATCTCCTCATCTTGGCATGCTTGACATGTCAGTCTCCGCAAGGAGAAACGTTACCCCTTGGATTTTTTTTTTTGTACCAAAATGGCAGAATTAGGCAATCAAACTCAGCAATTCAAGAATTGTTTTTGTGTTTTTTTTATGCCATGCAACATGTGGTAAAATTGATAAAACAGCTTTATTCTTAGGGTTAGTACAATTACAGTGATACCCCATTTATGTATTTTTAAATTTTTGTCCAGCAGTTATACAATTTAAACTATTTTATAAAAAAAATGTTTTTGCATCATTATAATCAGAGAGCTATAGCCATTTTATTTTTCTGCTGATGGAGCTGTATGGCGGCTTTTTCTTTGAAGGACAAGATGACCGTCAGAACTGGTACCACTAGTGCTGCTGCCGCCCCCGGAACCTGTGTCTGGTATCACTAGAGCAGCTGCTGCCTTAGAACCTGTGTCTGGTATCACTAGTGCTGCTGCCGCCCCCGAAACCTGTGTCTGGTATCACTAGTGCTGCTCTCGCCCCCAGAACCTGTGTCTGGTATCACTAGTGCAGCTGCTGCCCTTAGAACCTGTGTCTAGTATCACTAGTGCTGCTCTTGCCCCCAGAAACCGTGACTGGTATCACTAGTGCAGCTGCTGCCCTTAGAACCTGTGTCTGATATCACTGCCCTTAGAACCTGTGTCTGATATCACTAGTGCTGCTGCCAACCCCAGAACCTGTGTCTGGTATCACTATTACTGGTGCCCTAGACCCTGTGTCTGGTATCACTAGTGCCGGTGCCCCAGAACCTGTGTCTGGTATCACTAGTGCTGGTGCCCCAGAACCTGTGTCTGGTATCACTAGTGCTTGAGCTCCAGAACCTGTGTCTGGTATCACTAGTGCTTGAGCCCCAGAACCTGTGCCTGGTATCACTAGTGCTGGTGCCCCAGAACCTGTGTCTGGTATCACTAGTGCAGGTGACCTAGACCCTGTGTCTAGTATCACTAGTGCTGGTGCCCCAGAACCTGTGTCTGGTATCACTAGTGCTTGTGCCCAGGGCCGGCTCCAGGTTTTTATGGGCCCCGGGCGAAAGAGCCTCAGTGGGCCCCTTTAACACAGACCACGATTCATGATGCACAGATACAGCAGAGAAATATGGGTACAGTACAATGCCAAATACTTCACTTCTTCCATTACATGAGTGATATCTATTGTAAATTGTACAATAGCTCAAAAACCGCCAAATCCTCACAGCGCACAGAACAGACTGGACAGTACAGTCCTCCATACAATATTATGGGCACC
This sequence comes from Oophaga sylvatica, assembly GCA_033576555.1. Taxonomy (NCBI): domain Eukaryota; kingdom Metazoa; phylum Chordata; class Amphibia; order Anura; family Dendrobatidae; genus Oophaga; species Oophaga sylvatica. The sequence goes on along the minus strand of JARQOD010000003.1, from coordinate 472,731,651 downwards.
ACAGTCTCCCCCTCATCACCATATAATACCCCATGCAGGATGTCACCCCCCATATAATGCTTCATACAGAATACTGGACCCAAAATAATGCTCCATACAGAATACTGGACCCAATATAATGCTCCATACAGGATACTGGTCCCCATATAATGCTCCATACAGGATACTGGTCCCCATATTATTATTATTATTATTATTTATTTCTATAGCACCATTGATTCCATGGTGCTGTACATGAGAAGGGGTTACATACAAATTACAGGTATCACTTACAGTAAACAAACTAACAATGACAGACTGATACAGAGGGGAGAGGACCCTGCCCTTTCGGGCTTACATTCTACAGGATTGTGAGGCAGGAGACAGTAGGTCGGGGGTTTGCAGCAGTTCCGGTGTTGGTTGAGGCGATATCTCCGGTAGTGGTGAGGAGGTAGCAGGGTCATTGCAGGCTGTAGGCTTTCCTGAAGAGATGGGTTTTCAGGTTCCGTCTGAAGGATCCGAATGTGTTTGACAGTCGGACGTGTTGGGGCAAAGAATTCCAGAGGATGGGGGATATTCGGGAGAAGTCTTGGAGGCGGTTGGGTGAGGAGCGAATAAGTGTGGAGGAGAGAAGGAGGTCTTGGGAGGACCGGAGATTACGTGAGGGAAGATATCGGGAGATTAGTTCAGAGACATATGGAGGAGACAGGTTATAGATGGCCTTGTAGGTCAGTATTAGTAATTTGAACTGGATACGCTGAGGGAATGGGAGCCAATGAAGAGATTTGCAGAGGGGAGAAGCAGAGGAGTAGCGAGGAGAGAGGTGAATTAGTCGTGCAGCAGAGTTAAGGATGGACTGGAGAGGTGCGAGGGAGTTAGCAGGGAGGCCAGAGAAAAGGGTGTTGCAGTAGTCGAGGCGGGAGATGATGAGGGCGTGCACAATCATTTAGTAGATTGAGGGTTGAGGAAAGGACGGATTCTTGAAATATTTTTGAGCTGAAGGCGACAGGATGTAGAAAGAGCTTGGATGTGCGGTTTGAAGGACAGGGCAGAGTCAAGGGTTACTCCGAGGCAGCGGACTTCTGGTACGGGGGAAAGCGTGATGTCGTTAATTGTGATAGATAGGTCAGGTAAGGAAGATCTGTGGGATGGGGGAAAGATTATGAGTTCAGATTTGTCCACATTGAGTTTGAGGAAGCGGGAGGAGAAGAAGGAGGATATGGCTGATAGACACTTCGGGATTCTGGATAGCAGAGAAGTGATGTCTGGGCCAGAGAGGTAGATCTGAGTGTCATCAGCGTAAAGGTGGTACTGGAATCCGTGGGACTTTATGAGTTGCCCCAGGCCAAGTGTATAGATTGAGAAGAGTAGGGGTCCTAGAACAGAGCCTTGGGGGACTCCAACGGAGAGAGGGTGGGACGAGGAGGTAGTGTGTGAGTGGGAGACGCTGAATGTGCGGTTGGAAAGGTATGAGGAGATCCAGGATAGGGCGAGGTCCTTGACGCCAAAGGAGGAAAGAATCTGTAGTAGAAGGCAGTGGTCAACTGTGTCAAAAGCAGAGGACAGGTCAAGAAGCAGGAGTATAGAGTATTGTCCGTTCGCTTTGGCTGTAAGTAGGTCATTAGTAATTTTGGTCAGGGCTGTCTCAGTGGAGTGATGGGGGCGGAAACCAGATTGTAGAGTGTCAAAGAGCAAGTTAGAAGAGAAGTGGTAGGAAAGCTCAGCGTGGACATGCAGCTCCAGGAGTTTGGAAGCGAATGGGAGCAGCGATATTGGGCGATAGCTGGACATAGCGGTTGGGTCGAGGGTTGGCTTTTTAAGGATAGGCGTGATTGTGGCATGCTTGAAAGCAGAAGGGAAGGTACCGGAAGTTAGTGATAGGTTGAAGAGGTGGGTTAGGGATGGAATAATAGTGGTGGTGAGGTTGGGGAGGAGGTGGGTTGGGATGGGGTCAAGTGCACAGGTTGTGAGGTGCGATTTGGAGAGAAGACAATTAAGCTCCCCTTCAGTTATATTGGAGAGGGAGGTTATGGGGTTAGGGCATTGGTCTGGTATACAAAGGGGTTGTGGTGGTTGAACAATGAAGACTTGCCTTGTTTGGTCAATCTTATTTTTGAAGTGTGTGGCAAAGTCCTCAGCAGAGATGAGGGAGGTAGGAGGGGGCAGTGGTGGGCGGAGGAGGGAGTTAAAAGTTTTGAATAACTGTTTGGGGTTGTAGGATAGGGAAGATACAAGGGTTGTGAAGTAGGCCTGTTTAGCAGAGGTGAGGGCAGATTTGAAAGAGAGTGTTGCTTGTTTGAATGCAGTGAAGTCGTCTTGCAAATTTGTTTTTTTCCATGTAATGCTCCATACAAAATATGGAGCTCTCCTCTGCGCTGTACTGCGTTCTGAACTGTTATGGCTCAGGAAAGGGCGCTGTGGAAAGACTCCCCATTATCATCATGATTGTCTCCCCATCATCATCGCCTCCTTATCATCATGATTGCCTCCCCATCATCATCATGGCCTCCCCATTATCATCAATGCCTGCCCATCATCATCATCTCCTCCCCATCATCATCAATGCCTGCCCGTCATCATCTTCTCCCCATCATCAATGCCTGCCCATTATCATCAATGCCTGCCCATTATCATCATCTTCTCCCCATCATCATCAATGCCTCCCCATTATCAGCAATGCCTGCCCATCATCATCTCCTCCCCATCATCATCAATGCCTGTCCATCATCATCTTCTCCCAATCATCAATGCCTGCCCATTATCATCAATGCCTGCCCATTATCATCATCTTCTCCCCATCATCATCAATGCCTCCCCATTATCAGCAATGCCTGCCCATCATCATCTTCTCCCCATCATCAATGCCTGCCCATTATCATCAATGCCTGCCCATTATCATCATCTTATCCCCATCATCATCATCAATGCCTCCCCATTATCAGCAATGCCTGCCCATCATCACACACAGACAGCACCACAGCACACAAGCACTCTCTCACATACATACACACACACATACATACACACACACACACACACACAAAGCACCGCACTACATACACACAGACACACACAGAGACACACACACACACGTCTTACCTGTCCAGCGTCCGCGCTCTCTGCCACAGCCGGCCGCTGAATGATGACATCATTCAGCGGCGCTGCTGTGAGAGGAAGCGCCGGCGCCCCCTGGAGGCCGGAGCTGCGGCAGCGGAGGCACGGGAGAGGTAAGTATTGTGCCAGCTGATGCCGGGGCCCTGAGCAAGCGGGGGGGGGCCCAGTGGCGGCGCTGACACCGCTCCCCTCCGCTAACGGGCGCGGGGGTGCCAGACGGCGAGTGGGCCCCCCCGCCTGCTCAGGGCCCCGGCACTTGCCCGGGTGTGCCGGGTGCTGACACCGGCCCTGCTTGTGCCCCAGAACCTGTGCCTGGTATCACTAGTGCTGGTGCCCCAGAACCTGTGTCTGGTATCACTAGTGCTGGTGCCAACCCCAGAACCTGTGTCTGGTATCACTAGTGCTGGTGCCAACCCCAGAACCTGTGTCTGGTATCACTAGTGCTGGTGCCCCAGAACTTGTGTCTAGTATCACTAGTGCTGGTGCCCCAGAACCTGTGTCTGGTATCACTAGTGCTGGTGCCCCAGAACCTGTGTCTGATATTGTGTAGCCCTGGTGTGAAGGCACACGCAGTACCCTGGAGGATGTGTGGAGAGGTAATAGTTTAATGCTCAATAAACATTCACTCCAACACACACTTAGACACACCCATAGTTTATATAGGCTAGTGAGATCTAGTCAGTGAGCAGTCTGTTTCCTGTCCTCGGACAGAGACAAGTCAGTCTAGCCTGGGTGGCTCCTGAGTGAGTCATCCTACCAGTGTGGAGTCTGTGCAGTAAGAGAGAGGAGTGAGCATCAGGACCTTCAGTCTCCTGTCCTAAGGACAGTGGAGTTCAGCGACGTGCTCCTGAACTAGAAGATTACTGAGCACCTGTTAGCAAGCTCTGGAAAGAAGCAAGAAGGGACTAATCTGTATAGCCTTTGGAAGTGTGGAGTGCTTATGCTACAAGCGCGGACAGGGCGAAGGGCATAGTGGAGGAATTCAGAAGTGCCTTAGGATTGGAGTATCCTGCACATTGTCACCGGTCACTGGGGACCGAAGTGTCACTATAGCTCCAGGCATAGTGATAGAAAAACCAGAGGCTTACTGGACCTTAGGTAGCAGAAAGCAGCCCTTGGAGTGTCGGCACGTAACTGGGGTCAGGGAGAGTGAGAACCTTGAGTCTCTGCAGGACAAGAGTAGGAACTCAGCTCTCTCAAAGGAAGGCTCCGACCACAAAACTGACCGGGCAGTACAGCTTGGAGAAGCTGGAGTTTCTGGAGTGAACTACGCTTTATGCTGGTTGGACTCATCGTTTGGAAAGTAAAGGAGGCCCCCAACCTGTTCAGCTGTTGCCTCAAAGCACATCCTCCACCCGACCAGCCTCCCTGGGACCTGCCTTAACATCTGACAAGTAAAAGGTATGGAAAGACGCTGGATGGTGTGAGACTGAGTTATTTACCTGCACCCGACATCATTAACTTCATAGACTTTGAGGGACCAGTCCCACCTGTAGGGGACCCGACATCTAGCTGCCTCACCATCCCCTCAGAGTTCTACAGCAGCGCTGGTCTCAGTGATCAGAGAACTACAGGTGGCGTCACGAACTGTATATATACCTATCCCCTGTAAATATACCCCCCAACATACGCCTGACCGCCAGGGCCACAGACCGAGCCACCGCTACCTGTGACAACCCCATAGACTTCTATGGGCTCGGCTCTGAGTACCCCATTGCCCTGGTAACCCACAATTGTGGTGGCGGGTCAACACAACTTGGCGTCACGAACAGGATGCGAAACTCGCAAAATTGCGAGCCCTGTGTGCCTGTGGAGTTGTTTTTGTGAAAAAGGACTGTTTGCTATTTTTGGCGCTAAAATCCGCCATTTTGCCGCCATATTCGCGCCCTCAGGCGCTGGAGAAGAAGGTGGGCGTGGATTCGTGGGCGTGTGCCCCCCTATGGCGCGAAGAAAATGCCTGCCCTCTCAAAGTGCTATTACAATATGCGATCCTGCCCTACAGCAAAAGAGGTCCGCCTCCTCTTCACCTTCCCTGCGAAGAGGAGGAGACGCAAACCCCGCCTCCACGGAAGAGACGGGACTGTTCTAAAAGAAGATGAGAGAGTGTTCTGGAACATGATGGAGGCAGGACGTGTGCAGCCGAGCAGGGAAGCGGTGGAAGGCAGGCCCCGTTCCCCAGCCAAGCTGCCACTAGAACCGGAACCATCCGTGATCCTGCACCTGCAGCAAGCATTGCTGGAGATTGGAGAAGAGAATGCAGAGTTGAAAAAGCTGATCCTGCGACAAGCTGAAATGGAGGAGACGGAGAGACGCTGGCGTGCCCAGATACAGCGGCTGCTGTGGGACGCAGTGTTCTCTCCTATAAGCATAATGCCGTCTCCTGATTTCCCAAAATCACTGCTGAGAAAGGCTGAGGAGCGACCGGAGGCTGCCACCAAAAGTGCTGTACCTGATCCCACCGATGCGGAGGTGGAGGAGAAGGAGGCTGAGGAGGTCCTGCCCGTTCCGGAGTGCCAGCCAGGCCAGGAGGCCGCAGCAGATGATCTATCCCCGGCAGGGACACCGGCGGGGACCCAGCCGTCAATGATGGAGAGCGACTGGGAAGAGATGGAGCAGCGACAGCAGCAGGTTAGTGCGTTCCCAATTGAGCCATTGCGCACACCTGCTTCCTGCTCTGCATCACACCAGCATTGTGCATCGGCATCGCCCCCTGCGTACACCTCAGTATCGCAATCGGCGACCTACTCTGCATCGCAATCGGCGACCCAATCTACATCGCAAAATGCGGTTACAGTTGAATCGCCCCCTGCTACGCAAACTGCGACGCAGACAGCGTCTCACAAGGAGAAAGCGCCCGGCGTGCCCCAAGCGGTTCGCACAAGGACTGTAGCGACCCAAACCCTGATAGCAGGTCACGACCTATTTGTCATGGGATCTAAGGATCGTCGCATTGTTCCAGCCCCCGGGATGGAAAGTGTAACTGAAGTTAACAAGAAAATGTGAAGAACGGTAGGATCCAGACAGGGGTCTACCGCATGTAACGTTGTAGAAAGTTTGAGAATTTTTGCCAGATTTGCACTTTATTGCCAAAAGTATCTATGTTTTTCTATAATGAGTAGAACGCCCGGCTGGGTACCAGAGTAAAAAGTTGAAAAATTGAATGCATAGTTTTACATAAAATGCCCTGTTGGGTAAAGTAAAAGTTAAAGAAGAATGATGCATACTTGAAATATGTATATATATATGTCTCTTATTGTGTCTTATAATGGACTGCGTGGCTGAGGACTGAGCCAGCCCAAAAACTGTATCCTGTAAATAGTTGCACTAAGGTGCATAATATTGGTTTTACATGAAACCACCCTAACTACCTCTGAATACAAAACCCGTGTGGTGTGGCACTGAGTGAGGTCTGCATTCAGAAGTCCTGCAGCCCACCCAGGACCCACGTTGAAGGTTTGGTGCGGGTCCTTCACAAGAATATTGTCATCTATTTATATGAAAATGTCTATTTAGTATTTTGTATTTTTCTATATCTAATGTTTTAATGCAACGTTCAAGAAATCCGTACCTCCCATATGGGAAGAGTTTAAAATGTTACTTGTTAATGCAAAAACAAAATGTCTTCTTGTATTTCACAGCCCGGGAGTGCTGTATTTTACCATGGGGGAATGTGTAGCCCTGGTGTGAAGGCACACGCAGTACCCTGGAGGATGTGTGGAGAGGTAATAGTTTAATGCTCAATAAACATTCACTCCAACACACACTTAGACACACCCATAGTTTATATAGGCTAGTGAGATCTAGTCAGTGAGCAGTCTGTTTCCTGTCCTCGGACAGAGACAAGTCAGTCTAGCCTGGGTGGCTCCTGAGTGAGTCATCCTACCAGTGTGGAGTCTGTGCAGTAAGAGAGAGGAGTGAGCATCAGGACCTTCAGTCTCCTGTCCTAAGGACAGTGGAGTTCAGCGACGTGCTCCTGAACTAGAAGATTACTGAGCACCTGTTAGCAAGCTCTGGAAAGAAGCAAGAAGGGACTAATCTGTATAGCCTTTGGAAGTGTGGAGTGCTTATGCTACAAGCGCGGACAGGGCGAAGGGCATAGTGGAGGAATTCAGAAGTGCCTTAGGATTGGAGTATCCTGCACATTGTCACCGGTCACTGGGGACCGAAGTGTCACTATAGCTCCAGGCATAGTGATAGAAAAACCAGAGGCTTACTGGACCTTAGGTAGCAGAAAGCAGCCCTTGGAGTGTCGGCACGTAACTGGGGTCAGGGAGAGTGAGAACCTTGAGTCTCTGCAGGACAAGAGTAGGAACTCAGCTCTCTCAAAGGAAGGCTCCGACCACAAAACTGACCGGGCAGTACAGCTTGGAGAAGCTGGAGTTTCTGGAGTGAACTACGCTTTATGCTGGTTGGACTCATCGTTTGGAAAGTAAAGGAGGCCCCCAACCTGTTCAGCTGTTGCCTCAAAGCACATCCTCCACCCGACCAGCCTCCCTGGGACCTGCCTTAACATCTGACAAGTAAAAGGTATGGAAAGACGCTGGATGGTGTGAGACTGAGTTATTTACCTGCACCCGACATCATTAACTTCATAGACTTTGAGGGACCAGTCCCACCTGTAGGGGACCCGACATCTAGCTGCCTCACCATCCCCTCAGAGTTCTACAGCAGCGCTGGTCTCAGTGATCAGAGAACTACAGGTGGCGTCACGAACTGTATATATACCTATCCCCTGTAAATATACCCCCCAACATACGCCTGACCGCCAGGGCCACAGACCGAGCCACCGCTACCTGTGACAACCCCATAGACTTCTATGGGCTCGGCTCTGAGTACCCCATTGCCCTGGTAACCCACAATTGTGGTGGCGGGTCAACACAGTATCACTAGTGCTGGTGCCCCAGAACCTGTGTCTGGTATCACTAGTGCAGGTGCCCCAGAACCTGTGTCTGGTATCACTAGTGCTGGTGCCCAAGAACCTGTGTCTGGTATCACTAGTGCCCAAGAACCTGTGTCTGGTATCTCTACTGCCCCCGCTGCATCCTCAGACAGGAAGGTGGTCAAGACCAGACTCTTCTTACTGTAGTTTTCAGATCATATGTGAAAAATAGTTTTTAAAAAAAGGATAGAGAAGTAATACACTGGCGCTACCTGACAATGTGGGGGAAAAATTATAAATGAAAACGTGTATATATATATATATATATATATATATATATATATATTGTGTATATGGATGCGTGTGAGCAATCATACACCCCTATATATAGATACAATAGTATGGAGGCTGCTGGGGTTATGTCAGCTGCTGTGCAACTGCTGACAAAGGGAAATAGAACTAATGTACCAAAATTAAAACACCTGCGCCTCCAATACAATCTGATAGAAATGAGAGGGCAACTGTAAATAGCTGAAAGGAAAGAATAGAAGCCAGAAGGGCTAGATGACCCTCAATGAAGGGACTGTATGAAGTGCCTGGTGTCTCTATGTGCCTACTCCAGGCTTTATGCAGGCTCTTCATTACAGTCCCTTCATTGAGGTTCATCTAGCCCTTCTGGCTTCTATTCTTACTCGGTTTCCTTTCAGCTATTTACAGTTGCCCTCTCATTTCTATCAGATTGTATTGGAGGCGCAGGTGTTTTAATTTTGGTACATTAGTTTTAAAAAAAACAAAAAAGTTCTGAGAAAAGATTTGCTTAGAAATAAATTACATTTTATTGACAAATATAAAAAATTGTGATTGGGTGATGATAACACAGGTACAAGGCCACACTGGCTGAAGCACAATAAGGGTGAGTTTCCACGGTCAGGAAACGCTGCGTGTTTGGCGCTGTGCGCTGGCGCAGCGCCAAACACGCAGCGTCCAGATGTTACAGCATAGTGGAGGGGATTTCAAGAAATCCCGTCTCCACTATGCGTAACAATACGCAGGTGGCAGACCTGCGTAAACGGACATGCGGCGCGTCTTTTCAGACCGCAGCATGTCCTCGCGTGTTGCGGCGACGGTACGTCGCCGCAACAGAATTTCACACAGGGCTATGTAGCCCTGCGTTCTTTCCGGAGGTGTCCTGAACACCTCCGGAAAGAGCGCGCGTCAGAAAGGGGGCGGGGCTTAGACGGAGCGGAATTTCCGCTCCGTCCAAAGCGCTGTGGTTCCGGACCGTGGAACCACAGCCTAACTGCGCAGTATATAACGCATGTAGAATGTCCAGTGTAAACAGCGTCCTATGCAGCAGGTAAAACATCAGGGACCAAACATGGAGGTAGCAGATCCTACACCTGGAGTAGTTTCTCTTGAGGGGGGTCCCAGAAGCCCCTCACGGGTGTCCAGCACACAGTTTTATTTTTTTCCACAACCAATCTTACCTCATGACTATTTGTTTTTTCCGCTTTTTGTCACCTGCTCTTGTTATGATGGCGTGGAGCCGATAGTTACAATGCGATCACTGATTGCTATGCTGATTAACCCGTTGCAGTCACACATGTTGCTAACATGCAGTTCTGCAGCCACCTACCTCGCAGGCCCTGCAGCCGCGACACGCCGTGCTGCACTATACCGGAGCCGTTCATATACGGACCGAACCGCACCGTCACCGAGGCTTTCTCCGGCATGTCACCCGCCGCCTCCTGTCAGCGCTGCGCGATCTCCATGGCGACCACGGCCGCGTCTCCTCACACAGGCAGGTGACGCACCTGCGCTTCCCCACACAGCCAGGTGACCACGGCCGCGCCTCCCCACACAGCCAGGTGACCACGGCCGCGCCTCCCCACACAGGCAGGTGACCACGGCCGCGCCTCCCCACACAGCCAGGTGACCACGGCCGCGTCTCCTCACACAGCCAGGTGACCACGGCCGCGTCTCCCCACACAGCCAGGTGACCACGGCCGCGCCTCCCCACACAGGCAGGTGACCACGGCCGCGCCTCCCCACACAGGCAGGTGACCACGGCCGCGCCTCCCCACACAGCCAGGTGACCACGGCCGCGCCTCCCCACACAGGCAGGTGACCACGGCCGCGCCTCCCCACATAGGCAGGTGACCACGGCCGCGCCTCCCCACACAGGCAGGTGACCACGGCTGCGCCTCCCCACACAGCCAGGTGACCACGGCCGCGCCTCCCCACACAGGCAGGTGACCACGGCCGCGCCTCCCCACACAGGCAGGTGACGCACCCGCGCTTCCCCACACAGCCAGGTGACCACGGCCGCGTCTCCCCACACAGCCAGGTGACCACGGCCGCGTCTCCCCACACAGCCAGGTGACCACGGCCGCGCTTCCCCACACAGCCAGGTGACCACGGCCGCGTCTCCCCACACAGCCAGGTGACCACGGCCGCGTCTCCCCACACAGCCAGGTGACCACGGCCGCGCCACCCCACACAGCCAGGTGACGCACCCGCGTCCTGACTCCGTGTCCGCAGCTGCCGGGCAGTCCGGTGACCGGTGATCTCCTTGAGCGGCCATTGCTGCCTGCAAAGCAGAAGACGCCGAGTTGCCGCTAATAACGCAGTTTTTTCCTCAGGATTTAATTAGCGGTAACATTTGTATCGCACTACTTTGGGATTCATGTCATTTATTCTATAAAGTTTTTCCTTTTTTTTGGGTGGGGGAGCAGAAATGCCCCCATTGTCTGGGGATAGTGTTCATGGCACTGACCCTGTGCTAGGAATGATGTGGGGTCTTTGTTCTGGAATCACTAGCCCTGCTGTATAGCGAGGGGTCTCTGCATTCAGCCCCAGAATGAGCCCATGTTCCCATAGGGCGCTCCCCTCGGCTGGGGGTCCATAGCGCTGGATTTCAGGGGCGGTAGATCAACCACAATGCCCAGACTGACCCTGCGTCTCCTAATCCAAGACACAGGTCAAGGTGTCTGTTCAGGTCTAGAGACCGCAGTATTTCTGGGAGTTGTGGTCCATATCTGGCCAATACATTGACAATGAGAGCCATAAAAGTGAAAGTACCATAAGAGGGACTAATTAATAAAAAGAAAGTTTCAAATTATAAAAAAAAGTTTTAAAGAAAAAATAAAAAAAATCACAAAATACTAATTAAAACACATATACCAATAAATACAGGTCCTTCTCAAAAAATTAGCATATAGTGCTAAATTTCATTATTTTCCATAATGTAATGATTAAAATTAAACTTTCATATATTTTAGATTCATTACACACCAACTGAAATTTTTCAGGTCTTTTATTGTTTTAATACTGGTGATTTTGGCATACAGCTCATGAAAACCTAAAAATCCTGTCTCAAAAAATTAGCATATTTCATCCGTCCAATAAAATAAAAGTGTTTAAAACAAAATAAAAAAAAAAAACAACAAATAATAATGTTCAGTTATGCACTCAATACTTGGTCGGGAATCCTTTTGCAGAAATGACTGCTTCAGTGCGGCGTGGCATGGAGGCAATCAGCCTGTGGCACTGCTGAGGTGTTATGGAGGCCCAGGATGCTTCGATAGCCGCCTTAAGCTCATCCAGAGTGTTGGGGCTTGCGTCTCTCAACTTTCTCTTCACAATATCCCACAGATTCTCTATGGGGTTCAGGTCAGGAGAGTTGGCAGGCCAATTGAGCACAGTAATACCATGGTCAGTAAACCATTTACCAGTGGTTTTGGCACTGTGAGCAGGTGGCAGGTTGTGCTGAAAAATGAAATCTTCATCTCCATAAAGCATTTCAGCCGATGGAAGCATGAAGTGCTCCAAAATCTCCTGATAGCTAGCTGCATTGACCCTGCCCTTGATGAAACACAGTTGACCAACACCAGCAGCTGACATGGCACCCCACACCATCACTGACTGTGGGTACTTGACACTGGACTTCAGGCATTTTGGCATTTCCTTCTCCCCAGTCTTCCTCCAGACTCTGGCACCTTGATTTCTGAATGACATGCAAAATTTGCTTTCATCAGAAAAAGTACTTGGGACCACTTAGCAACAGTCCAGTGCTGCTTCTCTGTAGCCCAGTGCTGCTTCTCTGTTTCTGGTTCAAAAGTGGCTTTACCTGGGGAATGCGGCACCTGTAGACCATTTCCTGCACACGCCTGTGCACGGTGGCTCTGGATGTTTCTACTCCAGACTCAGTCCACTGCTTCCGCAGGAACCCCAAGGTCTGGAATCGGTCCTTCTCCACAATCTTCCTCAGGGTCCGGTCACCTCTTCTCGTTGTACAGCGTTTTCTGCCACATTGTTTCCTTCCAACAGACTTCCCATTGAGGTGCCTTGATACAGCACTCTGGGAATAGCCTAATTGTTCAGAAATTTCTTTCTGGGTCTTACCCTCTTGCTTGAGGGTGTCAATGATGGCCTTCTGGACATCAGTCAGGTCGGCAGTCTTACCTATGATGGCGGTTTTGAGTAATGAACCAGGCAGGGAGTTTTTAAAAGCCTCAGGAATCTTTTGCATGTGTTTAGAGTTAATTAGTTGATTCAGAAGATTAGGGTAATAGCTCGTTTAGAGAACCTTTTCTTGATATGCTAATTTTTTGAGACAGGATTTTTGGGTTTTCATGAGCTGTATGCCAAAATCATCAGTATTAAAAGAATAAAAGACCTGAAAAATTTCAGTTGGTGTGTAATGAATCTAAAATATATGAAAGTTTAATTTTAATCATTACATTATGGAAAATAATGAAATTTAGCACTATATGCTAATTTTTTGAGAAGGACCTGTACTTAGTTTTATGTAAAAAAAACAAAACACAAATTTGGTCCGAAACAACTCGATCTATAAAACTGTCACACTAGTTAACCCATTCAGAGAACACCATAATAAAAAATTGTGCAAAAAAAATGCTTCTTCATCTTAAACCTTAAGTACAATATCTGTTTAATTTTAAAAAATGGAAAAACCAATTGCGTGGGCTCCCTCGCAATTTTCAATTCCAGAAAGGGAAAGCCAGCGACTGGGGCCGATGTTTATAGCCTGGGAAGGGGGCAATACACATGGCCCCTTCCCAGGCTATGAATATCAGCCTGCAGCTGTCTGCATAGCCTTTACTGGCTATGACGTGGGGTCTCCTATAATTTATAGCCAGAAAGGCTGTGCAGACATCTGTGGGCTGATATTCATAGCCTAGGAAGGGGCCATGGATATTGGCCCCTCCCTGGCTTCAAACACCAGCCCACAGTCGCCCCAGTAAGGGCGCATCTGTAAGATGCACCAATTCTGACACTTTGCCCCTCTCTTCCCATTGCAGTGTGGCCATGGCATATGGGGTAATAAGGTGTAATGTCACCTTTGTATTGTAAGGTGACATTTAGCCCGGTTAATAATGGATAGGCGTCAATAATACACCTATCCATTATTAATCTTATAATATGAAAGGGTTAAAAAAACACACACATAAGAATAAAATATTTTAATGAAATAAAACAACACGGTTTTCATATTTTTATTGCACGCCTAATCCATGCGATGCCCTCGATCTCCTGTAATAAAAAGTAAAATAATAAACCAACCATATACTCCCTGTTCGACGCAGTCCAATTAATAACGAATGTGGTCCTTCTGCAGTGCATCAATGAAGAGGTTACCTGAGTTCATCCTCTCACTTTCCGGCAATGCTGAGTGGGAATATTCTTACACAGCGTTGCCGGCTGAGAGCATGAACTTAAGTGACCTCTCTCCCGGCAGCGGCGGAAGGATATACATCGCGGAGGATTACCTCCGCTGTCAGTTCATCGCGGAGGCAGTGTAGAGCACTGACATTACCCTATGTCAGTGTTCTACATCGGAGATCGTCGTTGGACACTCGTTATTATCTGGACTACGGCGGAAAGGTAAGTATGGGTTGATTTTTTTATTTTATTTTTATTAAAGGAGACGAAGGCGTCAGGGATTAGGTGTTTGGTAAGTATGTACTCTATGTTATGTGTTGTATGTTATATGTATGTTTTGTATGTTATATGGAGGCCGGCGTCACACTCAACGTATAAGAAAACAGACCGTATTTTACGGCCGTAATACGCAGAAATGTTGCCGGCACAGTTATCTGTATTTCATCCGTTGTCAAGGTGTGGCTGCGTATTTTGCTCATGTAAGCATCCGTATGTCATCCGTATGGCATCCGTACGCGGCTTGCAAAACCGACATATAATGGATCAGAATGACAGTTTTTACATCACAAAAGAAAGAATAGATACACATAGAATACACATATATATATATATATATATATATACACATGTCATTGTGACATATATATATATTTATAGTTCATACACTTCTACATAGTATAATAGCCGATAATTCAATTGCTGGCTTCTGTGAAATTACAGAACCCGACATGAAATGACACATGGTTTACATACAGTAAACCATTTCATTTCATGTAGTTTGATATATGGTTTTGATTAACAATTACGGTAATCAGTTAACTTCAGGTTAGCCGGGGACTCCCTCTGACGTCACTGATGCTGTGCGGAGTCCCCGGCTGACCTGAAGTGAACTGATTAGCGTGGGACGCTATCAGTTAAGCTTCCAAGCTAATCACTTCATCTCCTGTCAGCCGGGAGATGAACTCATTCATTCGGCGCTTTACAGCGAGGCTGCAGCATTAGCTCCGGTCCCCGCTGTAAACCTGTTAACCCTTTCTGAAGGATTGCAGCGGGGGACCTGACTGGGCGCCGGAGAGGTAAGAATATGGTTGTTTTATTATTTTAATGTTATTACAGGAGTACAAGGGATTCGGATGGAGTAACAGAACTATAAAAGATGGTCAAAAACTGTGTATTTATTTCATTAAAATTATTTTTAATTAATGTGTGTTTTTTTAACCATTTCATACAATAGGATTAATAATGGATACTTGTCTAATTGACAATTCTCCATTATTAACCTGGCTTAAAGTCACCTTCCAATAGCAAGGTGGCCTTAACCCATTATTAACCCATTAGCCACTGCTACAAGGCAATGGGAATAGACGGGCTAAGTGCCAGAAAAGGCGCATCTAATCATAGATGTGCCTTTTCTGGGGTGACTGGGAGCAGATGTTAGTAGCCAGGGGGGGCACAAAAAAAATGCACCCTCCCTAGGCTATTATTATCTGTCCCCACTCACTGGCTTTCCTTGTCTGGTGGAGAAAATAGCATGGGAGCCCATGCATTTTTTTCATCGAATTTACACATTTAATTAGCACCTACATGTATGAAATTTTGCACACATACACTCATGTAATTGTTAATCAAAACCATATATCAAACTACATGAAATGAAATGGTTTACTGTATGTAAACCATGAGTCATTTCATGTCGGGTTCTGTAATTTTACAGAAGCCGGCAATTGAATTAGCGGCTATTCTGCTATGTAGTAGTGTATGAACTATAAATATATGTATATATATATGTCACAATGACATGTGTGTATATATATATATATATATATATATATATATATATATATATATGTATTCTCAGGGCCGGCTCCAGGTTTTTATGGGCCCCGGGCGAAAGAGCCTCAGTGGGCCCCTTTAACACAGACCACGATTCATGATGCACAGATACAGCAGAGAAATATGGGTACAGTACAATGCCAAATACTTCACTTCTTCCATTACATGAGTGATATCTATTGTAAATTGTACAATAGCTCAAAAACCGCCAAATCCTCACAGCCCACAGAACAGACTGGACAGTACAGTCCTCCATACAATATTATGGGCACCACAGTCTCCCCCTCATCACCCATATAATACCCCATGCAGGATGTCACCCCCCATATAATGCTCCATACAGAATACTGGACCCAAAATAATGCTCCATACAGGATACTGGACCCAATATAATGCTCCATACAGGATACTGGTCCCCATATAATGCTCCATACAGGATACTGGTCCCCATATAATGCTCCATACAAAATATGGAGCTCTCCTCTGCGCTGTACTGCGTTCTGCACTGTTACGGCTCAGGAAAGGGCGCTGTGGAAAGACTCCCCATTATCATCATGATTGCCTCCCCATCATCATCGTCTCCTTATCATCATGATTGCCTCCCCATCATCATCATGGCCTCCCCATTATCATCAATGCCTGCCCATCATCATCATCCTCCCCATCATCATCAATGCCTGCCCATCATCATCTTCTCTCCATCATCAATGCCTGCCCATTATCATCAATGCCTGCCCATTATCATCATCTTCTCCCCATCATCATCAATGCCTCCCCATTATCAGCAATGCCTGCCCATCATCATCTCCTCCCCATCATCATCAATGCCTGCCCATCATCATCTTCTCCCCATCATCAATGCCTGCCCATTATCATCAATGCCTGCCCATTATCATCGAAAGAAGCTGGCACACTCATGTAGGTGGAATAGGTGAAGATTAATTTAATGTTGCACGTACAGTAGTCACAATCATCAAACGTTTCGTCTGCAAAGACCTTCATCAGTGAACTTAGTGAAATGACAGTTGTCATAGATCTAATATGAATAGCTAATCATAGGTTGAGATGGTGAAGGCACAATCGTGCAAGAGCATTTATCACTGACATGCGGTGGATGCCGCATCAGAGTCATATCGCACTCTCTCACACTTCCTGGTATCGCTCTCTGTGCCATACACAACCGCAGTGATAATGCTCTCTGCACGATTGTGCCTTCACCATCTCAACCTATGATTAGCTATTCATATTAGATCTATGACAACTGTCATTTTCACTAAGTTCACTGATGAAGGTCTTTGCAGACCGAACGTTGATGATTTGACTACTGTACGTGCAACATTAAATTAATTCTTCACCTATTCCACCTACATGAGTGTGCCACTTTCTTCTTACATTACGGCTGGGAACCTACTGGTGCACCTCCATTATACTGGCTGTGCTAGTGTCTATTTACTGCCATTATCTCATCTTATCCATCATCATCATCATCAAGCCTCCCATTATCAGCAAGCCTGCCATCATCACACACAGACAGCACCGAGCACACAAGCACTCTCTCACATACTACACACACACAGACACACACAGAGACACACACACACACGTCTTACTGTCCAGCGTCCGCGCTCTCTGCCACAGCCGGCCGCTGAATGATGACGTCATTCAGTGGCGCTGCTGTGAGAGGAAGCGCCGGCGCCCCCTGGAGCCCGGAGCTGCGGCAGTGGAGGCACGGGAGAGGTAAGTATTGTGCCAGCTGATGCCGGGGCCCTGAGCAAGCGGGGGGGGGCCCAGTGGCGGCGCTGACACCGCTCTCCTCCGCTAACGGGCGCGGGGGTGCCAGACGGCGAGTGGGCCCCCCCGCCTGCTCAGGGCCCCGGCACTTGCCCGGTGTGCCGGGTGCTCACGCCGGCCCTGTGTATTCTATGTGTATATATGTATTCTTTCCATTCTTTATTAAACCTGTCAGTGTGATTTTACAGTATAGCCGGGGATGAATTGCTGGCTTTTCCGGTGCGTATTTCTCGCAAGTCACACGAGTGGTCCGTGTGTAATCCGTACGGGAGTAATACGATGACAATCGCTGCATGCTGCAAGTGTCTCGCAGCGTAAAAAACGCCCGAGAAATATACACATGATCAGAGCTGCCCCATAGAGAAATATTGGACCGAGTGTAATGCGTGATTTTCACGCCTCTCACTCGTCCGTATTCCTCTTTAGTGTGACGCCGGCCGTAATGTATGTTCTGTATTTTTTTTTTTTTTTTACTAGTAGATCATAGCCATTGTCTGATGGGACTACTTTCCCATCATCTGCAATGCTGTCACTGTGAGCATTCATTGCCGGATGGGAGCAGTAGTCCCATCAGACAATGGCTGCTTACACAGACAGCACACACAGCACACACGCACACACACACACGCACTATACACGCAGTGCCCCGAACACACCATACACGCACACAGTCACTGCCTACACACCATACACGGACATAGTCACCGCCCACACTCCGCCCACACACTTCCCTCCTCCCGATCTGCAGCATTTCATCTGCAGCGAAATCACAGATCTTTTTTTAGACCTGCGGTTTTGCTGCGGATGTGCCCGACTCAATGCAAGTCAATAGGTGCAGAAACGCTGCAGATCCGCACAAAGAATTGACATGCGGAAAATAAAACGCTGCAAATCCACACATTTTTTTCCGCAGCATGTGCACAGCAATTTTTTTTCCATTGATTAACATTGTTTTGATACACACTTGTGGATTTATTGCGGATCCGCAGCGGAAAATCCGCTGCTGATCGACAATAAATCCGCGACAGTCTTAGTGTCCACCTATTTGGCATTTCTGTAGCGATGAGAGCCCACCTAATTTACAGGTTCATGTGTCCAAAAGCATGAACTGGACATAATGTTCTGGTCACTGACTCACTACAGCATACTGGTCACTACAACGGCAGTTTGCAATTTTCACTCAGCAACATTCACTGCTGCTTATTTCTTGAAAACTCCCAAGGAGTCAAAATCATCACTACACCTGTAGATAAATTCCCAAAGGGGTATAATTTTCAAAATGGGGTCACATGAGCAGGAAGGGGGGATTTCTGGTTTTCTAGCACTTAGGGTATATGGAGTCCGCAAACTAATCTAGTAAAATCTGTGCTCCATATGGGAGCACTCCCTTCCTCCCGAGTCTCGCAGTGTGGCTAAGTAGTACTGTACAGCCATATATAGTGCAATTCCACATTGAAAAAGTGGCTTATTTAATACTAAAGTCCCACACTGATATTAGCCACACTATGCCCATGTGAATTGGGATATGTGGGCCAAACGTTGCGCAGTATAAAGGTGTGACTTACTGAGCATCGCACTGCGATTAGAATTTATGGTGAAAAACAGGAGAGACCAAATAAAAATAATGAAGAAAAAATAGAAACAATCAAAAATAAATAAAATTTGGTGAAACGATAGTAGCAAGGAATTTCTAGGAACATAAACATATGCTTTCAGAATTAAATTTGATGGTGCTTGAAGAAGTGTATACTAAGCATATAAATCAGATGAAAAAAGAGGTTTGTCACGACACAGCTGTTGGGTGACCCAGGACCAGGGGCTCCTTCCCTGTCCCCAACACTAGCGTGCGCCCAGCTCGCCCTATTCCCAGGGATACTTCTGAAGGTGAAGATTCCGGGGCCTCCACCCTTGCCTTATCTCCTGAATCAGCCCTCCGTCTGTTCTCTTCTCCCACCCAGGGAAAGGGGCACTTCTGTGCACCATAGTACACTAACCCAACAAACAAGACAACACAAACAAGGGTTAACAGAAAACTCCAGGCATACAAAATATTCACTCACATATAACAGAGGAATGCACTGGGGAATGGAGGAAGGAGAAGTAAACCAAAATAGAGAAGGATAGGGAATTACCACACTTACAAACCAAGCAACAGTCACAGATAACTTCCTCCAACTCTCCTCAAATGAACTCTCTCCCTGCCATGCAGCAAATGCTAGCTCTGATAAGGATTTGCATCAGAGCCCAGATTATCAAGGAGAAAGGAGTGGCTAACTGAGCTCAGAGATTTCTAACATGGCCGATTAACCCCTGTTCTGCCAGAAGAAATAAACACCATTAAAATGAAGGAGAAGTGCTTCTTCTCAGCGTCAGAGTAGGAGCAATCAGACGCTGCGGTCTACTGGCTCCACACTGTCAACCCCGTAACAGTGTTATTACAAAGAGAAGTTTGGGATGTTTTCTCTTGACACGGTTTCCCCAAAAGGGTTAAATGAGAGATGTGGCTTTAATGTATAATTGTAAACATTACATGAGATATGTTTCTAATGTATTTTTGTAACGCACTTGTTTTTTATAATGCAATCGTGCAAAGATGTATTACTATGGTTTTCTATATTAATAGCTGTAAACAAGCTGTTTTGTACTAAATTGGTTTTATATGTTTTAGTACCTGGTGTCAGGATTGGTGCTGGGTCACATGGTGTGTGTCTTTTTGAGAAAGGAACGGAAGAAGGATTGCATGCTTGAGAAAGGTGGAGGCCCCCCGAAATGTCACCGCAGGGGTGCTTCCTTCACCGTCAGTTGGTGTCTCCTGCTCAATCTATGGAAGTGCATGTCTGCACAGTGATCACCCTCACCCAGGAAGTCTGGATGATTTGTTCACAGCGGTGAATGTACTGCAAAGTTATTTCTATTACCTGTGTATATATACTGGATGAAATATTTTTGGATAAATTAAGAAGAAAAAAAACTTGTGCCTTTTTCTGTTTTGTATGGTATTTCCACTTTCAGCAGAATTTTACACATTTTGGTGGCATTTTTACCCATTTCTCTGTGTGAAAATGTAAAATCTGGGGCTAAAACAAAATTTTTGTGTTAAAAATGTTATTATATTTTCTTCACTGCCCAATAGTATAAAATTCTGTACCACACCTGTGGTGTCAATATGATCCCTGCACCCCTAGATAAATTCATTGAAAGGTGTAGTTTTTAAAACGCAGTCATTTATGGGGATGTGGGGGGTTCTGCTGTTTTGGCGTGTTAGGGGCTCTTCCAATGGGTCATGGCACTTGCAAACCATAACAGTAAAATCTGCACTGTGATATGGTGCTGCTTTCCACTGTCCCTGAAAAGTACTTTCTGATTACATGTATGGTATTGTTGCACTCAGGAGAAATTGCACAACAAACAGAGAGGTCCATTTTTTCATATTAGCCCTTATAAAAATTAAAAACTTGGGACTAAAACAACATTTTAGTCATAAACATGTAATTATTCTTTCTTCACTGTTCAATGGTAAAAAATTCTGAGAGGCAGCACATGTGTTGTCAATATGATCACTGCTCCCCTAGATGAATTCATTTGGGGGTTTAGTTTGTAAAATGTTTTCACTTAATGATGATGGAGCAGTTGGGTCAGGAGTTGAGGTGAATAATAAATGCAGGGACAAATGACTTTCTGTTCCTACATAGAACACAGAAAAGAGTAGAAGGGCAAAATAAGCAAATTTGAGTACGCAGTGCTGTATAATATGATGACTGCAATATATTAAGACTATAACATACTTTTATGGGAGTTCTTCTTTAAGTCCGTCATGTGACAAATGCAGGTTGCAACAAAACTGATTGTGGTTCTGTTGCTGTATTCCTGTATTGGTGATGATTCTGGTGACTTATTCCTGTACTGATGGTAGTTCTGGCGCTGTATTCCTGTACTGATGGTGATTCTGGTGACTTAGTCATGTAGTCACGGTGGTTTTTGTGTCGTTATTCCTTTACTGATGGTGGTTCTGATGATGTATTCATGTAGTGATGATGATGGATCTGGTGCTGTATTAATCAACAGAACTAATATCAGTACGTGAATAGGAAAACAAAATCATCATCAGTACATGATTGGAACACCAGAGCCATCACTAGTACAAAAATACAGCACCAGAACCATAATCAGTAAATAAACAGGTCACCAGAGCCACCATTACTACATGAATACATCATTAGAGCCACCATCAGTACATTAATGCATCACCAGAACCACAGTCAGGACATGAACACATCACAAGAACCACAGTCAGTAAATAAATACAACACCAGTACCATCATTAGTACAGGTATACATCATCAGAACCACCATCACTACATGCATACTGTACATCACAAAGCTTAGTATAGCAAGCAATTGTAATGTCAAGTCAGGCCCATATAAATTTCCATCTCATGAACCTACAACTCCCTGTAAGTCCTAAACAATGGTAAGGAGATGCTGGAAGTTATCCGTCTTTATCATACTGCGGACCATATAGGAACCACAGTACTGATGAGACATAGTATCAACAAGTAAACATTTACACCCAGGTAATTTATGAATGACATTTTTTCTGTCTGAGTCTGTTCTTTCCAGATGAACTTCTGGAAGAAGGCGAATTAACCTGGAAACAGAGATCTCCCAACTGGAGAAATATTATTTTTCCCCATAGAATATAGAGGAACACCTTTTGGCAGTAAGGAGGACCATGGAGGTTGAGGAGAACACTGCCCAGTCTGTACAGGAAGAGATGTTCGGCGGCCTCCGTTCTAGGAAGAAAGGTGTTTCCCATTCATAAAAACATCCGGAACATGGTACTAGAGGAGTGGGAATCACCAGAAAAAAGGCTAACCTCTCCAGCTGAGATGAAAGACAGGTTTCCCATGGACACCGTCCAGATTGCGCAGGTAGCAAAAAAAACTATACTACTGTTTGAGGATGCCTTACAGTTGAAGGACCCTCTGGAATGCAAGATGGATGGTCTACTAATGAAGTCATGGGAAACCTCAGCGTCCTTATTAAACACCAACCAATCTACCTGTGTGGCCCAATCTATGTACCATTGGCTAGGGCAGCTGGATGAACACCAGTTCACAGGTACTCCTGGAGAGGACGTTTTGGCTTCCCTACCTCTGCAGAATCAGTAAGAATAGCAGCAAGATCATCAGGGTTATCAAACTATGAGACGAGCACTCTGAATAAGATCCTGGAGCAGGTACATGCAGTGGTGGGATTCAGCCGGTTCTCCCGGTTCGATGGAACCGCTTGTTCAAAAAGCAGCCGGTTCCCCGAACCGGGGAGTATCAGGGCGGCGATCCGGTACTATTTTTAGCCAGCCTGCAGCGCTGCAACACCGCCAGCCCCGGCCCCCGCGGACTGATCTCTGGAGCGCGCCGCTACCATCTTCTTTAGTCACAAGGCAGAGTGGAGAGGTACTGTGTGTGTGAGCTTGAGCTGCGGCGCTGCCTGGGCCCTGGAGTGGAGAGTGTGTCTGTGCTGTGTGGACTGAGGTGGTCTGTCTGACCGCCCGGCGTCTATCTATGATAGATAGACGCCGGTCAGAGTGAGCTGAGCTGCGGCGCTGCCTGGGCCCTGGAGTGGAGACAGACCACCTCAGTCCACACAGCACAGACACACTCTCCACTGTGGAGAGTGTGTCTGTGCTGTGGACTGAGGTGGTCTAACCGCCCGGCGTCTATGATAGATAGACGCCGGTCAGAGTAGTACAGGGATGGAGATGATGATAATGAGGACTAGGGATGATGATGATGATGATGACAATCAGGGTTGATGACGACGACAACCAGGGATGATGATGATGACGATCAGGAATGATGATGATGATGACGACAACCAGGGATTTTGATGATGACCGTGGATCATGATGACCAGGGATGATGATGATGACCAGGGATGAGGATGATGATGTTGACCAGGGATGATGATGAGGAGGAGGACCAGGGATGGAGATCATGATGATGAGGACCAGGGAATGGGATGGAGATCATAATGAGGACCAGGGATGGAGCTGACAAGGAGTACCAGTGATGGAGGATGCATGACGCAGCCTCCCCCTCATCCTCTCTCCTGCCACCTGCGCCTTTTGCGCATCCTCTAGAAGAGCCAGTGGTGGGATTCAGCCGGTTCTCCCCGCTTGTTCAAAAAGCAGCCGGTTCCCCGAACCGGGGAGAATCAGAGCGGCGATCTGGTACTACTTTACTGCAGCGCCGGCGCGCCGCAACGCCGCCAGGCCCTGGCCCCCGCTCACTGATCTCTGCAGTGCGGCGATTGGGTAGCGCCGTGGCCATCTTCTTTTAGTCACAAGGCGGAGCCGGAGTGTGAGGTGAGTACTGTGTGAGCTGCTGCTGAACTGCGGCTCGCAGGCAGCACTGCCTGGAGTGGAGCTGGAGGAGTGTGTGTGTGGACTGACGTGGTCTGACCGGCGTCTATCTATGATAGATAGATGCCGGTCAGACCACCTCAGTCCACACCACCACGCACTCCACTCCAGAAATGTGTGACACTGGTTGTCCGAGCGCCATATTAGTTGTGGACCTTGTGGCAATTTCTCTCTTTCGATAACGAGCCCCTTTACTTGCTGTGAAGTTGTTATCTAATGGCTGTGTTTCTGGCTGCGTTATCATTTGGTGGCAGCACTGGCAGGTTCGGAGCAGTCGCCCCATGAAGCAGTCGTGTTTGGGCTACCTATTTTGGCGGGTTTTTGTGAGAGGCGGAGTAGGGAGGGACTGGGGCATGTTCGCCAGCGGGTACGGTAATTGTGTGTGCAGTAGGTTTTGTATAACGCGGTGACATCTGGAGCATAACTGTGACTGGTGCGTTTAACCCTTGCCAAGCCGGCCCCAGTATAACGCCTGGTTTGGTTGTGGAGGACCCCCCTTCCCCAATGGCGCACACTGAAGGCAGCATACAGCCCCTTGTACTGTCCGACGTCATTATAGCGCCACTAATAACCGGACAATGTGAGGGCTGAGCCCTGCTGTGACCGCGACAGTCTTGGTGCTGTGTGAACTACACGTGCGCTCGCTGTATCTGGAGGTTCCCGACGCTTGTGCACTGTTCTGATCTCATTCCAATTTATTTTTATTCAACTGACTGCGCCCTTACTTGTATATGTTTGAGGAAAAGGTGTGTGTAAATGGGTGTGGCTTTAAAATGGGTGTGGCTTACAAATGGGTGTGGTTTTCCGACGCACAAACACAGAACCTGTTGTTAAATATTTGAATCCCACCCCTGGGTACATGACTTCAAAAATGAGATTATGCTCTATCCCCTTCAAAGGAAAGTACATGTTTGGTCTTGCCCTTGAGCTGCTAGAGAAAGCTTTGGATAAGAAGAAGACCTTGCCTAAACCTAGGAATACTAGAAAGAGACCCTTTTGCCCCCCAGAGGAACATACACCTCAATACAGAGGGAAGGGCAAGTCAGGTCACTGGAACTACCTGAAAGGGGAAAAAGGCAAGAATCTTTTTGTTCCCCACTCCCAGAGACCAAATAAGTCATGACGCCAACACAGTAGGAGGTCGCATCTCAAACTTCCTTCATCAATGGCACATGATCTGTTCAGACCAATGGACTTTAACATCAGTCAGGGAAGGAATAAAAATAGAGTTTGCCTTTTATCCGCCAAAGAAAATAAAAACAACATGACTACTCTCCGGAGCTACAGTCTACCTTGATAGCAGGAGTGAGGGGCCTATTATCCACAGGAGTAGTCTCTATAGTCCCATAAAGGGAAAGAAACAGTGAACACTATTCAAACCTGTTCCTGATTAAAAAAAAAACAAACAGGTCTCATCGAGTTATAATCAATTCGAAACCCCTGAACCGATACATAACATACAGAAGATTCAAGATGAAATCCATCAGATTGACGGTACCTCTAATTGGGCAAGATTTCGTCATGGCGACAATAGACCTACAGGATGCATATTATATCCCAATTCATCCAACTTATTTGAATTTCCTAATGTTTGCGATTGTCCAGGGAGAACACACACCAATTCAATGTCCTCCCATTCGGTCTATCTTCTGCCCCACTGATCTTCACAAAGATCATGTCAAAAGTCATGGCATACATCAGAGGTCAACACATATGCATAGTTCCATACCGCGATGATTTTCTGCTGGTGGCTCCTTCAGTACCCATGCTACAGGAACATCTACAGATAATGACCCAGATCTTATCATCTCTAGGCTGATTAGGGAACCTCAAGAAATCAGATATGGTTCCTGCAACAGCAAAAACATTCTTGGGAGTCCTACTAGACTCACACTCCCAAACATCCTTCTTGCCCAAACAAAAACAGATCTTGTTAAAATCAAAGATAAAGATACTACAAAGCAAGAAAGTATTTTCAATAAGATGGGCCATGTCGGTTCTCTGATCCATGACATGCTGCATTCAGATGGTAGCATGGGCACAAGCACATACCAGAATGCTACAGACACACATTCTGGTGAACTGGGATGGATTCCCAGAATCTTTAGACAAGAAGATCCCGATGCCACCTTACATAAAGACCTTGTTGACGTGGTGGCTAAAAACAAAAAATTTGAGCAGAGGGGTCCCCTGGACACAAAGACCCCACGATCACAATAAAGGTAGATGCTAGCAGGAAAGGGTTGGGAAGCAATGGTCTCCCAACACGTATTCCAGGGATACTGGTCAGACAGGATAAGCCAACGGTCCTCAAACTTCGGGGAACTGAAGGCAGTAGAGGAGGTACTCAGGACCACAGTAGCCCATGTCTGGGACACCCATGTCAAGATATACTCAGACAACATGACAACAGTTCAAAAACCAAAAGAAAATCATACCGAGATGATGAAAGATCATGTAAAAAATATAAAGGAATTAGTAATATGAGCGGTAAGCCCAAAGATCCCAGTAAGGGCCTGTGCACACATTGCGGATTTGCCTGCGGATTTTTCCGCACCGAAACCGCACCTCTTGGCAGAAACCGCAGGCGCGGTTTTGACGCGGTTTTGGTGCGGTTTTGATGCTGTTTTTGGCGCGGTTTTGACGCGGTTTTTCTCATGCGGTTTTGTATGCGGTTTTTACAGCTAAATAAAGATATGTTGTTTAACAAAAAAAAAGATTTGTGATGTCATTTCTTGTCCAACCTCCTCTTTACATTGTTCCCACCCACACTCCATTACACACACAGATAGAGTAGGCCGGCGTCACACTTAGGTGATGCGAGTAAAGGTACTGCCACACAAAGCTATCCCGCTAGCGATCTCGCTAGCGTTGCATACTAATGAGATCGCTAGCGGGATTGTTTCTAATACGCTAAATGCTGCCGCATTACGATATAGTTAACGACGCTATCGCGTAACGATCTTCTTAACGACTTTAAGCGGAAACAAAAGTACCGCTAAATCGTAAGAAAAGGTGCCACACAGCGATTAGATACTTACCCAGGGGGGCCAGCGATTGAAATAGGGTCCGAGCGATTCCAGCGACGAGCGAGATACCAGCAGAAGCTCGTCGCTGAGGCTGCCGCACTGAACAATATCGCTAAACAGTGATCGCTAAAAAAAAGTGGATGTTTTTTAGCGATCCCGTTAGCGATATTGTTTAGTGTAGGCATACCCTTAAGTTCGCACGACTTTCTCGCATCAACACCCGGCACGGCCGCCCGCTCTCGGACCCGAGTGTGCGGCTGCATGTATTTCTATGTATTTCTATGCAGTCGCACACTCGGGTCCGAGAGCGGGCAGTCGTGCCAGGTGTTGATGCGAGAAAGTCGTGCGACTTACTCGCATCACACTCGCAAGTGTGACGCCGGCCATGGATAGATAATAGATACCAGTAGTTAGATAGATAGAAAATACATAGATAGATGGATAATAGATAGTTAGAAATATATATAGAAAGATATATAGATAGACAGAAAGATATATAGGTAGATAGATATATAGAATGGTACATAAATAGTTAAAGACACACACGCGTACATATACAAAAAATAACGCAATAGTTAATAAAAAAAATAGGAAAAAAAATGGCGTGGGCTCCTGCGCAATTTTCTGCGCCAGAGGGGGAAAGCAGACAGCGGGGGCCAATATTTCTAGCCTGGGAAGGGGTTAATACCCATGGATCTTCCCAGGCTATGAATATCAGCCCGCAGCTAGCCTTCACTGGCTATTAAAATAGGGGGACCCCCCAAAAAAAATGACGTGGGGTCCCCCTATAATTTATAGCCAGAAAGGCTAGGCAGACAGCTGCGGGCTGATATTCATAGCCTAGGAAGGGGCCATGGATATTGGCGCCCCCCTGGCTAAAAATACCAGCACCCAGCCGCCCCAGAATTGGCGCATCTGTACGATGCGCCAATTCCGGCACTTAGTCCCCTCTCTTCCCACTCCCCTGTAGCGGTGGGATATGGGGTAATAAGGGGTTAATATCACCTTGCTATTGTAAGGTGATATTAAGCCCGGTTAATAATAGAGAGGCGTCAATAAGACGCCTATCCAGTATTAATCTTATATTAATAAAGGGTTAAAAAAAAACATGCATAAGAATAAATTATTTTAATGAAATAAAACACAACACGGTTTTCATATTTTTATTACATGCTCAGATCCATGCGACGCCCTCGATCTGTAAAAAAACGTAAAAAAATAAAACAACCGTATACTCCCTGTCCGACGCAGTCCAATTAATAACGAGGGTCCCACGACGGTCTCCCCTATAGAACGGTGACATCAGGTGATGCCACTGCTCTGTAGGGCCTCCCAGTGATGCACTGACAGGAGACAATGGCTCCTGCACTGCATCACTGAGTTCATTCTCTCACTTTATGGCAATGCTGCGTGGGAATTTTCTCACCCAGCATTGCCGTGAGAGAATGAACTGTAGTGACGTCATTCTCTCCCGGCGGCAGAGGCAGAGCGGTACACAGTTGGATGGTGTCGGGGAAGAGGTGAGTATGTGCTCAATGTTATGTGTTGTATGTCATGTGTATGTTATATGTTCTGTATGTCATGTGTATGTTGTATGTTCTGTATGTCATGTGTATGTTATATGTTATGTCATGTGTATGTTATATGTTGTATGTCATGTATGTTATATGTTCTGTATGTCATGTGTATGTTATATGTTGTATGTCATGTGTATGTTATATGTTCTGTATGTCATATGTATGTTATATGTTCTGTATGTCATGTGTATGTTATATGTTGTATGTCATGTGTATGTTATATGTTGTATGTCATGTGTATGTTATATGTTCTGTATGTCATGTGTATGTTATATGTTGTATGTCATGTGTATGTTATATGTTGTATGTCATGTGTATGTTATATGTTCTGTATGTCATGTGCATGTTATATGTTGTATGTCATGTGTATGTTATATGTTCTGTATGTCATGTGTATGTTATATGTTGTATGTCATGTGTATGTTATATGTTGTATGTCATGTATGTTATATGTTCTGTATGTCATGTGTATGTTATATGTTCTGTATGTCATGTGTATGTTATATGTTCTGTATGTCATGTGTATGTTATATGTTGCATGTCATGTAATTTTTTTTTTTTTTTTTACATTCAGCACATTAGCCGGATGATGGGACTACTACTGTCCCATCATTGGCTAATGTGTCACTCACTGTAGCAGCCATCGCCGGATGGACTTGTAGTCCCATCCGACGATGCCTGCATACACGGAGACATGCACACAGCCCCGCACACCGCCGCACATACACAGCCCCGCACACCGCCGCACATACACCGATCCCGCACACAGCCCCGCACACCGATCACGCACACAGACCCGCACACCGATCACGCAGACACCGGCACACAATCACCGCCCACACACACAGCGCCGCACACTATACACGCCCACGCACCGCCCACACACACAGCGCCGCACACTATACACGCCCACGCACCCCCCCCACACACAGCGCCGCACACTATACACGCCCACAGCACCGCCCACACACTTCCCTCCTCCCGAACTGCAGCGGTTTCACCCGCAGCAAAACCGCAGATCTTTTTTAGATCTGCGGGTTTGCTGCGGAAGTGCCCGACTCAATGCAAGTCAATGGGCGCCGAACCGCTGCAGTTCTGCACAAAGAATTGACATGCTGCGGAAAATAAAACGCGGCTAAACCGCGCGTTTTTTTCCGCAGCATGTGCACAGCAGACATGCGGTTCCCATTAGATTACATTGGTAGTGCACTGTGCTGCGGGTTGGTTGCGTTTCCGCACGTTGAAAAACGCAGCGGAAACGCATCTAAAAACGCAAAGTGTGCACATGGCCTAAGAGGTAAAGTGGTAACGTCAAAATACCAGATGAAAAATTTAGAGGACAAAAAGAATCTCCAAATCAATACAAATTTTATTAACAAAAATCCATACAAAACATGCAAAGCACTTACATGGGACAGCAGGTAAATATGGACAGGTGCAAAATATGAAAGAATGGAAATAAATCATGCACCATAAATAGAAACCAGCGTCTCACAGAGTACATCCGCAACATAACAGTCTGCAACTAAGAGTAATAGTGGTAAGGATAAAGATGGCCCAAAAATGGTAACCCTGCACTTAAACTTGGAAGGAAAGGGGCTGTAACCATATAAACAGCTAATGAAATAAGATGATCTAATTGGAAATGACCAGCCTTCCAAGACGGCAGGGAGCAGCAATGAGCTGACACGGGCACAAGATTTTATGCAGACATTTATGTAGGCAATAAATTCAGACATGGTGCGTCTGTGAGAGATATGGAGGACACGTGAGACGCGCTGAGCCTCGACACGCATTTCACTGCCTATGGCTTCGTCAGGAGGCGTGGCCAGTTAAATGAGGTCATGGGTATTTATGAGGAGGAAAGCAAATTCACCAGGGATGCTGGTCCGTCGGGATAAGCCAACGGTCCTCAAACTTCAGGAACTGAAGGCAGTAGAGGAGGTACTCAGGACCACAACATGACAACAATTGCCCACCTTCGTCATCAAGGAAGTGCAAGATATGAGGACCTGAAGATGATTTCAGCCAGAATATTCTCGTGGTCAGAAGAACACCTCTCCCTGTCTGCTCTGCACATACTTGTAAAAGGAACAGTAAACATACTTGCCCATTTTCTCAGCAGAACAGAAATCCATCCAGGGGAATGGAGTCAAGACCCTGAGGTCTTTCAGATACTGACCAGAAGGTGGGGCCATCCAGAGATAGATCTCTTCGCAAGTGACCAGTACGCAATGGCGGATCAATATTTTTCACTAAATCCAGCCGATCCTTGCTTAGGCGTAGATGCGTTAGCTCACCCATGGAGATTCAAACTGGCGTATGCCTTCCTGTTGTTAACGTTTTGGAGACGACTTCGGAGCTGAAGCTCCCTCTGGTGGTTGCTGAGGTATTGAACCTATGTTGAATACTAAGAGTCCTACACCTGCAGATAACGAGTGGTTGTCAGGTGGTACTGACTGGCCTGATATAAGTGAGCTGACCTCCCATGATCCTCACTGGTGATCAATTGTGCTTCCTGGTCTAGGTTGGAATTCAGCTTGCTTTCCTGCTGTCTCCTGCTTGCTTTCAGATAAGTCTCTTTCAGCTTTTTGTCTTCAGCCGGGTCCCCTTTGGGGGCTTTGGCTGTCTCGTTCGTTTTTTGTATTTGTTCATTTGCTCAGTTCTTGTGATATTTTACTGCTGGGTAGCTATGTGTCCACACCAGAGATCTGATATAGGTGGTGGAGACCGTTTGATCTCAGTGTTTTTGGATTCAGAAGTGTTGGAGTTTTTCCTAGGGTTTTTCTGGGTTGCAGACAGTATTCTCTCCTGTGCTGTCCTATCTAGACAGTTTTGGGCCCCAGCGTTTGCTCAATCTATTTTCTGTCTGTGTTCGTATTTTCATCTTGTCTAACCGCCATTATATGTTTGGGGCTTCCTACTCTTTTGGGGTCTACTCCAGGGCAGTTAGCTTTCCTCCTTCCATCTTCAGGGATAGCTATCTCTCCGGCTGTGCCGAGGCGTCTAGGACCACCGTAGTACGCTCCACGGCTGCTTCTAGTTGTGCAATTAGTTTAGGGTCTGCAACCTATTAGTTTCCAACCTCTCTGGTGTTAGGCTGCCTAAGCGGTTTTTTGCTCCTGCCTCCTCAGCTACCAAAACATAACACCTTCACTCCTATACCAATCCTGCCAAGGGTTCTACAGGAAACAAGATTGAAAAGGGTCAAGATCATCCTGGTAGCACCATTCTGGCAAAAAAAGAAGCTGGTTCGGTGCCCTGTCCAACTTAAGTATAGAGGGATTGGAAGCACTACCCCTGATCAGAAGCCTCCTCCACCAGGGACCAATCTTCCATTCGTATCCTAGGAAGTTACATCTGAGTGCCTGGGTTCTGAGTTCTGAATCCTGAACACCAGAGGATTGTCAAAAAGGGTTATTAGGATAATACAGAAAAGCAGGAAAGCAAAGACATTCTATATACCAGAAGATATGGAACTCCTTCATCACATGGAGTACACCCGAACAACCTGACTCACTCCAACCAAACATGGCACGGGTCCTGGATTTCCAGCAAGAGTGACTAGAGAAGGGTCTCAGACCTAGTACCCCCAAAGTCCAGGTGGCGGCTATAAGTTCTTACTTTGACTGGACGTTAGCTGACCACCGATGGTTAGAAGATTTATGACAGAAGCATCTCACTTACGTACAAGAACTATAAATTTAGTACCTTCCTGGGACCTCAATATTGTACTAAAAGGGCTCACACTACCACCCTTTGAGCCCTTGTCATCTATAGATGTAGACAAGCTCTCCTGGAAAACAGCCTTTCTTGTAGCAATAGATACAGCCAGGAGAGTGGACGAATTACAGGAACTCTCAATCAATGAACCCTACATGAGAATCCTACAGGACTGACTTATTCTGCGACTGGACCTGTCATTTCTTCCTAAAGTGGTCTCCACAGGTCCCAGGAGATAATTCCCTCCTTCTATCAAGACCCAGGAAATAAGGAGGAAGAAGAGTTTCACACTCTGGACGTTCGGAGAACGGTGTTCCGCTATCTTCAGGAGACGGAGAAAACTAGGAAGGATCAAAACCTGTTTGTTCACCTTCGAGGACAGAATAAAGGGAAGAAGACTTCCAGATCCACGATCGCCAACTGATCAAGAGAGCAATCTATGAGATGTATCACATCCAAGGCCTTCCACCAGCAGAGAAATTTACTGCTAACTCTACTAGAGCGACATCTGTCTCCTGGGCCGAGAAAGACAGTGCTTCTATTGAGCAGATATGCAGAGCTGCTAACTGGTCTTCAGTCCATACATTTTACCATCATTACAGCTAGACCTGATGTCTGTCGAGGACTTGGCCTTCGGAGAAAAGTGCTCCAGGCTATAGTACCTCCCTAACATTACTCTTGGGTACTGCTCCAGTGTGCTGGCGTGGGGGTTACTAGAGAAAATAGAATTAAACTTACCGGTAATTCGGTTTTCTAGTAACCCACCATGACAGCATGGGTAAATCTCTCCCTTTGCTTAATTTTCATTTTCTCAGATAAAGAGAATAAAATTATAATTTGAAGCAATCTTACTCCTGTGGTCCTTTATAATAACACTGAGGGAGGATGTGGGAGGGGTTATTTAACCTCTTTGTTATTTCCTGTCCCTATTAGGAAAGGGGTAACATCCTCCGGTGTGCTGTCGGAGTGGTTTACTAGAAACCGAATTAACGGTAAGTCTAATTCTGTTTTTTTCCCCAAAAGTGCACCGCCCCTCAGGGAGGCAGGAGGTAGCACCCTCGTGGTGCCTTCCCTGCCTACCCCTCGTCCTAACCTTGGTCCATATACAAACCATAAAATACAACCGTATATACAATTCGAAGACAGATTCTTAGCTGCAATGAGCAGCCTGCATAGATTATCGTGCTCTCAGGGCCTGCAGCCTTGTCTCCCATCAGCACATATGGAACGTCATTGTTGGCATTTGCAAAGGAAGCTGCCAGCAGCGAATCCTGATGATTTGTGTGTCCAAGTATATTCAGTCCGGCAGAACATTCCTCAGACACTCTTTAATAACCTCTGATACAATGGCATGTACAGGGATTTTCGCGTGTATATTTGTAAATTTTGTCACCATTTTTTCATATCACCAATATCTCTATCTAAACCAAACAAATGAAGTTTCACTCTATCCGTCCTGTCAATTCCATAAAATAGTGGTGCTCTATATCTTGGCAATTCTTTGTTTTGGAGTCTTCACTATTCACCCCTTTCATCTTCCAAGAGCCATAACTTTTTTATTTTTCCATCAACATAGCAATATGAGGGCTTGTTTTTTTGCAGGATGATTTAGAATTTTGAATGTTAGGTGTCAAGTTCCCGCCTCTGCACAGGGGGAACCTCGAGCCATCTCCGCTGCGGTCTCCCATTCTTCTCCTGCCGCAGTGGTTCCTGCTCAGCAGAGACGTCAGTCCCAGCGTCTTGCTCAGTCTCATACTGCTGCCTTTCTGGGTTCTGCCATTATAGCCAGTACTGGTCAGCAGCGAGCAGACGACTTTGGACTAAGTCCTGCTTTTCCCCTTCTGAGCATACCCAAGGTAAGATCTCTCATTGGAGATCAAGGGTCACATGCTCAGGTACTGCAGCAACTCCCATTGGTCCTCCAGGAAGTTCCTGAAGCTGCTCGAGTTCTGGGCAGGCTTCCATTGGTTCGTTCTGGAAGGTCTTGCAGTTGCTGTGGCTATAAAAGGGTTGCATGGCCGCACAGCCATGCGCTAGTATCAATTCTGTTATGTGCTTTGCGTCAGTGTGGTCATGTACGCATGCGGTTAGGGCTCGGCTGAAATAAGCCCCTAGAATACCGGCACCTCCGGTGAGGAGTTTTGTATGCACGTGTTCAGGGCTTGGCTGAAATAGCCTCTAGAATACCGCTGCTCCGGTGAGGAGTTGGTTGTTTGCGTTACTGTTGCATGACCACGGACTGCTATCCGCTCTGCATTATCTGTGTGCTCCTGTGGGTTAACTACCACAGCGACTCTGTGGAGTAACAGAGTTCGGTCTTACCGCCATATAGTGCCACAACTTCTATATCAGCGACTCTGTGGAGTAACAGAGCTCGCTTATACCGCCATATTGTGCCATCTTACTAGCAGCAGGCTCTGCCTGCACGGTGGACCCCGGCTGCGAACGCACCTATTATTTATATTTATTTGGTGCGTTCCGCCAGCCCTAACATTGAATGGAACCGTTAATTTTACCATATAATGTATTGAAAAATAGGGGGAAAAAATCTAAGTGGGGAGAAATAGTGTAAAATAATGCACTTCTGCTCTGGCTTTTTGTATTTATGGAATTCATTGTGCTGTAAAAATGACTAGGAAATATGATTGCCACAAAAATGTCTGCTTTTTGTTGAGCCATGGTATCCAATTACTGTACGTTGTAGAAGGGGCCTAGGTAATGTAGTAGGACGCTCATCCATCCGACAGATACAAGACATCCTATCAATAAGCCAAGAGTCCCAGATGGGAATACCCTTGAGTACTGAATACCTTGAGAGGTCTTAAAGAGTCAATATTACAGCGGATGAGGCTGACTCATTGGCAGAAGGAGGACTTACCAAATATATTTGACTAATGTTATCACTGGTTGCTGTGTATGACCTGCACAATAAGAAGATACTAGCTCTAGTACAGGTTTTTTTTTTCACTTTTAAAACTCCCTTCATTTTTCACCGTGATTCTTGACTAAAGTTTTTTTGTGATATTTTTAATTTAATAAGTTTTTATTAAGAGCTGTGATTTTTCTTTTTACATGGAATCCTTTTGTAATATATTGTGTACATTTCTGCTATGTTTCCCTTTTGTGATGAAAATGGTGCAAAATTGGAAAGTAATGAGCTAACCTTTTTTACACATTTTATATTTATCTGTAAATTTACCCTGACATCACATAAATTTAACACATAAATTGCAATAGAGATGAGCAGATTGATCCACCGAAGATACACTTTGAGTCGCCAATTTGCAGGTCCCTACAAATTTGAAAACTTTGCATTTTGATTTGCAAGTAGAGATAAGCTGATCGCTTCTCGCTACCCCCGGTCCTTGGTCCAGGTCAGTGCTCTCTGACAGTGCACAGGAGCTGCGCACTTTGGAATCCCATGCTTGGCTTGTGATTTGCCGAGATTGCGAGACGTCACCTATGCGCCAAACACTGCACAGGTGACTTCACGCCTGGCCGGCAAATCAAACGTTGCAGAGGGGATCCCATAAACTCAGTAATTTGCACTGCTCCTGTAAACGGCCAGAAAGTACTGACCTGTCATCTACTACACTGAAGATTTTATCCTCCTTGTTATAATTTATGTGACTAAAATTTGATCTTCACGGAATCAGTTGAGCTGGACATTTCTCTTTTTCTTGAAGCTTTCTCATAATGCCTTGCTGTTAGCACATCACTTGGTCTAGCGCATCAATAAGGAAGGACTATAACAGCCACTATAAAAGATAAGGACTGGCCAAGTAGCGCCATTTTAGGATTTTACAGCCTGTAAATGGGAGGTCAGAACATACAGCTCACTTTTAGGGATAGAAAACTGACGTTAACATCATTCTACTGGTCAGTATGATTATGGCAAAACCAAATTTATATTGTGGACTAAAATCAATAAAAAACTGAAATAATTAGTTTTTGTTGCTCTGGCGGATGCTGGCCGTATAGAAGAACTGTCACTTGCCAAAACACCCGCACCCGACATGAGACTTACTGGTGCATCACACGTCAGAAAGGATACAGGGCATCCCTTTACATATTCTCTATTGGTTATTATTGACATGATAAAACTGAGTCCAACGGTTCTAAACCTACCCTCCATGGAGAATGAGTCAGTACAAGGGGCTCTTGTTCTGATGGACCCCATCTAACCTTATAGTAAATGATTCAATCCAAAACTCATAAATAACATATATCTTTATTGTTTTACAGGCTTTTCTCCTTTAAGTTCAAACAATCTCTCTTATTGTGAAATAATATTCTTTGCTATTGTAAACAAAATAAATGTTACGACTTTCATTAATGAGTGATTCATTTCTACGAGGATCTAACTATATTACTACAGTTCCAATAGCAGCTAGTGACAGATTATATTACTCAGAAGCAACAATATTACAATTTAACAAAACAGTCACACATGGAATACCCTAAAGCACAAACTCCTGAGGTGATGAAGAAATTACGTCTGTTCTATCTACCTAAGACTTATTGACATAAGTGGATTACGGTCATATGGCACACACGTAGCTGTAATACTCCTATGTTCCTAAACGCTAATAATGAAGCTCTCACTTTATACATTTAAAGGGAAGCCGTGAGCAAGTTTTGTTATGAAATCTGAGGAGAGCATGAGGTAGGTTAAAACACTGAATTCAGCTTGTCACTTGTCAGGCTGTGTGCTGTTGCTTATTTACAATGAATGTTTTATCACCAGGACATTATCATTGCCCAAACCAGCTGTCTCATGCCAAGGCCACCATCTTCTGATAATCCGCTCACTGGCAATATACTATATACATACAGAACCTGGTCTGGGCAGGGTTAGCTTTCTCAGCTCTGCTGCATACTGCCTCTAAGAACTCTGATTATGTCAGAACTGCTGCACCCACTAAACTAAGTGATACATCATTGGAATCGGTCTATTTTCCTACATTATGCTTCTCTCAGAAGAATTAGCAAAAACCTGATGACAGATTACCATTAACCAGCCAAATTGTATCTGAAAATGTATCTCAATGTGTAAATGCTTTAGAGGCTTATTGGAGATAAGCACAGGGCCTAGGGCAACAACAACAAATATGGCATGGCTGTTTACACTTAGATGATGAAGCAAGTTGTGTGTTTGTCTCCTTTGGTAATAGACTTCAGAGGTTTAGTTTCTATAAAGCAATGCACAATTAATATTTTAAATACTCTAGCTCATAAAGGGTTTGTCCACTATCTGGACAATGACACAGTGCCCCATGTAACATACTAACAGCATCTACTCACCTCCCGAACCAGCACCGTTCCAGCAATTTTGGCGCAGTTTCTGTCAGTGCTCATGTGACATTATGTCACATGGGTGCTGCAGCCTTTCCCTTGGATAAAATAGTTTGGAACAAGTGAGCACTGCAAATTCTCAGTGACTGCAGTGCTCACATAACAATGTCACGAGAGCACCCACAAGCACAGCGCTGGTCCGGGAGGTGAGTATATGCTGATTTTATTTTACATGAGGTTTTCACTACTTTTTCATTGATTATCTATCCTTAACCCCTTAACGACCGCCGATACACCTTTTAACGGCTGTAGTTAAGGGTACTTAAACCACAGTGCCGTTAATTAACGGCACTGAGGAAAAGCCTATAGCGCCCCCCAGAGTTATTAACCGTATAACAGCGACCACAAAAAAAAAATCCAATGTGCCATTTAATTTCTCTCTCCTCTGATGTGATTGCACATCAGAGGAGAGAGAAATTGGGTCCCCGATCCCCCTCGTACCGCCCGGTGGTCCTTGGGCCCTCCTGCCTCCTCCGGTGGGCGCCGCCGTCTTCCAGTCAGAAAATGGCTGGCGCATGCTCTGTGTGCCCGCCGCGATCTTCCGGGGGGGGCGATTTTCTCCGGGGTCTCGGCTGCCGGGGTAGTCGAGACCCCAGAGAACATGATTCGGGTCGGTTTCTACAAACCCAGGGTTGTGATCGCCGTTATTAACAGTATAATGGTGACCGCAAAAAAAAAAAAAAATCCGATGTGCCATCTAATTTCTTTCTCCTCTGATGTGATCGCACATCAGAAGAGAGAGAAATAGGGTCCCCGATCCCCCCCGTACCTCCCGGTAGTCCTCCGGCCCTCCTGCATCCACCAGTGGGCGCCGCCATCTTCTTCCGGTCAGAAAATAGTGGGCACTTGCGCAGTGTGCTCGCCGCGATCTGCCGGCCGGCACCCGGCAACAATAGGAAGATTTTTCCTATTGGTTAATTTTGGTCACTGTGATAAATGCTATAACAGTGATCAAAATAAAAAAAAGTAGTAAATAAACTCCCCTTTATCACCCCCTTAGGGAAAAATAATAAAATAAAGAAAATATATTTATTTCCATTTTTCCATTAGGATTAGGCTAAAGTGAGTTGGGCTAAAGTTTTAGGTTAGAGTTAGGCTAAAGTGAGTTGGGCTAAAGTTTTACAGTTAGGGTATGGGTTAGGGTTGGGATTATGATTGGAATTAGGTTAGGGTTGGGATTAGGGTTAGGTTTGTGGTTAGGGTTAAGGTTTGGGTTGGGATTAGTGTTAGGGTTGTGGCTAGGGTTAAGGTTAGGGTTGGGATTAGTGTTAGGGTTGTGGTTAGTGTTATGGTTAGGGTTGAGATTAGGGTTAGGGGTGTGTTGGGGTTAGGGTTGGCATTAGGGTTAGGAGTGTGTTGGGGTTAGGGTTGTGATTAGGGTTAGGGTTGGGATTAGAGTTAGGGGTGTGTTAGGGTTAGGGCTGGCGTTAGAATTAGGAGGTTTCCACTGTTTAGTTTACATCAGGAGGTCTCCAAATGCGACATGGCGCCCACCATTGATTCCAGCCAATTTTGCATTCAAAAAGTCAAACGGTGCTCCCTAGCTTCTGAGCTCTGCCATGCGCCCAAACAGTAGTTTACCCCCAAATATGGGTATCGGCATACTCAGGACAAATTGCACAACTTTTGGGGTCTAATTTTTCCTGTTACCCTTGTGAAAATAAAAATTTGAGTGCAAAAAAGATCATTTTTGTGGTAAAAATAAGATTTTTAATATTCACAGCTCTGTTATAAACTTCTGTAACAGCACTTGGGGTTAAAAGTGCTCACCACAGATTTAGATAAGTTCCTTAAGGGTCTAGTTTCCAAAATGGTGTCATTTGTGAGGGTTTCCACTGTTTAGGCGCATCAGGGGCTCTCCAAGCGCGACATGGCATCTGATCTCAATTCCAGCCAATTCTTCCCTTCCAAGCTCTGCCGTGCGCCCAAACAGTGGTTTATCCCCACATATGGGGTATCAGCGCATTCAGAAGAAATTTCACAACAAATTTTGTGATTCATTTTCTCTTTTTACACTTGTGAAAATAAAAAAAATGGTTCTGAAGTAAAAATGTTTGTAAAAAAAGTTAAATGTTCATTTTTTCCTTCTATATTGCTTCAGTTCCTGTGAAGCACGTAAAGTGTTAATAAACTTCTTGAATGTGGTTTTGAGCACCTTGAGGGTGCAATTTTTAGAATGATGTCACTTTTATGTATTTTATGTCATTTACACCCCTCAAAGTGACTTTAATGTGAGGTGGTCCCTAAAAAAATGGTTTTGTAAATTTTGTTGTAAATATGAGAAATCGCTGGTCAACTTTTAAGCCTTATAACTTCCTAACAAAAAAAAAATGTTTCCAAAATTGTGCTGATGTAAAGTAGACATGTGGGAAATGTTATTTATTAAGTATTTTGTGTGACATATCTCTCTGATTTAAGGGCATAAAAAATAAGTTTGAAAATTGCAAAAATTTCAAAATGTTTGCCATATTTCCGTTTTTCATAAATAAACGCAAGTTATATCAAAGTAATTTTACTACTAACATGAAGTACAATATGTCATGATAAAAAACAATCTCAGAATCAGCGGATCTGTTAAAGCGTACCAGAGTTATAACCTCATAAAGTGACAGTGGTCAGAATTGAAAAATTGGCTTGTTCATTAAGCTGCAAATTGGCTCTGTCACTAAGGGGTTAAGCTAGGTCATCAATGTCTGATCAGTTGTTGACAGTGGCACTAGCCGTAATGGCTCCATCTTCTGATAGTGCTGTGTCATTGCACATCCACCTCTTATTCAAATCAATCAGAAGTGGATGTGCCGTACCCTGCTGTGGCCATTACCAGAAGATGGAGCAGCTCTGCAGTCAAGCAGTTGCAGCTTGCCACATCCACTGAGAACAGCTGATCGGCGTGGGTGCCAGGTATCGGATCCCGAGCAATCAGACATCGATGGCCTATCCTAAGGATGGATCATCAATGAAAAAGTAGTGGCCAACCCTTTTAATTTTAGGCCTTTAATAAGTACTGTAAATAATGTATCCTAACATATATACATAGTTACAGACTGTCTTTACTGTAAATACAGTTAAGTGACTGCTTCTATTTTGGCACAAACATCAAACTAAAGATAGCTATAATTTCATGAACTCTTGAAATTGTAGAAACATAATTCAGCCTGCCTACAAATCATTAGGGGACTACTGAATTTATTTGGATGTATTTGTAGATTGTAAAAATAAAAGAAAGTTGGCATGTTTGAACTCTATGGTGTCAATTTACTAAAAATGCCTAATTTTTGGGCAGAGCAAATTTAGATTAGACAGTCTAAAATGTACCACACTTCTCCATCACAGTGGCTCATGCTGGATGATCAATTTGGCACATCATTAGAAACCTTTGTTGAACGTAGTCACCTATTAGCTTACCTTGCGCGTGAAATTTATGTCAAAATTTGGCTTAATTCTAGCTCACAGTGTTACTTGTTATTTGGAAAAAGCCCACCTGCTATCCACCAAGTTACACCCTCTTAGCAAGCAAAGCGCAAAAAGTGTTTCAAGTGTAGAAATAAATGTGTAGTACAGCACAAATTGCTCAAGAATTCTCGAGCATTTAGCTTAGTAATTCTTCCCTCATGACTTTCAGTTAGTCCTAAATAAGTAGCAGTTTTATTACTAGAAATAGTAGTAGATGTTACAAAGTTTTATCCCAGTTTTTTTTCATTTTTGGTTTGCTGAATTTTTGAAAAGGTGTTTCAGAACGTCTTACATCGGTGCCAACACTCAGACTTGAGTAGTACTACACAAAGACTCTAAGGGCTGATTTTCTTTGTATGTTATAGCCCTCATGGAGTGCAATCAAGCAAAACATTAGGGAATCTGACAACTTGCTTTCATGTTGACATTCTTCAATTAATCAATGAGATTTTTCAACAGGAGCAGAAAAGCAACATAAGGATATATAAGGATGGGGAATGTGAATTCCAAATCTGTTGTATATAATTTCTGATAAAAGTAGAATGGGCCATGTACATAAGAGACTATATAGTATTTCAAAATTAGGTGCTGTTATAGCTGAATATTCCCCTTATAATAGACACCTTTACAAACATTGGCTTTTATGTAGAAGTTTTGCCCAGTTGGATATGACGTTGTACTTTGTATATATAGGCTCAGTATTTTTGGGGTATACAAACAGTTAAAACCCATTGAGAGGGAAGGGATACATTAAAGCAGATATCTGGGACTTTGTAACAAAAAAAGTGCCTAAGCACTAACAATTAAGTAGTTGCTACCTACCTGCCCGTTGTGCCGGCACCATTCTTTCAGTATTTTATACTGTATATCCATGTTTACACCATTAGACTGACAATTCAATTTTATTTGTAGTTCTTTATGTGCCAATAGCATTTTATTTATAACTAGTGTAGCTAGGATCCGAATCCGTTGACCATCGGAAAATTCAGAAAAAAAGAGAAAAACGATCTATAGGCTAAATTCTGGTAAAATTTTGTTTTTTATTTCACACTAGCTGAAGAGCCCGTCGCTGCCGGGCATAGTAACTAACTACGGTTAGTTATAACAGATTATAATGATTATA
>JARQOD010000003.1:472639401-472689586 GCA_033576555.1 Oophaga sylvatica | reverse complement strand
GTGCTGAAGGAACAAAGGCACTAATTCGGAGGAGGAAGGCAACTTAGGCAATGGCACAAGATGTATCATCTTAGAAAACCTATCACAAATCACCCAGATAACGGTCATTCTCTGAGAAACAGGGATGTTGGAAATAAAATCCATAGAGATATGGGTCCATGGTCTCTTGGGCACAGGCAATGGCATCAACAAACCACTAGAGCGAGAGCAAGGCTTGGAGCGAGAGCAAGTCCCACAGGACTGCACAAATTCCCTGACGTCACGAGACAAAGTAGGCCACCAAAAGGACCGACTCACCAAGTTTCTGGTACCAAAAATTCCGGGATGACCGGCCAACGCGGAACAATGAATCTCAGACATCACACTCTTTTTCCACCGGTCTG
This sequence comes from Oophaga sylvatica, assembly GCA_033576555.1. Lineage (NCBI taxonomy): Eukaryota > Metazoa > Chordata > Amphibia > Anura > Dendrobatidae > Oophaga > Oophaga sylvatica. The sequence goes on along the minus strand of JARQOD010000003.1, from coordinate 472,689,203 downwards.
GGACAAACAATTTCCCAATAGGGCAGCGCTCGGGTTTATCCTCCTGACACCCTTCCAGAGCCAGTCTCAAATTTGGCGAGATGGCAGAAAGAACTACACCTTCTTTCAAAATAACAGCAGGATCAGATAACTCAGGAGAGTCCGCAAGGAAACTCCTCAAGAGGGCATCCGCCTTAACATTCTTAGTGCCAGGAAGAAAGGAAACCACAAAATTAAAACGTGTGAAAAACAAGGCCCACCTGGCCTGTCTAGGATTAAGTCGCTTGGCTGATTCCAGACAAACCAGATTCTTATGGTCCGTGAGGACCACCACCTGATGTTTGGCTCCCTCCAGCCAATGTCTCCACTCTTCAAAAGCCCACTTCATGGCCAATAACTCCCGATTACCCACATCATAATTACGTTCAGTTGGAGAAAATTTTCGAGAGAAAAAGGCACAAGGGTTACTTTTAGAGGTCTCAGGATCTCTTTGGGACAAAATGGCACCTGCCCCAATTTCAGAGGCATCAACCTCCACCTGAAATGGCAGAGAAACATCAGGCTGCCGTAGAACAGGAGCAGAAGTGAATCTCTGCTTAAGTTCCTGAAACACAGAGACTGCCTCAGGAGGCCAATTCACCATATCAGAACCCTTTTTGGTCAAATCAGTCAATGGTTTAACAATAACAGAGAAATTACCAATAAATTTACAATAAAAATTGGCAACACCCAAGAATCTCTGAAGAGCCTTTAATGAAGTAGGTTGGACCCAATCACAGATGGCCTGAACCTTGACCGGGTCCATTTCAATAACAGATGGACACAAAATGAATCCCAGAAATGAGATCCTCTGTACGCCAAAAAGACACTTTGATCCCTTCACATACAGAGCATTCTCTCTCAAAATCTGGAACACAGTCCGAACATGTTTCACATGAGAGTCCCAGTCATTGGAAGAAATCAAGATATCATCCAAATAAACAATCAGAAATTTATCCACAAAATCCCTGAAAATGTCATTCGTGAAGGACTGGAAGACGGAAGGAGCATTAGTGAGCCCAAAGGGCATCACTAGGTACTCAAAATGCCCTCTGGGGTATTAAACGCCGTCTTCCATTCATCCCCGTGCTTAATGCGAATAAGGTTATACGCCCCCCTGAGGTCAAGCTTGGTAAACCAAGTAGCACTTTTCACCCTGGAAAACAGGTCAGAAATCAAGGGTAACGGATATTGATATTTCACAGTGATCTTGTTCAAGAGACGATAATCAATACACGGCCTTAATGAACCATCCTTTTTGGCCACAAAGAAAAAAACGGCACCCAAGGGTGAAGAGGATGGTCTGATATGACCCTTCTCCAATGACTCCTTGATATAAGTTCAGGTACAGACAAGTTAAAAAGGCGACCTTTAGGGAATTTACTACCAGGCACTAATTCAATAGCGCAGTCATAGCTCCTATGGGGGGGCAAGGATGCAGATTTACTTTCGCTAAACACATCAGAAAAATCAGTCAAAAAGTCAGGAACATCCTGAGACTGGGGAGAGGCAGAAAAAACAGGAGTGTTGGCATTAACACATTGGCAGCCCCAACTGGTTACAGACACAGATTTCCAATTCCAAACAGGATTATGAGACTGTAACCAAGGGAAACCTAGTACAACAATGTCATGCAGATTATACAGTACCAAAAATTTGCAACTCTCCTGATGATCAGGTTCAACCCTCATTATCACCTGAGTAGAAAACTGGGGTTTATTCTCAGCCAAAGGGGTAGAATCAATCCCCAGTAGGGGAATAGACTTCCGTAGGGGTATCAAGGGAAACCCACAACGTTTGACAAAATCAAAATCCATCTGGTTAATAGCTGCTCCCGAATCAACAAAAGCCTGAGCAGAAAATGTGGACAGGGAGCAAATCAGGGTAACAGTCAACAGAAATTTAGTCTGAACACTACCCAAGACAACTGAGCGTGCAAAACGTCTTCCCCGCTTAGGGCAGACAGAAATAGCATGAGAGGCGTCACCACAATAGAAACATAACCCATTGCGTTTTCGAAACTCATGACGCTGTGCCCCAGAAGCCACTCTATCACACTGCATGGGTTCAGAAGCTGGCTCACAAGGCAACACTATTCCACGCATACCTCTACGCTCACGCAAACTGTCAATTTGAATCGCTAATGACATAGAATCATTGAGACCAGAGGGAGCAGGGAAACCCACCATAACATCTTTTACATTCTCTGACAGCCCCTTCCGAAAAAGGGCTGCCAAAGCATCATCATTCCATTTGGTTAGGACTGCCCATTTTCGGAATTTCTGACAGTACAACTCAGCGTCCTCAAGCCCCTGATTTAATGCCAACAAGGTTCTTTCAGCTTGATCAGTGACATTAGGCTCATCGTACAATAACCCCAGAGCCAGAAAAAATGCATCAACATCACTCAAAACAGGGTCCCCAGGTGTCAGGAAAAAAGCCCAATCCTGAGGATCACCGCGCAGGAGAGAGATGACAATTTGAACCTGCTGTGCTGCGTTCCCTGAGGACTTAGGTTTTAAGGCAAAAAACAACTTACAGTTATTTTTTAAATTCAGAAATTTGGCCCGATCTCCCAAAAACAAATCTGGCATGGGAATCCTAGGTTCCACAACCGGCAACCCAGCAAGATAGACAGCAATACTCCGAACCTCAGTTGCAAGCTGATCCACACGGTCAGACAGCTGTGCAAGCTCCATTGAGAGAAAAAAAAAATCCTCCTCAGCACCCAGAGAATAAGAGGGAAAAAATGCAAGAAACAGAAAAAAAAAATCTCTGACAATTTTTCTTTCCACACTATTTTTCCCTTCTGTGAGTACCATACAATTTTCAGTTAGGCCGGTGATACTGTTATGTTTTGGTAGCTGAGGAGAGCAGGCAAAAATGGCAATACACTAGAGAGGTTGGAATCTATTGGATTGCAGTACCCTGACTAACCACCACAACTAAAGGCAGCCGTGGAGCGTTCCTACGTTGGTCCTAGACGCCTCTTCACAGCCTGAGAGATTAACTACACCTAAAGATAGAAAGAGGAAACTATCTGCCCTGGAGCAGATCCCCAAAGAACATAGGAAGCCCCCAAACATGTAATGGCGGTTAGACAAGAGGAAATACAGACACAGACAGAAAATAGTATGAGCAAATGCTGGGACCCAATCTGCCTAGACAGAAAAGAATAGAAAGGATACTCACTGCAATCCAAAAAAACCCATAAAAAATGCCAACGCTACTGATTGCAAAAACACCTGAGATCACACGACCTCCACCACCTAAATCAGTTCTCTGGTGCAACAAAACTAAGCCGCAGCCACTGAAAAAACTGGAAAAGGCAAATGAACAAATAACAGTGGCTCCAGCGGAACTGAGAGGAGCCCAAGCCCCCCGGGGGGGACCTGGCTAACCTCACAGAAATGCAGAGAAAAATGCAAAAGGTAAGCACAAAAACAAAAACAGAAAATATCTTATCTGAAAGCAGAAGAAGAGGCAAGACTCAGCAAGCTTCCAAGTGAACCAGGAACCACAGTTGAGACAACAACAATTGATCACCGGCAACCATGATGGGAGGGAACCTCCCTTATATCAAGCCAGTCTGTGACTCCTGATTGCCAATCCTCATTGAATGGTTCAGTACTGTTTGTAACCACCAGAGGGAGCTTCTGCTCAGAATTCATTTCCAAAACATTCACAACAGTGATCTATTTTAAGTGTTTATTTCTGTTAATGTTGATGATTATGGATTACCGCCAATGAAAACCCAAAAGTCATTATCAGTAAATTAGAATAATTAGCAAAAAACACCTGCAAAGGCTTCCTAAGCATTTTAAAAGGTCCCTTAGTCTGTTTCAGTAGGCTCCACAATCTTGGGTTAGACTGCTGACTTGACAGATGTCCAGAAGGCAGTCATTGACACACTCCACAAGGAGGGTAAGCCACAAAAGGTCAATGTTAAAGAAGCTGGCTGTTCACAGAGTGTTGTATCCAAGCATATTAATGGAAAGATGAGTTGAAGGAAGAAGTGTGGTAGAAAAAGGTGCAAAAGCAACCGGGATAACCGCAGCCTTGAAAGGATTGGTAAGAAAATGCCATTCAATAATTTGGGGGAGATTCACAAGGAGTGAACTACTTCTGGAGTCATTGGCTCAAGTCCCACCACGCACAGACGTATCCAGGACATGGGCTACAAGTGTCACATTCCTTGTGTCAAGCCACTCATGACCAATAGACAATGCCAGAAGCGTCTTACCTGGGCCAAGGAGAAAAAGAACTGGACTGCTGCTCAGTTGTCCAAGGTGTTGTTTTCAGATGAAAGTAAATTTTGCATTTCATTTGGAAATCAAGGTCCCAGAGTCTGGAGGAAGAGTGGAGAGGTCACAATCTAAGCTGCTTGAGGTCTAGTGTGAAGTTTCCACAATCAGTGATGGTTTGGGGAGCCATGTCATCTGTTGGTTTACGTCCGCTGTGTTTTATCAAAACCAAAGTCAGCGCAGCCGTCTACCAGGAAATTTTAGAGCACTTCATACTTTTTGGAGATGAAAATTTAATTCTCCAGCAGGAGTTAGCACCTGTCCACACTGCCAAAAGTACTAATTCCTGGTTTAAAAACAACAGTATCACTGTGCTTGATTGGCCAGCAAACTCGCCTGACCTTAACCCCATGGAGACTCTATGGGGTATTGTCTAGATGAAATTGTTAGACACCAGACCCAACAATACAGACGAGCTGAAGGCTGCTATTAAAGCAACCTGAGCTTCCATATCACCTCAGCAGTTCCACAGGTTGATCGCCTCCATGCCACGCCGCATTGATGCAGTAATTGATGCAAAAAGATCCCCGACCAAGTATTGAGTGTATTTACTGAACGTACATTTCAGTAGGCCAACATTTCAGATTTTAAAATCCTTTTTGAAGCTGGTGCTATAAAGTATTCTAATTTACTGAGGTGACTTTTGGGTTTTTATTGGCTATAAGCCATAATCATCAACATTAACAGAAATTATCACTTCTAATAGATCACTCTGTTTGTAATGACTATGTAATGTATGAGTTTCAGTTTTTGTATTGAAGAACTGAAATAAATTAACTTTTTCATGTTATTCTAATTTTGTGAGAAGCATCTATACCTAGAAAAATTCATGCTTTGATGCCGTTTTGAGGGTAAAGCGTGGTCACACCAATCATTGATGTGATTTCTCTTGTGTTCATTAACTTTACATTTTGTGAATTGATAATAATAAACTATTAACCAGGGTCGGCTCCAGGTTTTTATGGGCCCCCGGGTGAAAGAGTCTCAGTGGGCCCCTTTAACACAGACCACGATTCATGATGCTCCGATACTGCAGAGAAATATAGGTATAGTACAAGGCCAAAGATTTCACTTCTTCCATTACATGAGTGATATCTATTGTAAATTTTACAATAGCTCAGAAACCGCCGAATCCTCACAACACACAGTACAGATCGGACAGTATAGTCCTCCTTACAGTATTATGGGCCAAATATAATGCTCCATAAAGAATATTGGACCCCAAATAATGCTCCATACAGAATACTGGACCACATAAATTGCTCCATACAGGATACTGGTCCCCATATAATTCTCCATACAAAATATGGAGCTCTGCTCTGCACTGTGCTGCGCTCTGCACTGTTACTGCTCAAGAAAGGGCGCTGTGGAAAGACGTCATCGTGCCCTCTGAATTGAGACGTCACAGTGCAGAGCTGCGGAAGACACCGGAACTGTGGAGGCACGTTGAACGGTAAGTATTGTGCCGGCTGCCGGGGCCCTGAGCAGGTGGGGGGCCCAGTTGCGGCGCTAACACGGCTCTCCTCCGCCAACGGGCGCCGGCAGAGGTGTAGCTAGGTTTTCTGGCACCGGGGTAAGAATTCAGTTTTGCGCCCCCCTCCACACACACCCCCCTAACCCTAATCCCACCTTCACACTGAATAATCCCCCTTCACACTAATAATAAATCCCCCTCACACTGAATAATCCCCCAACACACAGAATAATCCCCCCCTCCACACAAATAATAAATACCCCCTCTACACTGAATAATCCCCCCTCCACACAAATAATAAATCCCCTCACACTGAATAATCCCCCCTTCACACTAATAATAAATCCCCATCACACTGAATAATCCCCCAACACACAGAATAATCCCCCCCACACAAATAATAAATCCCCCTTACACTGAATAATCCCCCAACACGCAGAATAATCCCCCCTCCACACAAATAATAAATACCCCTCCACACAGAATAATCCCCCCCTCCACACAAATAATAAATACCCCCTCTACTCTGAATAATCCCCCCTCCACACAAATAATAAATCCCCCTCACACTGAATAATCCCCCCTTCACACTAATAATAAATCCCCATCACACTGAATAATCCCCCAACACACAGAATAATCCCCCCCACACAAATAATAAATCCCCCTCACACTGAATAATCCCCCAACACGCAGAATAATCCCCCTCCACACAAATAATAAATACCCCCTCCACACTGAATAATCCCCCCTCCACACAAATAATAAATCCCCCTCACACTGAATAATCCCCCCTCCACACAAATAATAAATCCCCCAACACACAGAATAATCCCCCCTCCACACAAATAATAAATACCCCCTCTACACTAAATAATCCCCCATCACACTGAATAATCCCCTCCACAAAGAAGGAATTCCACCCACACACAAGCAAACAATAAATCATCCCCCTTCTACGCTGAATCTGCAGCTCCTCAGACATACGAGGCAGGAGCACTTACAATAGATCTTCTGCTCTCTTCTGCCTGCTGGAAAGTGACTTCAGCAGCATGATCACATGACATGATCATGCTGCTGACGTCGGCTCCAGTTGTACTCGTGTCTGAAAGACACAAGTACACTTGTTCACTGGACTCTCGGGGCGGCGCGCTGCAGCTTCTTTGTGCCGGCTGTCAGCTTGACAGCCGGCACTGAGAACAGCCGATTCCCAGTCCAGGGGGCGGCAGAATACAGCCGCCAGGGGAGACACTGCAGGCCGCCGCATTAGGCGGTCCGACTGCGCCCCCCTAGATACACCTCTGGGCTCCGGGGTGCCCAACGGCGAGTGGGCCCCCCCGCCGGCTCAGGGCCCCGGCACTTGCCCGGGTATGCCGGGTGCTGACGCCGGCCCTGCTATTAACCCTTCTATTTCTGAAAGCATTCTTACTTTACAGCATTTTTTCATACACCTGCCAAAGACTTTTGCACAGTACCATATATTAAATAAATATATAAGTTAACACATATGTAAGTATAAGTAAACATAAGTAAATCTATATAAGTAAGTAAATCCTGCTCCTTTATTAGTGATCTTAAGATCAGTGGCCAGGAACCAGTTTATATACTGTATGGTTGGAGTACTTTCCTATTACCGAATAAAATAATCAGATCCTGAATAAATGCCTAACTGCAAAGAAAAATAATTGCCAGACTCCTTCGAGATCTGTTAAAAAGTTATTCTTTTTTCACTTTTTTTAGCAAGTTGGGCAGCCAGGCTGCAGAAATATTACATTGTCTTCAGATTCCAATAAACATTACCAAAAAGATTCTGATGTCTATAGTTAGGTTTACATTTTTATTCAACCATTCAATTTCATTTGTTAGAAAGAGAGCAAAAGAAATAAGGGAACTGTAATGGCCAAAATAAAATTGTGTTCTGTCATTTTTTATTTCCATTTAACCTCATTAATGAAAATTGGCTAATAAATTAAATTAAATGTCAGGTTGCTTCAATATTAACGTTTTTGAGAACTCTGACATTTTCCAACATTTATCAATGTCATATGGGAATCTTAAAGCAACCATTATTTTCCGGCACAGCGCACTGCATTTTCTTGCACTATTTGGAATATAATATCAGGGGTATATATATCATATTAACTCACTTATGAGAGTTATGAATAAATAGCATTTCATGGGAGGATTTGGTTTACAGTCTAGACACAATATCATGTCACTTATATCGATAAATGGCCTTTGTCGTAATGTAACATGTCATAAAAATAGCGTAATATTTACCACTGCAACTGTACATACTCTGCTGGGTGTAGAAACATGTCTTACATTTAATAAGTGCTTTGTGATTGCCACATACCAGAATAGTGTAATTTGTCTGAGCTGCGATAGCATTTCTAAGATATTCCATTTTTTCAGGGTCCTATAAATGAAAAAATACATTGCAATTAATGCCACTATTCTTCACACTACAATTTTCTAAAACTATCTTATTAGTTAAAAAAAAGGTTGTCTTATGCCTGTTAGGGCATATTTTGACATTCAGTGGGTTGTCCATTAGTAGGAAAACAGCTTCTTAATGTTTTTCCCTGTTAAAATAAAGACACTTATATTGGCCTCCGGTGCCAGGGCTGATCCGACTGTGTCGGCATTTACTCTCCTGGGGCTCACATGTGGTTGTCAATCAAGCCCTGAGCCCAATCACTGCCCCCGCCTCCAGACGTATAACTAATCAAGAGGAAGTCATAGCTGTGGCTGCGCTCTCACCTCCTCTTGATTACTCATTCGTCCGGAGGCAGGGGCAGTGAATCCGGCACTAGATTCTTATCTGGGCTTTGGCTGATGCTCTCACCTCCTTCTGTTAGGTAATAGGTCGAAAACTAGCATTCCTGCCTTCAGTTACAGTGACAAGGCAGAGAATTGTGGCTGCATCCAGCTTTCCTTCAGTCCAAATAATGCCAGGACTACAAGGTGAACAGGCATGTCATGATACACCATAATATACATGAGGCATATAGAAATGGAGCTAAGCCACGATCACTAAAACTCAGCTTTTCACTATTCCGATAGGACAAATCCCCTCTCTCTTTCTCTCTTAGTGAAGTCATTGAAGATCACGATTATATTTCAAGAATGTGAGATGTCAGAAATTGAATAATACTAGAGACAGTGATCTATTTCAGCTTTTATTTGTTTCGTCACAATCTCAGTGGCTCAGAAGATTATGTACAAAATTTTAGTAGCAATTTTTTTCATTTTCGAGGATATTTCTAAAACCTATTTTATTTAGTAACCAATTCAGTTTTGATTCGGATTTGAGGGGCCTATATATTAGAAACTCAAATGAAGATTCCATTTTGGAAACTACAGCCCTTGAGGAATTTATCCAGTCGTGTTGTCAGTCTTTTGACCACGCCAACCAAAGAAAGCTTATAAGGCAAAAAGAGACGTGACCTTACAGGACAGAGACCCAATTTACGAAGGACACCTTGATGTGGTAATTGGGCACACATATATTGGCCAATCTATTCTTTAAGAACCTTCCTTTTTTCATAGCAATTTTTGCAGATACATATTTCATATATACACTAGCACTTTTTTCATTTTTTTCTCCCATTTTCTATGGCAGCAATGCAATTTCTATGCTCTAGAGTAAATATTCTTGGTAAGTTATGGATTTTAAAGTATGTTTTTCCCTGAAAAAGAATCAAACATACAGAACCTGACTGAGATCATACATCCATTGCCTGATTCATACTTCCCGATGACCAGGAAGCATTTATAGTTATTAATTTCCCTTTAAATGTGTCTCAGTAATATGTTTCTTTACTCCCAAATTTTTCATTTTCTCAAGGGCTAATGGGAGAAAAAGTACAACTCCACGTGTTACACAATTTCTCCCAAGCATGGCTATACCACATATGTCGTCGTGACTGCTGTTTAGGAATACAACAGGCTTCGGAAAGCAAGGAGAACCATTTAGTTATTTGAGTGATTATTTTGCTGGAATAGTCTTCTTTCACCACGTCACATTTGCAGAACCCATTTAGACCCTGTAAGACCCCATGCCCCTTAGAGGAGACAACATTTTTGAAATTATGTCCCTCAATAAATTGATTACAGGGTGCAGTGAGGATTTTGACCTCACAGGTTGTTTCCAGAATTGAATGTGCATTGATGTTTTGAAGTAAAAAATGTATTTTTTCAACAAATACTCCATTTAGTTACAACTCGTTTTCCATAGCTGCAAAGATCTCTAATTATTTTGCTGGGTCTCCACATTTTAGAAATGCCCCTCTTGAGTTTTTAATATTTTGCTGGCACATACAAAGCTAAGAAGTATAAGAGCACCATGAGCGTTTCAGGCCTAAATTAGCGACTGACATAACATAAGCAGACAATTGCCGAGACTGAGGTGAAATAAGAAAAGAAACTCCAAGAAGTGACACAATTTAGGAAACTGCGCCCCTCAAGTCATTTATCAAGTGATATAGAATTTTTTTTTAGAAATTATCTTCCAAATATTTTTGCTATGTAGAAATGGTTCCACTGATATGCCATTTCTATCTTTTGCCTGGGCGTATGACAGGATTCAGGAGATAGTGTGTCATGCTTATTTTAGGCTTAGTCTTATAAATGACAGGACCTTTGCAATTATCAACCTATTGGATGAGGTAGAAGAAGAAAAGAAACCCCGAGATGTGACACTAATCTGGATACTACACCCTTAAAGAGAACCTGCCGGCATGATGTTGTAATGTAAAGTAGAGACAGGGTTGTAGTGGCGCTGTAATATTGAGTATATTGATTGATATTTCCTGCTATAAACTCCATTTGAAAACTACAAATAAGGTAGTCAAAGATATCACTTGTCAGAGCCACAGACTATAATTTTCAGACTTTGTACAGCTATGCCTACATTTAACCACCTTTATGAAAGATGAATATGTTTTTAGAAGTGTAAAATGTTGTAAGCTGCACTTTTCCACACTTGTAAAAAAATCTGTGCTATTTCTAAGTGTGGGCAAACGTAAGAATTGTGGTACATTGACTGGACAGTACAGTCTACTGCTCTTCCAAATGGTACTTTAGATACATTTTTTGTTATTTTTCAAATGTGATCAGTCGTCAGATACTTTTTCATTTTTTGAGGAAGGGTGTGGAATGAAAAATACAGAAAAAAAACCCAAACCATCTATTTTGTCATTGTCCGTTGAGTTTTGATTTCATGACTTTATCGTGCAGAATAAATGATCATGTTAACATAATTCTGTGGATCACATAAGAACACTTGTTTTCATGTTTTTATGACAGCATGTTCTGAGACAAAAAGATTAAGGTTTGCACCATAACTTACCAAGAATGATTACTTTAGAGCATAGAAACTTCATTGCTGCCATAGAAAATGGGAGCAATGCAGTTCCTATGCTTTAGAGTAATCATTCTTTGGAAGTTATGGTGCAAACCCTAATCTTTTTGACTTACATGCTTTCTTTGGTTGGCACCTATTCACACTAGCTTAGATGTCTTTCTTTTGTCTATTTGTATCAAAGCATGTTCTGAGAGCCATATCATTTTTATTTTTCTGTTCACAAAGCTATATGAGGTCTTAATTTTTGTATGATAAGTTCATTTTTATTAGCATCATTTGTGGAGTACCTCAGACTGTTAACCCCTTTAACCCCGAGGGTGGTTTGCACGTTAATGACCGGGCCAATTTTTACAATTCTTACCACTGTCTCTTTATAAGGTTATAACTCTGGAACGCTTCAACGGATCTTCACGATTCTGAGATTGTTTTCTTGTGACTAGAGTTGAGCGACTTTGGTCTGATCGGGTTTCGGACCACCCGACTGAAACAAAATTTGAGTCGAACGAAACTGGTCCGACTAGGGCAAAAAAAAGTCGGAGTTTCAGCTGAAACCCGACCCCAATGCAAGTCAATTGGGAATAAAAGTCGGCATTGAGCAGATGACATTCATCCACTCAATGGATGAATCAGTTCATGTAAAGGACATGCCTACACATGTGAACACTTGATTTTCTTTTTATTCTGAGCAAACAACAAATAGGACAAAATTTATGAAAATTTTAATGTGCATTACTATTCACCTCCCTAAAATCTGTACTTTGTAGAGAGCCTCCTTTTGCAGCAATTACAGTTGCAATTCGCTCTGGGTAAGTCTCTATGAGCTTTCCACATCTTGCTTAGACTAGGTCACTCCAAAACATTTACACTTTTCACCTGAAACCACTCAAGTGTTGCTTTAGCAGTATGCTTTGGGTCATTGTCTTGTTAAAAAGTGAACCTCCATCCCAGTCTCAAATCACTGACAGACTGAAAAAGGTTTTGCTCAAGAATATCCCTGTATTTCGCACCATCCATCTTCCCCTCGACTCAGACCATTTTCCCTGTCCCTGCTGTCAAAAACATCCCCACAGTATGATGCTGCCACCACCATGTTTCACTGTGGGGGATGGTGTTCTTGGGGTAATGAGCTGAGTTGTTTTGGCGCTAGACATAGCATTTACCTTGGTGGCCAAAAAGTTAAATTTTGATCTCATTTGAGCACAGCACCTTCCTCCATTCATTTGGGGAATCTCCCACATATCTTTTGGCAAACTCAAAATGAACATTACAATTTTTGTGTGTAAGTAAAGGCTTTTTTGTGCCAACTCTTCCATAAAGACCACCTCTACGGAGTGTATGACTTATTGTGGTTGCATGGACAGATACTCCAGTCTCTGCTTGGGAACTCTGCAGCTCCTTCAGGCTTACTTTTGGTCTCTGTCTTGTTTTGCCTCTCTGATTAATGCCCTCGCTTGGCAGGTTTGTTGTGGTACCATGTTCTTTCCATTTGATGATAATGGATGCTCCAAGGGAACATCAGAGATTGGGATTTTTTTATAACCCAACCCTGACTTCTCAACAACTTTGTCCCTGACTTGTTTGGAGATCACTTTGGTCTTCATGGTGTTGTTTGGTTTGTTGTTCTTCTTGCTTAATGGTGTTTTAGCCTCTGTGGTCTTTCGGAAAAGGTGTGTATATAATGACAGACCATGAGACACTTAGATTGCACACAGGTGGACTTCCTTTCACTAAGCATGTGACTTATGAAGGTAATTTCTTGCACCATAATTTTTTAGGGTCCTCATAGCATGAGGGATGAATACATATGCACATACCAATTTTCAGTTAATTGATCCCATAAATTTAATTTATGCCTATATTTTTCTCACTTCACTAACTTAGACTATTTAGTGCTGATTCATCACACACAAATCAGATTGCAAAAATATTTCAACATGTTGCAATGAAACAAAATAGTTAAACAGCCTAGGGGGAGAGGGGTGAATACTTTTGCAAGCCACTGTAAATGACCACAAGTGTCAGCTATGGTATGCAGATGATACACAATGCTAATGAAGTGGTTCAGGTTTGCCGAAAGACCTTGCCCACATCACTGTATATATGGCAGATGCTAAGAACGGATTAAACAAACAACCACAAATTTTCATTTGACATGTTGAACATTCATACACAAACTCTGTGGTGTAACATCAGTAGTACAAAGTACACGAACCACACTGGTTAATTAGATGCGCTACAATAGCAATGTAGCCCTCTACACCTGTCATTTTAGAGATTGCTACACCTGTACCTCTCTTACAAGTAACATAGTATGACATTTTTACATGGAGACAATTTAGAAAATTTCCTAATTTTGCATTTAGTAAATTAAAGAACAATTAAAAAAGAAGTTTTTCAAGGTGCATTCATATGGGCTATTATGGCACTGGAAAATTTATAAAATGGGCCATTTGCTTGGTACTCTTCTCTATGAGACAGAATCCAAAAGTTCATATATATTTTAGATTTTGTTTCCTTTTGAGCATTTCTTCATTGTAAAGAAGTCTTATAAAAATAGAAAATGATCTTACCGGTATTGTCGTTTTACCATCCACCATTGCTTTTACGAAAGCTAAAGCTTCAGAAGTGGACGATCTTATGTTATCTACTCTCCCCATTCGAAATCTGCGAATGGAGGCGCTTTCATATGTAGGGACAAGCTGTCTGTGGCACCTACATAGAGGAGAATAGTCTATTTAACACTGTATATTTATTTCCCATAGGCATTTCTAAGATATTTGCAGTAGGTGGATACAGTGTGATATTAGTCATGTTCAAAAATGTATCCCATATATTTGAATGAGATTTTTACTTTGCCACACAATCATAGAGAACATTTTGTTAAATAATGGTGTTGGTCTGATTAGATCTTTAGTACGATAAGTTAAAGAAAAAATGTAATGACTGTCGACTGTCAGAAAACTAAATCTCCATAATGCCACCACTGACCATCGTCAGCAAGCAGCTTATTCCACCAGGGGAAGCCTCAACCAGCCAGATATTTCTCCCGCAGCAACTGACGCTGAGAAAATCGAGAACTACATGTTATAAGGGTTGCTCGAGTCCACAAGAACAGATATTGCTCTCATAGCATGGTGGAGACCTTAACCCCTAGAGTGGGGGTTTCGCTTGGCAGTCCTAAACAAATATGGACCATATTTTTTCTATATGAGACAATCTATTCAATGCTTTAAATAGGTTTACTCAATTGTGTTGCATCTACCAAACCAACGTTCAGCTGATCTGAGTATGTCCACATTGCTGCAGGATAATAACAATCCAATACCTTGGACGAGCTCTTCAGCCCTGTTCCGTTGAAACTGAGACCTGTTTGGGGTCTTACTGTGAGAATGCTTAAAGCATATCTGTAATTTCCCTCCCAACACAAAAGAATGGCTTCAGTGCCCTCCTTCTTCACAAGTTGAGTAAAGGGGTTGTCCACTTTCAGGGCCGTTGACCACTGCTTAAAAATTACTAAAATAACAAAGCTGGTACTAAACCTCCAGTGGTCCAGCTGTGCTGGTCTCAGTGTTTTGCTTGAAGTGGTGACATCATGTCAACCGTGACTACTGTAGCCAATCAATCGGCTGGGCAGCTCATGCAGCCTACCTCATCATTGCTTTTGAGCTCAATGATTGGCTACAATGTAGATATGTGCTGTCACTATGATGTCACTGTTGCAGCCAAAACACTGAGACTAGAGCAGCAACGGGGAGATGGTGCTGGACTCAAGGAGGGTGAATACCTGATATGTTTGTTATTTTAACTATTTTCCAGCTTTGGGGATTCACAGTCCTGAAAGTGAACAGCCCCTTTAACTACTTTTCGTGAGCAGTCCAGTCTATTATGTCCAGGAACTAATCCAATTCACCTGCTGTGTAACTTACCATGTACAATCTTTTTGAGCAGATGGATTAAAATCATTAGCATTCTGCCACCACCATAGGTGCTAAAACTTCCTTTCCCCCACATTCCAGCATTCATTGAATCTGGTGCTGTCTGATTGCTATACGCAGTTTGATAAGCAGTAGAGCCAATGGTGAGAGACAAGTACCCACTAGCTATATTTGTTCTGTTTGACAACGGGCAGTGGACAGCAAGTTAGACAAAAGGGAGATACACAGTGTCCAGAACCTCATTTTCGGTAAAATAGAATATTAATAGAGTTAATAACTGCATTAGCCATCAAATGATAAATTTGTTGAATTAACAGTGACCATCTAACTACCATTTAACTACATAGACTTGTCGATAGGTTGAAAAGGTAATGTAAGTTCCTGCCTTAAAGTATTAATAGCTTAGGCTGCAACCATCTAATTCTTGTATGTTGTTAAACAGAATTATACTTTACAGCAGGGTTTAACAACTAGGTTTTCTTTAAAGGGAACCTGTCATGTGAAAAAAATGCTGTTAATCTCCAGATACGGGGTTAATCTGAAGGCTCCTAGTCTTCTGAACCTGTGTGGCTGCTGCACTGAAAGCCTGGCTACCAGTAGGATGTGAACTTTATTCCTCCCAGCAGCCTCTGACTTTCAGTCACGGAGGCGCGGCTTCAGTCCTGCTCAGTACAGAGTGAGTGGTGCCTGTAACTGCGCTCCGGCACTGACTGACAGCTGGCTCTGCACTGATGCACTGCTGAGCCGCCTGTCAGTGCTGGGGGCGCTGTTACAGCCACCGCTCACTATGTACTGAGTGATGACTGAAGCCATGCTGGCCCACCCCTGTGACTGAAAGCCAGAGTCTGCTTGGAGGAAAAAACTTAATTTCCTCCCTGTAACCCGACTTTCAGTGTGGAAGCCGCAAGTCTTCAGACTGGTATTAACCTGTAGATTAACCCTATATCTGCAGGTTAATAGTGTTTTTTGACATGACAGGTTCACTTTAGGAAATATTTTATTTTGTAAAGTATTAGATTTTTCCAGTTGATTGAATGCTCACCTATAAAACGCCAACTGTAGAGATACCTGAATAAAAGCGTCTGGACTCATCTTCTGCTTTTTTATAAACTCTTTTCCATAACCTTTAAATCTATAGACTGTGAAATCAAGATTCTTCACTATCCTGCAAAAGGCAGATAAAAATATGGGTGATATGCTCAAACACAAGACACTTGTCCACTTTAGCCACTATACACTTTTAGTTTTTTTTTTTTTTTTTTTTTAGAAGGTTGATTTATATACATTTTTAAAAGAGATACACATTAATGAGACAGTTCAGTCATTACTTAAAAAAATATTCATCAGTATGTATGTTGGATGCTTAGCTATTTTCCTCTGCTCTTGGATGCTCTTTAAGGCCGGGGTCACACTTAACGTATGAAAAATCGGTCCGGGGCTACCTGCTGAGAGTCACACAAGTGTTCTCCGTATGGTCATCCGTGTGCAATGCGTTTGCAACGCGATGATGCGATTTTCTCGCACCTATGTATCCATATGGCATCCGTATGACATGTGTATGGCTTTACATTTCTCACTGATTTTCCTCATTGAATTTAATGGCTCAATGGGCTGAAATGAGGAAAATGTACGTATTTCTCACAAGTCACACTGATGGTCCGTGTGGTGTCAGATTTTTTCTCACACCCATAGACTTGCATTGGCTAGACTCGGCCGATATGCGCATACAATCGCATCATGCAGCGATTTCTCTCACACGCAGAAAATGCTTGAGAAAAAAATGGTGATGGGAGCAGCCCCATAGATTAACAATGGCCCAAGTGCTATGCAATGTTTTATCGCATAGCACTCGTCCATATTCAAGGCTAGTGTGACCCCAGCCTAACTCTGCTTCGCTTGGGGCAAAGCTATAAACTGTGACGAGAGTTTAGCTTCTCCATCTACAGGGAGTCTGAGGTAGTCAGAGAAACACCTCCTGTCTCATCATTGGTGGAGGCTGCCGCTCTCTTCCTTCTGGAGCGCTGCCTCCTGAGATTAGTTGCTGTGTGTGAACACAAGTCTGATACAGCCTTTCCCAGGAAGTCACTACAGCTCCATTTCAACTATTTAAGATGTTAGCATGTTCCCCTGTAAAGGGAATCTATTGGAGGGTCACCAGTAGCGATGAGGCAACGTGCTCGGATAACGGGTGTTCTCGTATATTATGTTCGAGTCCCTGTGGCTGCATGACTTGTGGCTGTACAAGGTGAAATTCTAATGGCATAACCCAACTGGGATCACTGTTTGGAATCTCAGCGATCCAGGATCGGGAAGGTTATAGGGTGCATTCATAGAACCAAAATTTCACGTAATGGAAATATATTTGTATTCTACTTAAATCAATAGTTACAATACTTGTAAAAAATTGTCACTTATTTGGGCACTTGTCTTCAAATGGGAAATGGCAAAAATTCAAAAACTATGAATTATTCATATGAAATCTTACTGAACATGTTCAAAGAGGGACACGTTTCCTGGAAACCTCATCACCCTGGTATGAAAATGAATAATATTCATACCCCTCAGTCTTCTCTAAATTTCTGTGCTTCTATGAGTCAGACCTGAATTTGATAGTGGCACGTATGAATTTGCAATAGGCAACAGATCAACCAAAATGTTTCTTATCGCAGCTATAGAGAATCTCCACGTGGTGATAATAGAGTTCATACCTTTGAAGTTTGTCAGCCGATGATGCTAAATGTCCCTGGATTTCTGGGGAGCATTTCCACCTAAGCCTCCTAGGTGCAGGGAGTTCACTCACAGAATCTGCCCTTACTAGTTTTTTCGGACTGTTTTTCCTGAAAAACGCAGGACGAAAAGATTTAATGTGGATTAAACATTAGGAATAATTTTTTATTTAACAGTAAAGAGTGCAGCACGTCAGAGGCAGTTTCTTGTCTATGTTGAATAGTTTATTATTTGTATAAGGTTTGCAGATTCTGTGCTTCCAGTTCCAGCTAACCATATCCCTATTTTATGCCCATATAGACAATACACTTTTTTGTGCAATACATTTTTGCATCCGAGTTCTCTGCTGATGACCTTTGCTGGTGTCTGCTTCTGCTATTCTCCTACACATCACATTTGCCTAGTCTTGCATAGAGTTTGCATACAGTTCTTATTACTGCGCTACCTTTCCCTGCTGAAGCCATGCTTTTTTCTATGACTATCCTTTATAAATGATGTCTTACTTTTCTCTGTGTTGCTTCATGAATTGTCCAACTATGCTTTGTAACTTCTTTACTTTTCAGTTTCATCTGAGAATATAGACATTTGTATAGGTTGTTGGACCTCTCGGTGCCTCCAAGGACAAGGGCTGACAGACAGAAAGGCGCCCCTATTCAAGAACAGTAAATGTGCCCTTAGCTCATCATAATGCACAATTCCACCAGTCTTGGAGACAAAAGTGGCCCCTTTACTTCTTGGGCCCCTGTGCAGCTGCACGAGTTCTACCAATGGTATGTCTGCTCCTATCAAAGTGAATCTGATAATATCGTCTATATTATTTTTCACACCATATTTAATTATTGAAGTGCAGATTGCCAAACAATATTTAGAATTGATGAAATCAACAGAATTACATTAATTTTGATGTTTAATTTTTTTCTTTTATTTTCTGTTTCTCAAGACTATTGAAAATTAAAGGGGAAATACAGTATATCCAAAATCAATCTTCTTATATGTCTTACGTATGACAAATACATCCTTTATTAAACTAACATACAAGAAAGATATCACAATGCAGAAAGTTAACTCTTAACTAGTGATGAGCGAGTATATTCATTGCTCGGGTTTTCACGAGCATGCTCGGTGATCTCCGAGTATTTTGACGTGCTAGGAGATTTAGTGTTTGTCGATGCAGCTGTATGATTTGCGGCTGTTAGTCAGCCTGAATACATGTGTGAAATTCCTAACAAACAGACAATCCCCACATGTATTCAGACTGTTTAGCAGCCGCAAATCATGTAGCTGCATCGACAAACACTAAATCTCCGAGCACGCAAAATACTCGGAGATCACCCGAGCAATGAGTATACTCTCTCATCACTACTCATAACACAAGACTAAAGACTAAAGTCACACCCCATAGAATACTCAGGGAGCAGTGGAAATAAAACAAAAGCAAAAACTGGCACCTTTGAACTGGTGACAGGTCTTGTTTAACCTCTTAGTGATGATGACGAAGCTAATTTTGACCTTAACCCCTTAACGTCCACTGACAGACACAGTCCGTCATGGCTGGTGTCAGTTCCACACCAGTCAAAAAACTGACCGGCACATCCAAACATAGATTCAGTGTGAACAGGTGCTAAACCTAGAGTCACCAACTCATATACATACAAGAGAAAAAGGTAGCACACTGTAGCGCTATAGCTTGCAAACACGAAATATGAAAAATATGAAAAATGAATTGCATCATTACCTTAGAAATATGAAAAATTGAGAAGTCTTAGCGCATAAGATGGCCAAATTATGTGAGCCTGATAGCCACGTCAAGGCTCTTCTCGTATATCAGTCCTAACTAATGCCTATCCTCGCTTAGAAAGTCTGTTTGCATGGGAACGTATGAATCCTCTCTTCAGACTAAAATCTACATCTCTGTGGAGGGGTGATGAACCTGTTGTAATTAAAAAGCCTGTGACCACCAGGTGGAGTGCTCAGGTAGAAGGTAAATGAATACATATCAAAAAACTGACCGGCACATCCAAACATAGATTCAGTGTGAACAGGTGCTAAACCTAGAGTCACCAACTCATATACATACAAGAGAAAAAGGTAGCACACTGTAGCGCTATAGCTTGCAAACACAAAATATGAAAAATATGAAAAATGAATTGCATCATTACCTTAGAAATATGAAAAATTGAGAAGTCTTAGCGCATAAGATGGCCAAATTATGTGAGCCTGATAGCCACGTCAAGGCTCTTCTTGTATATCAGGTCCTAACTAATGCCTATCCTCGCTTAGAAAAGTCTGTCTGCATGGGAACGTATGAATCCTCTCTTCAGACTAAAATCTACATCTCTGTGGAGGGGTGATGAACCTGTTGTAATTAAAAAGCCTGTGACCACCAGGTGGAGTGCTCAGGTAGAAGGTAAATGAATACATATCAAAAAACTGACCGGCACATCCAAACATAGATTCAGTGTGAACAGGTGCTAAACCTAGAGTCACCAACTCATATACATACAAGAGAAAAAGGTAGCACACTGTAGCGCTATAGCTTGCAAACACAAAATATGAAAAATATGAAAAATGAATTGCATCATTACCTTAGAAATATGAAAAATTGAGAAGTCTTAGCGCATAAGATGGCCAAATTATGTGAGCCTGATAGCCACGTCAAGGCTCTTCTCGTATATCAGGTCCTAACTAATGCCTATCCTCGCTTAGAAAAGTCTGTCTGCATGGGAACGTATGAATCCTCTCTTCAGACTAAAATCTACATCTCTGTGGAGGGGTGATGAACCTGTTGTAATATAAAAAGCCTAGCAAATAAACTCAGAACTCAACTTCAGTAGAGTGATGATTTTTAATCGTGTCCACAGTAATAACAGAAACGTTTCGGTCCTGAACTTGGACCTTCATCAGTCACATGGACTACTGTGAGTAGCCCCTCTTTTTGCTGGGTCCACCTACTCACAGTAGTCCATGTGACTGATGAAGGTCCAAGTTCAGGACCGAAACGTTTCTGTTATTACTGTGGACACGATTAAAAATCATCACTCTACTGAAGTTGAGTTCTGAGTTTATTTGCTATATTTATATGGTGTGGGAACCTACTCAGATACTCCTATACGGCTGTGCACATGATTATTCACTTTGTAATTAAAAAGCCTGTGACCACCAGGTGGAGTGCTCAGGTAGAAGGTAAATGAATACATATCAAAAAACTGACCGGCACATCCAAACATAGATTCAGTGTGAACAGTGTGATTTTAGTCTGAAGAGAGGATTCATACGTTCCCATGCAGACAGACTTTTCTAAGCGAGGATAGGCATTAGTTAGGACCTGATATACGAGAAGAGCCTTGACGTGGCTATCAGGCTCACATAATTTGGCCATCTTATGCGCTAAGACTTCTCAATTTTTCATATTTCTAAGGTAATGATGCAATTCATTTTTCATATTTTTCATATTTTGTGTTTGCAAGCTATAGCGCTACAGTGTGCTACCTTTTTCTCTTGTATGTATATGAGTTGGTGACTCTAGGTTTAGCACCTGTTCACACTGAATCTATGTTTGGATGTGCCGGTCAGTTTTTTGATATGTATTCATTTACCTTCTACCTGAGCACTCAACCTGGTGGTCACAGGCTTTTTAATTACAACAGGTTCATCACCCCTCCACAGAGATGTAGATTTTAGTCTGAAGAGAGGATTCATACGTTCCCATGCAGACAGACTTTTCTAAGCGAGGATAGGCATTAGTTAGGACCTGATATACGAGAAGAGCCTTGACGTGGCTATCAGGCTCACATAATTTGGCCATCTTATGCGCTAAGACTTCTCAATTTTTCATATTTCTAAGGTAATGATGCAATTCATTTTTCATATTTTTCATATTTTGTGTTTGCAAGCTATAGCGCTACAGTGTGCTACCTTTTCTCTTGTATGTATATGAGTTGGTGACTCTAGGTTTAGCACCTGTTCACACTGAATCTATGTTTGGATGTGCCGGTCAGTTTTTTGATATGTATTCATTTACCTTCTACCTGAGCACTCAACCTGGTGGTCACAGGCTTTTTAATTACAACAGGTTCATCACCCCTCCACAGAGATGTAGATTTTAGTCTGAAGAGAGGATTCATACGTTCCCATGCAGACAGACTTTTCTAAGCGAGGATAGGCATTAGTTAGGACCTGATATACGAGAAGAGCCTTGACGTGGCTATCAGGCTCACATAATTTGGCCATCTTATGCGCTAAGACTTCTCAATTTTTCATATTTCTAAGGTAATGATGCAATTCATTTTTCATATTTTTCATATTTCGTGTTTGCAAGCTATAGCGCTACAGTGTGCTACCTTTTTCTTTGTATGTATATGAGTTGGTGACTCTAGGTTTAGCACCTGTTCACACTGAATCTATGTTTGGATGTGCCGGTCAGTTTTTTGATATGTATTCATTTACCTTCTACCTGAGCACTCCACCTGGTGGTCACAGGCTTTTTAATTACAACAGGTTCATCACCCTCCACAGAGATGTAGATTTTAGTCTGAAGAGAGGATTCATACGTTCCCATGCAGACAGACTTTTCTAAGCGAGGATAGGCATTAGTTAGGACCTGATATACGAGAAGAGCCTTGACGTGGCTATCAGGCTCACATAATTTGACCATCTTATGCGCTAAGACTTCTCAATTTTTCATATTTCTAAGGTAATGATGCAATTCATTTTTCATATTTTTCATATTTCGTGTTTGCAAGCTATAGCGCTACAGTGTGCTACCTTTTTCTCTTGTAGTTCCCACACCAGGACGGACCGTGACGTCATGCATTTAAACTGTCACTGCGTGTTTACAGTGCCGACAGCTGTCTGTGCCAGCTGAGCAGCACGGGAAGAGGTGCAGGGACCCATGCTGTCGGTCCCTGCACCCAGATCGCTGTGATCGGTCAGTCAATCTGACTGACCAATCACAGCATGATTTTGCAGGAGATGCTGAAATATCAGCACCTCGTTCCCTGATCAGTGCAGCAGCTCAGCTCTGCCAGTTTCCAAGTGTCTGCACTAACAGTCAGGAGCACTGTCAGCATTGCCCCTGGCTGTTAACCCCCATGGTCGATTGCAGCATTCAGGAAGGAGGCAGAGGGACTGGAGCTCTCTCTGCCTTCAGATCGGTGTCCCCGCTACGTCATCGCATGGACCTGATCGTTGCCATGGTGACCTGGGGTCGTCATGACGACCCCTGGGTCATCAAGCTACAGAAAGCTTCTAAGACCATGCTCACAGCATGGTGTCAGAAGCTTTCAGTACAGGTATAATGCAGTGCAATACTAGTGCATTGCAATGCATTATGCCTTCAATCAAAGTAAAAAAAAAGTGAAAGTCCCATAAAGGGACTAGGTAAAAAAGGAAAAAAAAATGTAAAAAAAAATTACAAAATAATAATAATAATCATAATAATAAAATCTACTAATAGATATTTTTATGTAAAAAATAAATAAACAAAAAAGTACACGTTTGGTAGCGGCGTGACTCCCGAACAATCGGATCTATAAAAATATCATGGTAGTTAAGCCCTTCAGTGAACGCTGTAAAAAACAAACACAAAAAAAGTAGCAAACTATGCTTCATCATCATAACGCTTGGAAAAAGTGGAATAAAACGCGATCAAAAAGACAAATGTAAATAAAAATAGTATTACTAAAAATGCCATCTTGTCCAGCAAAAAACAAGCTGCCATAAAGCTCCATCAGCAGAAAAATAAAAAAAGTTATAGCTCTCAGAATAAAGCAAATCAAAAATAATTTTTTTCTCTAAAAGTTTTTATTGTGTAAAAGCACCAAAATATAAAAACAATATAAATGTGGCATCGCTGTAATCGTACTGACCCGAAGAATAAAACTGCCATACCAATTTTACCACAGAACGGAAAAAAAAACCCTGAATTGCTGGTTTTTGTTCATTCTGACTCCAGAAAAATCAGAATAGAAATCCATCAAAAAATCTCATATGCCCGAAAATGATACCAATAAAAAAGCTTGTCCCGCAAAAAACAAACCCTCACATGTCTCTGTAGCCCGAAATATGGAAAAAATTATAGCTTTCAAAATATGGCGACGCAAAAACTTCTTCTTGCAAAATAAAGTGCCTTTTAGTGTGTGACAGAAGCTAAACAAAAAAAAGATATAAATCTGGTATCGTTGTAATCTCACCGACTCAAAGAATAAAGTCGCCTAAACACTTATATCGCACAAGGAACGGCGTGAAAAATAAATAAAATTAATTCTTCACCTGCTGTGGATTTGTTCATTCTGCCTCCCAAAGCTCACAATAAGGCTCGGTGCACATTTTTCCTGCGCTCTACACTGAGCACTTACACCGGGGTTTCCATGTAAATTTTTGAAATACGTGATTCAGACAGAACCGTCGGCGGAAGATTCCCTATAAAGAGGCAGATGGAGGGACTGTGAGTGCCATAAGACCTGTGATCCGGCAGTGTCCTTCTTTTTAAGCGTGCATAAAAACGCTGTCCACCATAGTTTTGTGCACCTCTGAAAGGACAGACAACACTGAACAGAGGCCAGACGGAGTCCAGAGTAACTCTGCTGCCTCATTTTAGTGTTTGGATCCCTTGGGGGTTTTCATTTGTCACATCACTCAGCATAGAGCACCGGATAAATGTGATCCCAAATGTTATGAAAAATGTTCCCAATAAAAACTTCAACGCCACAAAAAAAGCAAGTCCCCACTCAGGTCCGTCACCTGTTAACAGAAATATAGGAGGCTTCCATGTTACTGGTAGCACAAAGGCTCTTGAAAACCAAAATGGCTCAAAAAGAAATTCAGCAAATTCTGCTCTCCCAATACAAATGCCCCCCTACCTTCTGAGCCCCAGTGTGCATAAATCACCTTTAGCGTTCACGTTTGGCAGGGGTATAATTTCCAAAATGGGGTCACTTGGGGGGGATTCTGCTCTTTAGCACTTAGGGGGCTCTGTATATGGAGTCCGCAAACTATTCTAGGAAAATCTGTGCTCCTGAAGGCAAATAGCGCTCCATAAATTAAAATTTGCAAATTGCAAAATTTTCAAAATTTTTGCCAAATTTACATTTTTTCACAAATAAACACAAGAAATTTTGAAATTTTTTACCACTATCATAAAGTACAGTATGTCACGAAAAAAACAATCTCAGAATCAGTGGGATCCGTTGAAGCGTTCCAGAGTTAAAGTGACAGTGGTCAGATTTCAAAATGAAGGCCTGGTCATTAACCTACAAGGTGGCTTGGTCTTTAAGGGGTTAATAACCAGGCAAAATTTTTGGAATCTGACCAGTGTCACTTTAAGGCCTCTTTCACACTTCAGTCGTTCGACGTCAGTTGAAATCCGCCAAAGGGTGTAAAAAAACGGTAAATTGGTAAAAACGGATGCAACGGATCAGTTTTGAGATGGATCTGTGATGAATCGAGAAATAGAGGCTGAATATGGCTGGAAAAAGAGAGAGAGAGACCCAAGAATGGGTTTCACCACTGTCTGGCAGAGAAGAACGGATCCGCTGGCGGATTCCACCAAAAACGGATGAAGACAGATCTGCCACCCATAGGCGTCCATTCTACAAATCGCCGGACGCGACGGAACCGTCAAGGTCCGCCTTTTCGACGCACACAAAAAACGTCCCAGTGGACGTTTTCAAAAACCGACGGACGCCAAAATTAGGACGGATCCGTCATTTGATGGATCGAACGGACGCCCATCCATCAAAATCTGTCACTAATGCAACTCAATGGCAAAAAAACGGATCCGCCCAAAAAAAGGGGGATCCATTTTTTTGACGCTTTGACGGATTTTGACTGACGTCGAACGACTGAAGTGTGAAAGAGGACTAAGAGGTAATAATAACTCTGGAACACTTCAATGGATCCCAGTTATTCTGAGATTGCTTTTTGTGACACATTGTACTTGATGTCAGTGGTAACTTTTGGTAGACATGATTTGCGTATGTCTATGAAAATATCGAAAATTTGCCAAAAAAATGAAAATTTAGCAATTTTCAAACTTAAAATTTTTATGCACTTAAATCAGATAGTTATACCACACAAAATAATCAATAAATAACATTTACACATGTCTACTTTACATCAGCACAATTTTTTTTTGTTAGGAGGTTAGAAATGTTCAAAGTTGATCAGTAATTTCTCAATTTTCCAACAAAATTTACAAAACCATTTTTTTAAGGACCATATCACATTTGAAGTGACTTTGAATGATCTATATGACAGAAAATACCCAAAAGTGATACTATTCTAAAAACTGCACCCCTCAAAATCCTCAAAACCACATTCAAGAAGTTTATTTATCTTCAGATGCTTTACAAGAATTAATGGAATGTGGAAGGAAAAAAATGAATATTTGCTATGCCATGTCACGTTTACAGAGCCCCTGATGTGCCTAAATAGTGGAAACCCCCCCACAACTGACCCCATTTTGGAAACTACGCCCCACAAGGATTTTATCCAGAGGTATAGTGAGGATTTTTAACCCAAAGCTACTACACAGAATTTGATAACATTAGGTCTTCATATTAAATACATCGTCATTAGTGTTGAGTGCAAGTGCTCGTTACTCGAGTTTGCATCGTGTTCTTTGGTATGCACAAAGTATTGCTGGTGCTTGAGCGACACTGATGCAAACTCGAGTAGCGAGCACTTGCGCTCAAAACTAGTAGTCATATCATCATCATTTTTTTATCTTTTGAATAAACCCTAAGCCCAACCTTAATCCTAATCCTAGCCCAACCCTAATTCCAAGCCAACCCTAACCCTAGCCGAACCCTAACCCTAGCCCAACCCTAATCTTAAGCCCAACCTTAACCCTAAGTCCAAACCAATCCTTAGCCTAACCCCAACCCTAACTCTAACCCCAATGGTAAGTAATGAAAGAAATACAATTTATAAAATTAAAAAAATTTCATCTGACTTAGGAGATATCACAGGGGGTGATGACATACTAATTATTGGCTTTTAATTACCGTGATAGGGTCTCACAATGATCAAAATTAACTAACAGGAAAAATCCCTGCTTTTGCTAGGTGTCAGCAGGCAGATCTCAACATTTTTTTTCAGGAAGAGCAGGCAGAGAGCCGGGAGACAGAGCTGAGGGACCAGGGGATGGGGGAGGTACCGGGGAAATGGAGGATCTCATTTCTTTCTCCTCTGACATCTATATCATGTCAGAAGATAAAGAAATGTTTTTGATTGCTGCCACACTTTTTTTTTTACATGATCGCCGTTATTCATTGAATAACGGCGATCACGTGATCGGGGAAAAAACAGCCCTGATCATGTTCTCCAGAGTCTTAGCTATCCCCCAGTAGCTGAATCCCCGGAAATGTTCCATGCTGTGGGGCGCTATTCCTTTATTCCTGATTGCCATTGTAAAATGGCAATGAGGGAATAAAGCCCCTTAGCTGACGCCGTTTTAATGTGTATCGGTGGTCGTTAAGGGGTTAATGGCATGCATTAAAACTGACATCATTATTATTTCTATGATTTGATGTGGCGATTATTATTATTTATGGTTTGGTTGGTATACTTTGCCTTATGTTAGGTGTTTCATTGATGTTCATTACTATTTTTTGGCATGTTCAGATACGCTGCTCCCTGCATGTTTTTGGTATATGTCTTATGTGGCACTTTTAATTGTTTTCTCTTTGTGCTCTTATTTTTTGTGATATAAATAAAGATTATTTTCTATTTTTGTACAACGGACCTTATGACTGTTTTTTCTGTGCTATTGGATATTTCTAGATTATGCAGTTTGGTTTAATATAGTCCTTGCGTTTTTTTTCACTTGTTAATTTATTTGATTAACATCAATTTCACATGTGACTGCAATGTGGATCTATTTCTGTTTGTGGCTATGTCTATAATAAACCAGCAGGTGATTTCCTGTGTCTTCCATGGGAAGCAGCTGAGTGAGTCAACCCCTCACACCATATTCATATATATATATGTGTATTGTCTGTTGTGGATTAGCGCTATGGCGACATTTGTAAATTAATATTGTATCCCAAAAGTCACCAATAGAAAATACCTTATTTTAAAAAGATTCTATTCCAGACAAAATCTTGTGCTTCTTCATTTAGTCGAACACGCAGAGCAAAATGTGTCTCCCACCATTGGCTATTAATCTGTGCACGGTGTACTCATTGTTGAGAGGACCACAGGATCCAGATCAACATTATATTTATTCTTTAACCTACAAAGGCTGCAAATTTCATCATGAGAATATTTATAATCCTGCTTATTCTGACAGACATTCGCTGGAGGGGAGAGCATACAAGACAGCAATTTACAGCCAGTTGGTTATAAAGTATTTAATATTATAATTGCTCATTAATATTATGTGTCATGAGTAGTGTTGAGCATTCCGATACCGCAAGTATCGGGTATCGGCCGATATTCGCGTTATCGGAATTCCGATACTTAATTCCGATACTTTTTCAATATCGTATACCGGAATCGGAAGTTCCCATAATTCTTTGAGAGGCAATGTGATGTTAGTCAGCCAATGATGAATCTTATGAAGTGTGGGCACATCCTGTAATGCTGCGGTCATCTTAACTAATGGCATGGCTGTGATTGGCTGCTGAAATGATGTCAGAATGCACTATAAAAGGCGCCGCAGCCATTTTAGCGTCACTGTGCTGTGAACTCAGTAAGGGACAGAACGCTGCTGTGCTGACTCTGAGGGACAGTTAGATATTGCGATTTTGTGTACTACTGTGCTTGAGGCAGGCTAGTTTACCAACCGCTGTGTAAAGCTTCATTTTGCCAGTGTTGTTTTAACAGCTC
Source organism: Oophaga sylvatica (assembly GCA_033576555.1). Lineage (NCBI taxonomy): Eukaryota > Metazoa > Chordata > Amphibia > Anura > Dendrobatidae > Oophaga > Oophaga sylvatica. The sequence goes on along the minus strand of JARQOD010000003.1, from coordinate 472,660,547 downwards.
TGTGCAAGGTGTGTGTGTGACAGTGCAGGTGACGCTGCAGTTTGCTCTGCATCCACCGCTGTTTGTAGGCATCTGCACGTGTCACTGACTCTTTTTTTTTTTTATTTTATTTAGTGGAATTGGTGCAGCTCCATGATATTAGAAAAAAATCAAATCTATTAGTGTGACGTGCTTCCATCCGTATACAATACATTGGTTGCAAACACTATAGAAGTACACAAAGGAGCTTTTCACAGATAGTGAATAGTTGTGTTTCAGTGTTCACTGCAGTCTGTGAGGTTTTGATTTTTTGAGTGCAGATCACGCTCCAGTTAGTTCTTCAACCACTGCTGGTTGTAGTCTGCTGAGCGTGTGTCACTGCCTCATCCTTCACATTTTTCTCTAATTGGTGCTGCTCCATTTTAGTGGAAAAAAATCTAATCTATTAGTGTGACGCGCTTCCATCCGTATACAATACATTGGTTGCAAACACTATAGAAGTACACAAAGGGGCCTTTAACAGCTACAGAACAGTTGTGTTTCAGTGTTCACTGTAGTCTGTGAGCTTTTCATTTTGTGAGTGCAGATTACGCTCCAGTTTGTACTTCAACCACTGCCGGTTGTAGTCTGCTGAGCGTGTGTCACTGCCTCATCCTTCACATTTTTCTCTAATTGGTGCTGCTCCATTTTAGTGGAAAAAAATCTAATCTATTAGTGTGACGCGCTTCCATCCGTATACAATACATTGGTTGCAAACACTATAGAAGTACACAAAGGAGCTTTTCACAGATAGTGAATAGTTGTGTTTCAGTGTTCACTGCAGTCTGTGAGGTTTTGATTTTTTGAGTGCAGATCACGCTCCAGTTAGTTCTTCAACCACTGCTGGTTGTAGTCTGCTGAGCGTGTGTCACTGCCTCATCCTTCACATTTTTCTCTAATTGGTGCTGCTCCATTTTAGTGGAAAAAAATCTAATCTATTAGTGTGACGCGCTTCCATCCGTATACAATACATTGGTTGCAAACACTATAGAAGTACACAAAGGGGCCTTTAACAGCTACAGAACAGTTGTGTTTCAGTGTTCACTGTAGTCTGTGAGCTTTTCATTTTGTGAGTGCAGATTACGCTCCAGTTTGTACTTCAACCACTGCCGGTTGTAGTCTGCTGAGCGTGTGTCACTGCCTCATCCTTCATTTTTCTCTAATTGGTGCTGCTCCATTTTAGTGGAAAAAAATCTAATCTATTAGTGTGACGCGCTTCCATCCGTATACAATACATTGGTTGCAAACACTATAGAAGTACACAAAGGGGCCTTTCACAGATACTGAACAGTTGTCTGCAGGGTTCACTGTAGTCTGTGAGGAATAACCACACTTAGGCCTTAACTTTTCTGACTTTCTTTATCAATCTACCAAGATGAAGAAGTCAGTGAGTAAGGCACGTGGTCGTGGTCGAGGCCGTGGATTTGCAGCAGGGAGAGGACGTGGGGATTCTGTGGCTGCTGCCGCACCCAGTGACACAGCATCCACCAGTTTTCCCCGTGAGCGTTCCTTTATGCGCACTTTTGTAGGAGCTCAGCGTACCCCCCTGCTGCGTGAAGAACAAATTGAAGCCGTTGTTGGTTGGATGGCAGCCAATGCATCGACTTCAATAGCTTCCACCTCCTCTCAGGACCACAGCACTGTTGAACAACCATCAGTCTCTTCACCGCCTGCCAAATTGCCCAGGCAGTCAGAGAGCTCTGTACAGGAGCCAGCTGAGTCTCTGCTTCTGTTCTCAGAATCTGTTGGCTTGGAAACAGGGGCCCAGCCAAGCAGCATTCTGGAATGTGAAGAAGAGGCAGTATGCAGTGATGCGCAACAGCTGTGTCTCTCTGAATCTGAAGAGGCGGGTGAGCCAGTGCCGATGGTCAGCACACCGCAGAACGCATCTGATGATGATGAGACTCAGTTGCCAGTTTCTGTTGAGCATGGTGCTGGCCAGACCACCCAACAACAGCAGGTGTTGGAAGAGGGTAGTGGTGGAGATGATGAGGTCCAAGACCCAACATGGCGTGAGGAACAGGAAGGTGGTGGGAGCAGCTCTGAGGAAGAGATTGCACCAACGGTCCAAACAGTAGGGAGAGGTAGGCTGCAGACTCGCTTGCCTGTAGCCTCCAGTTTGGCACCCGTTCGGAGCAGTTCTCTTACAATAGCCAAACCGGGCGCTCCCAGGACTTGCTCTGCGTGGTCCTTTTTTGATACAGTTGCAGATGATATTTGCTATGTAAAATGCAAGCTGTGTAATCAAAAAATTAAAAGAGGTAAAAGTGTCAGTAACCTTAATACAACAAATATGTGGAAACATGTGCGGTCAAAGCACTTTGTTGAGTTACAAAGACACACTGGAGATGTAGGCCAACCTACAGCAGCACCTACATCTTCAGCTCCTGTTGGAGCCGAAGCCTCCAGTTCACACACAGCTGGTTCGGCTTCCTCAAAGGATCGCCATGGAAGAACCTCTGTCACTGTTGTCCAGAGACACAGTGTTATTCCACCCACAGCTGCAAGTTCCCTGTCATCCTCACACACCCAGGCCACAAAACAGCCATCGGTAGCACAGGCATGGGATAAAAGACGGCCATACTCGGCAAACCATCCACGAGCACAGGCTCTGAATGCTGGCATTGCAAAACTCCTGTCCCTTGAAATGCTGTCATTCAGGCTGGTGGAGACTGACAGTTTCCGTGAATTAATGGCATTGGCAGTCCCACAATACAATGTGCCCAGCCGATTTTATTTCAGCAGGCAAGCCGTCCCTGGTCTGCAAAAGCATGTTGAGGCAAAAATTAAACATGCGCTACTAAACGCCGTCAGTAGCAAGGTCCACCTGACCACCGATGCGTGGACCAGTACCCATGGCCAGGGACGATACCTTTCACTCACTGCCCATTGGGTGAATGTTGTGGAGCCGGATACAGATCTTGCGAGTGGCGCTGTACGTGTTCTGCCAACTCCAAGGATTGCCGGAATCAAGTCTGTCCACATTGACTCCTCCTCCTACTCCAGTTCCTCAGAATCATCGCTGCAGGAGCCGTCACGGTCTACCTCCACATGGACCCGTGGACGCTTACCTGATGCGACCGATATGAGCACAGCCGTGGCCAAACGGCAACAGGCCGTTCTGAAATTAATTCCCATGGGGAATCGAAGCCACACAGCGCAGGAGGTCTGGAATGCCATCAAGCAGGAGAGCGACGTGTGGTTTTTGCCAGCGAATCTCCAGCCAGGCTTGGTAGTGTGTGACAATGGCCGAAATCTGGTGGCAGCTCTGGGCCTTGGCAACCTCACTCACATACCATGTATGGCACATGTGCTCAACTTGGTCGTGCAGAGTTTTTTGAGGGACTATCCGGATCTTGATGCACTGCTGCACAAGGTCCGCCTAGAGTGCGCTCACTTGCGACGTTCCAGCATGGCCAGATCGCGCATTGCAGCTCTGCAACGCAGATTGCGCCTTCCTGAACATCGCATCATATGTGACGTATCCACCAGGTGGAATTCAACGTTACATATGTTGGAGCGGTTGTGTGAGCAGCAGCCAGCAGTTATGGAGTATCAGCTGCATCAGGCGCAATCAACACGCAATTTGCGCCGTCCACACTTCACCATTAATGAGTGGGCCACTATGAAGGACATGTGCCACGTTTTGCGTGCGTTTGATGAGTCAACGCGGATGGCGAGTGCAGATGATGCACTAGTCAGCCTGACTGTCCCCCTTATCTGCCTGCTTCAAAAAACACTGCAAGCAATAAGGGATGAGGTTTTGGAAGAGGTGGAGGATGAGGAGTCACAAATTCCATCACCTTCTGGAAAGTCAGCGCAACGTGGTTCCTCACAAAGGGCTGGGCAGGGCTCACTTTGTGAGGAGGATGAGGAGGAGGAGTCAATGGAGGAGGAAGACATCGCTCCAGAGGGAGGTACACAACGCTCTAGTCAGTATGTAGAGCGAGGGTGGGGTGATGCAGAGCAGGCAGAGATAACGCCTCTTGCAGAGGACAGCGTTTCTTTGCCAGTTGGGAGTCTGCAGCACATGGTTGATTTCATGCTGCAGTGCCTAAGAAACGACCGCCGCATCGCCCACATTCTCACGACGTCTGATTATTGGGTGTACACCCTCCTAGACCCTCGCTACCGGGACAACGTCAAAAGCCTCATCACACCGTTGAACCGGGAGCGTAAAATGCGGGAGTACCAAGACACACTGGTGCAATCCCTAATGTTCTACCTTACTGCCGAGAGCACTGCTGCTGCTACTGCTTTACAAAGCAGCTCTGTGCGTCGAGGCAGTGTAGAGAGCTCTGCAACAAGAGGGAGCACACGCAGTGCCTCTGCACAGGGAAAGACCAGTATGTTAAAAATGTGGCAAAGTTTTGTGGCAGCGCCACAAATGTCTACACCATCCGAGAGGGCTCCAGTCAGCGGGAGGCAACGTATCCGTCAGATGGTGACAGACTACTTGGCTTTGCCTCTCAGTGTACTCCCAGATGGCTCTTCCCCATTCAAGTTTTGGGTCTCTAAGCTGGATACATGGCCAGAGCTTAGCCAGTATGCATTGGAGGTGCTGGCTTGCCCTGCTGCCAGTGTATTATCGGAGCGCGTCTTTAGTGCTGCAGGTGGTGTACTAACAGACCGTCGCATGCGACTATCCTCCGATAATGTAGACCGGCTTACTTTTCTGAAAATGAACAAGGCATGGATCTCGGCAGAATTTGTCTGTCCGTTTTCAGATTAAATAACTGGTTCGCAACGTTATCCATGTCTCCTGTTATGTTCATCTTTCTACCACCTGAACTCTACTCCTGGGCTCCAACACTGCCAGTTGCTGCTCAGAAGTGTCGTGTCCACAGAACAAAACACAAGCTCTACTGTTAGTGGGGTTCAGTAACGCCAGCTGTTCCCCTGCTGTGTCAACGGCAAGAAGTGTCCTGTTCCCGACACATGGACAGAAAAACACATGACCAACATGCTCCAAATAGGGAAGAGCCGTCACCTGCTTGTTATGCTGAAAACATGAAATTGTGAAGTTTTGCAGGCCTAGAATGATAAATTTTTATGACAAATATGGACAAATAATAATTTGTCATCACAGCGCATATCTGCACATGTCTATTAGAAATGGTAACAAAAATAAAACATAGTCTACTCTTCACATTTTGAAATTAATGCATAAAAGTACATTTCAGACTTATGAATTAATGCTTTTTAAGGAACTTTATCTGTACCTGTAAGATAATGCACTCAATGGATGTACGAATCATTAAATCCTCATCATCATCATCACGAGTTTTATTTATGACAGACATTATAAAATACACATACTGATGCCAACTGTAACTTCAAACACCATATATGAAATGGCCAGCATGTAAACATGGTAATAATGTCCAATAATAAATTATTACATCTAGAAAGTGCATCATGCATACTGACAATAGGTAGTTATACCTGCAAGTGCTGTTGAAACAACCACAAGAGATATAAATTAATACTGGTATATAGGTATCACAGTGCATAGTTACTCATGGACAATGTTGATGTAATACTGTATCTCAATTAAGTCAGCGTCAACCATTAGGCTTGTTAGTCTTGTACATTGTTTAAAGAGGGAACGTAATTTTTTGGTTTGTCATAGGTGGAGTATTACACATTAAATTATTACTGCTGTATTTTTTTTTTGCGTCCCTAGTGCGCAATAACGCAGCCTAACCTCACATTTGATAGTCAGCTAATTGCCACACGCTACCCTACCCTACGCGTGACAGTAGGAAGGTAGTGTTGACGGATAAAGCTTTGCGCAACCAGACATTCTTTTACCCTCTTCAACACTCTACAAGCAAAAAATACATGATTTCAGCCGCAGACTTTATTGAAGTACAGTATAACATCGGCATTACCCATCAGAGGCTGTCCACTGTCTGATACAGACATAGAATATACCTTTGCTATCCGTAGCCTTTGTTTCACCTACACTTGCAGGCACACACTTAAATTGTGACAAACAATGCCTAATGTTTTTTTAAATGGTTATTTTTTATTGTACATTATTGTGTCATCAATCACATTGATGAGTCCATGCTGGACATGTCATACATGCTATAGAAAGTTACGATTTTATGAACTTAAATAATTGAAATGTCTGTGACTGTCACATAAAATTTGCGATGATGATGATGAGTGACTATTACAAAATCCATTGTCTTCACTATGTTATGGTTTAACATAGCGTTCCTTAAGCATTATTCATAAAAAAAAAATTGACTTTTATTCTTAAATTTACAACACTATATTTTGTTACCAATTTTTTGGGTGTTGTGTTGTTCCATTTATTTTTGGCATGTGCATATATGCGTTTATATTTGTATTTTCTTTATTTTTCCTTCTTGAAATTAGAAAACAATGTGTATCTTTGTACCGTGTTAGCCAGTAGATAGAAAAATATTTAGACTTCAGAGTCAGCAGTGGTTGATACCTTTTAATGGATAACTGAAAAGATGGAAACAAATTGCAAGCTTTCAAGGCTACTCACGTCTCTTCATCAGGGAAAGACTAACTAAAAAAATTAAGCATCACATTATTTCTATACACAACAGGACACAGGAATAGTGCAATAGGTAAGACAAGTAAGTGACGTGTATCAGAACTGTCATTATCTCACAGGGATGAACATAAATATTGGAACAGTTCCTACATAAGGATAGAAAGTTTGATTGCCCTCTCATTGGCGTATTTTTTTGGGTTTTCATGACCCTGCAAGGGCATAGACGCAGATTCCTTAATTGATATAGAATGACATAAATCCATGTGATCTATTCATTCCATCACTAACAGTGTCAAAGGTCATGATGAGCTTATATTCTGAAACCTTTGTACGTTTCTCATATTTGAAGTTATATTTTAATACCAGTAATTCCATATCCATGATGCTATGACCGGGCATACAAAAGTCTTTTGCCACAGGTAAATTCATTAATTTATCTGTGATTGTGTGGCGCTGATAATTCATCCTTGTTCTCCTTTTTGTTGCCGGTCTCCCCTCACTTGTCCCTCCCTCACTTGTCTTAGCTATTCCTGTGTCCTGTTGTGTGTAGAAATATGTGATTCTTCATTTTTTGGCTTTACTCTTAGCCTGATGAAGACACCTGAGTAGTCTCGAAAGCTTTGAATTTGTTACCATATTTTCAGTTAGCCATTAAACGTTATCAACCACAGAGGACTGTCAAGTATAAATATTTTTCTATTCTTGTAATTGAAATTTATCATTTTATTGTTGTAGTAAAACTTCATTTATTCTTGTTTGAAGTACATACATTTGCAATGGCCACGTAACAAGGCAATAACTCAATATTTTATGCCTACACCCTCCTTGACCCTGGGCTTCAACAGCGCCAGTTGCTGCTCAGAAGTGTTAGTGCACAGATGAAAACAATCGCTGATGTGTTTGTGGGGTTCAGTAACGCCTGCTGTTCCCCTGCTGTGTGTCTGGCAAAAATTACTGCTGCTAACTACAACTTCAACTTCAAACGTCTCATACTAGGCCTCTGCCTACACCCTCCTTGACCCTGGGCTTAAACAGCGCCAGTTGCTGCTCAAAAGTGTTAGATGCACAGATGAAAACAATCGCTGATGTGTTTGTGGGGTTCAGTAACGCCTGTGTTCCCCTGCTGTGTGTTCTGGCAAAAATTACTGCTGCAACTACAACTTCAACTTAAAAACGTCTCATACTAGGCCTCTGCCTACACCCCCTTGACCTGGGGCTTCAACAGCGCCGGTTGCTGCTCAGAAGTGTTAGATGCACAGATGAAAAAACGCTGATGTGTTTGTGGGGTTCAGTAACCCCTGTGTTCCCTGCTGTGTGTCTGGCAAAAATTACTGCTGCTAACTACAACTTCAACTTCAAACGTTCATACTAGGCCTCTGCCTACACCTCCTTGACCCTGGGCTTTAAACAGCGCCATTTTGCTGCTCAAGTTTTAGATGCACAGATGAAAAAAATCGTGATGTTTGTGGGGTTCAGTAACGCCTGCTGTTCCCTGCTGTGTGTCTGGCAAAAATTATGCTGCTAACTACAACTTCAACTTCAAAGTCTCATACTAGGCCTCTGCCTACACCCTCCTTGACCCTGTGCTTCAACAGCGCCAGTTGCTGCTCAAAAGTGTTAGTGCACAGATAAAAAACAATCGCTGATGTGTTTGTGGGGTTCAGTAACGCCTGCTGTTCCCCGCTGTGTGTCTGGCAAAAATTACTGCTGTAACTACAACTTCAACTTCAAAGGGTCTCATACTAGGCCTCTCCCCTACACCCTCCTTCCCCCGGGGCTTCAACAGCGGCCAGTTGCTGCTCAGAAGTGTTTAGTGCACAGATGAAAACAATCGCTGATGTGTTTGTGGGGTTCAGAACCCTGCTGTTCCCCTGCTTTTGTGTCCGGCAAAAAAGCTAGCTCCCAATTCATGGTGAAAAAAAAAATTACATCTCAAAGTGTCTAGTGCTACACATAGATATGAGGCTACCCCATGATTTCTAAGCTTTTAAACATTTGAAACGTAAACTTTCAAACCATAAAAATGATTTGTCTTTGTCACAAATCTGTAACAAAATAATTGTGACATATTATTACAGATATGCACATGTCGAAACAAATGCAAACACAAAAGCCTACTTATGTTATAGGTTTACTGATGGTCAACCTTGTCACCCATAGCTTAGACAAATCCAACTCACATCATGATGACTCAAATACTGCAATGTTGGAAGTGCATAATGTGGGTTGAACTTTGACAACTGCTGCAGTGCGAAGGTTATACTTCAGTGTTCTTGCCTTTGAAATAAAAGCATAAAAGTAAATTTAATACCCAAATTTTGATTAAGGGACGTGATGTTACACCTGTAATATTGTGAAAAACAATGTGTAGGAATAGTCCTCTTCAACTTTACTTATATTTGTGTCATTTTAAAAATACATATTTGATTAGAAAGTTAACAGCCCATATCATAAAGGTCCTTCATTTTAAACATGTAATCGCTAAACAAAATCATGCATTACCTTGGTAAAGTAAATTTAGTGCATAGTCACAATAGAAAAATATATCCCTGTAAGTGGTGCTGAAAGAACGCAACTGATAAAATAGGTGAATGATATCTATTTATCAGACTGAATAGCGACACTGTACAATGTGATAAATACTGTACCTTAACAAAACAGCTGTTTTAAACCCCTCACACGCATTTTTCTTGTAGCTTGTATGTAAAGGGCACATGCGTGTATGTTTCATCTAGGTGCATGTTTACTGAGTAAAGCGGGTATGACACGCCTTTGTGTTGTGGGTATGCTTGCGAGATAAACGATGCGCACCGTGAATGTTGTCTGGTCATAAACGCACGAGCTCCAATCCCAAAACGCTCACAGCGGGAAACCAGTCTGTGCGTCCAAAAAAGGCGCAAGCTACATGCACGTCCCTTTTTAAAGTATATAAAAAAAAGGATGTAGTAGTAACGCACACTTTATTGAGGTACAGTATTACATCGCCATTCACCATCTGTGGCTATGCATTCTCATAATATTATATCCGTTGTCATGCTTGCAAGTCCACAGTCAGGCATAAATGCTTTTTCACTATGCACTTTTAAGGTTTTTTGTTATATAAATAAATTGGAAACATATTACAGTATTACTGATGGAATTTTAGATATTTTTAAAACTTTTAGTGTATTATTCAGCAAATGAAAATGGTGTACATACTGTTACTACCCATCTTTAAATGGATTCTGTATGTACTTGTTGCTTTTTTTTAAAAAACCGTATAGCAGATTATTTAACCGATTTTTTTGTGGTTTGCATGCTTTTCAACATGTTAATGTATGCGTTTATGTTTGTAATTTTAATTTACATATATTTTTAAGTTAAATCATCTCTTTGGTACTAAAGGTTTATTTTCTTGTTTGAGTATGACATTTAATTTACACGTAACAAGGAAAATTTGATCTAGTATTTAAACATCCCCCTTGACCCTGGGCTCCAACACCGCCAGTTGTTGCTGGGAAAGTGCTGTTAGCACAGTGAAAAACTTGCTCCTGTGTTACTGGGGTTCAGTAATGTCAGCTGTTCCCCTGCTGTGTGAACGGCAAAAAGTCATGCTGCCTCCACCATGTTCTTCTCATCTGGGTTACAACACCGCCAGTTGTTTCTCGGAAGTGCTGTTAGCACAGTGAACACTTGCTCCCGTGTTACTGGGGTTCAGTAATGTCAGCTGTTCCCCTGCTGTGTGAACGGCAAAAAGTCCTGCTGCCTCCACATGTTCTCTTCTCATCCTGGGTTACAACACCGCCAGTTGTTTCTCGGAAGTGCTGTTAGCACAGTCTACACTTGCTCCTGTGTTACTGGGGTTCAGTAATGTCAGCTGTTCCCTGCTGTGTGAACGGCAAAAAGTCCTGCTGCCTCCACCTGTTCTCTTCTCATCCCTGGGTTACAACACCGCCAGTTGTTTCTCGGAAGTGCTGTTGCCAGTTACACTTGCTCTGTGTTATGGGGTTCCGTAATGTCAGTGTTCCCTGCTGTGTGAACGGCAAAAAGTCTGCTGCCTCCACCTGTTCTTTCTCATCCCTCCCTGGGTTACAACACCGCCAGTTGTTTCTCGGAAGTGCTGTTAGCACAGTTACACTTGCTCCCGTGTTACTGGGGTTCAGTAATGTCAGCTGTTCCCTGCTGTGTGAACGGCAAAAAGTCCTGCTGCTCCCCTGTTCTTTCTCATCCCTGGGTTACAACACCGCCAGTTGTTTCTCGGAAGTGCTGTTAGCACAGTCTACACTTGCTCCTGTGTTACTGGGGTTCAGTAATGTCAGCTGTTCCCTGCTGTGTGAACGGCAAAAAGTCCTGCTGCCTCCACCTGTTCTCTTCTCATCCCTGGGTTACAACACCGCCAGTTGTTTCTCGGAAGTGCTGTTAGCACGTCTACACTTGCTCCTGTGTTACTGGGGTTCAGTAATGTCAGCTGTTCCCTGTGTGTGAACGGCAAAAAGTCTGCTGCTCACTGTTTCTTCTCATCCTGTTACAACACGCAGTTGTTTTCGGAAGTGTGTTAGCACATAACTTGCTCCGTGTAGGGGTTCAGTATGTAGCTGTTCCTGCTGGTGAACGGCAAAAGTTGTGCTCCACTGTTCTCTTCTCATCCTGGGTTACCACCGCCAGTTGTTTTCGGAAGTCTGTTCACAGTAACATTGCTCGGTTACTGGGGTCAGTAATGTCAGTGTTGTGTACGCAAATCCTGTGCCTCCACCATGTTCTCTTCTCATCCTGGGTTACAACACCGCAGTTGTCGAAGTGTGTTAGCACAGTTACACTTGTCGTGTTATGGGGTTCAGTAATGTCACTGTTCCCCTGCTGTGTGAACGGCAAAAGTCTGCTGCCTCCCCTGTCTTTCTCATCCTGGGTTACAACACGCCAGTTGTTTTCGGAAGTGCTGTTAGCACAGTTACATGCCGTGTTACTGGGGTTCAGTATGTCAGCTGTTCCCTGTGTGTGAACGCAAAAAGTCCTGCTGCCCACATGTTTCTTTCATCTGGGTTACAAACGCCAGTTGTTTCTGGAAGTGCTGTTAGCACAGTTACATTGCTCTTGTTATGGGGTTCAGTAATGTCAGCTGTTCCCTGCTGTGTGAACGGCAAAAGTCCTGCTGCTCCCCTGTTCTTTCTATCCTGGGTTACACACCCCAGTTGTTTTCGGAAGTGCTGTTAGCACAGTCTACACTTGCTCTGTGTTACTGGGGTTCAGTAATTCAGGTTCTGCTGTGTGAACGGCAAAAGTCCTGCTGCCTCCACCTGTTCTTTCTCATCCTGGGTTACAACACCGCAGTTGTTTTCGAAGTGCTGTAGCACAGTCTCACTTGCTCCGTGTTACTGGGTTCAGTAATGTCAGCTGTTCCTGCTGTGTGAACGGCAAAGTCCTGCTGCTCCACCATGTTCTTTCTCATCCTGGGTTACAACAGCAGTTGTTTCTGGAAGTGTGTTAGCACAGTCTAACTTGTCCTGTGTTAAACTCGCGGGCCCCCGTTTGCATGGCTTTTCCCTCTGTTGACCCCGGCCAACAGTCAGCTGGTCCTCGTTACTTTCATTGGCTCTTGTACCTTCTGCTACCCATCCGGGTTCCAGTACCGTCAGCTGGTTCTCCGCAGTGCCTTTGGCCTAGGTGCCTCCATGTCGGTATCCGAGTTCCAGCAACGTCTGCTGGTCCTTGGTAGTGCTTTGGAGCACAGGTACCTCCTGCTTAGTAACCGGTCCCAGTAACGTCAGCTGGTCCTCGGTTGTGCCATTGGCTCTTTTCCTTCTGCTGACCTCCGGGTTCCAGCACAGTCAGCTGGTCCTCGTTACTTTCATTGGCTCTTGTACCTTCTGCTACCCATCCGGGTTCCAGTACCGTCAGCTGGTTCTCCGCAGTGCCTTTGGCCTAGGTGCCTCCATGTCGGTATCCGAGTTCCAGCAACGTCTGCTGGTCCTTGGTAGTGCTTTGGAGCACAGGTACCTCCTGCTTAGTAACCCTGTCCCAGTAACGTCAGCTGGTCCTCGGTTGTGCCATTGGCTCTTTTCCTTCTGCTGACCCTCCGGGTTCCAGCACAGTCAGCTGGTCCTCGTTACTTTCATTGGCTCTTGTACCTTCTGCTACCCATCCGGGTTCCAGTACCGTCAGCTGGTTCTCCGCAGTGCCTTTGGCCTAGGTGCCTCCATGTCGGTATCCGAGTTCCAGCAACGTCTGCTGGTCCTTGGTAGTGCTTTGGAGCACAGGTACCTCCTGCTTAGTAACCCTGTCCCAGTAACGTCAGCTGGTCCTCGGTTGTGCCATTGGCTCTTTTCCTTCTGCTGACCCTCCGGGTTCCAGCACAGTCAGCTGGTCCTCGTTACTTCCATTGGCTTTTGTACCATCACCAACAGGACAAAGAAGGTTAAGACAAACTACAAGATACAGAACAAGAGACAGAAGAACAATAAGCAGAAGATCAAAAAGCAGAAGAACATTAAGTATAAGACCAAAATGAAGAGCAAAATATATGCTCTAAATTCTAAGCAGAAGAAGACTAAGCAGTGTATGGGGGTGAGTCCGTTCCTCCTCGTGGTGCCCCTGGAAAATGCCTGATGCTGCTGCAGGCTAAACTGAACGCGGACAAATACTGTTGTAATTAAAATCTTTCGTGACAGCAAGAACGGAAGGATGAAAATTCAGAGTTTTACAGATTACAAGTACAGGAATGTCTGTCACAAATAAGAATATGATGAAAGGGAAATGAATAGGAAGAAGATGAAGAAGTAGAATATGAAGAATAATAACTGTTTAATAAGAACAATATAAGTAATGTTAACAAAAAGATGAATAGCAAGAAGTTTTAGAAGATTAAGAAGGTGAAGATGAAGAATAATTTGATGAGAAAGATGATGCTGCTGAAGATTATGAAGGAGAAAGTGTGTGAAAAGTTAAAAAGGTGAAGACCATGGAAGTTGTGAAACAGACATATTTGACAAAATAGAAAAAAGGTTAACAACATTGTGAATTTCTTCGTCAATCCGAACGTATTTCCTAAAAAAAAAAATTAATGCTATTTCCATTGGATTGGGTTAAACATCTATGCCTTTAATGTCTCCTCAACCTCCCCCAATACATTCTACATTACTCTTTGTTGTTTTCCTTCATGTACAATTAACCTACAAGGCAAGAATGGGTTTTTTTTATTTCGATATTTTGTTCCCATAGACTTACATGGGACTTCCGGTATCGGTATCGGGTATCGCCGATATTTTTTGTGTATCGGCGATACCATTCCGATTCCGATACTTTTGGATATCGGAAAGTATCGCTCAACTCTACTCTGACTAGAGTTGAGCGATACTTTCCGATAATCCAAAAGTATCGGAATCGGAAATGGTATCGCCGATACACAAAAAATATCGGCGATACCCGATACCGATACCGGAAGTCCCATGTAAGTCTATGGGAACAAAATATCGAAATAAAAAAAACCCATTCTTGCCTTGTAGGTTAATTGTACATGAAGGAAAACAACAAAGAGTAATGTAGAATGTATTGGGGGAGGTTGAGGAGACATTAAAGGCATAGATGTTTAAACCCAATCCAATGGAATAGCATTAATTTTTTTTTTTTAGGAAATACGTTCGGATTGACGAAGAAATTCACAATGTTGTTTAACCTTTTTTCTATTTTGTCAAATATGTCTGTTTCACAACTTCCATGGTCTTCACCTTTTTAACTTTTCACACACTTTCTCCTTCATAATCTTCAGCAGCATCATCTTTCTCATCAAATTATTCTTCATCTTCACCTTCTTAATCTTCTAAAACTTCTTGCTATTCATCTTTTTGTTAACATTACTTATATTGTTCTTATTAAACAGTTATTATTCTTCATATTCTACTTCTTCATCTTCTTCCTATTCATCCTTTTCATCATATTCTTATTTGTGACAGACATTCCTGTACTTGTAATCTGTAAAACTCTGAATTTTCATCCTTCCGTTCTTGCTGTCACGAAAGATTTTAATTACAACAGTATTTGTCCGCGTTCAGTTTAGCCTGCAGCAGCATCAGGCATTTTCCAGGGGCACCACGAGGAGGAACGGACTCACCCCATACACTGCTTAGTCTTCTTCTGCTTAGAATTTAGGCATTTTTTCTCTTTTTTTTTTGGTTTATACTTAATGTTCTTCTGTTTTTTGTTTTCTGCTTTTGTTCTTTGTCTCTTGTTCTGTATTTGTGTTTTTTTAACCCTTCTTTGTCCTTTTTGGTGATGGTAAAAACCCAAGGGAAAGAAACGAGGACCAGCTGCTGTGCGGGAAACCCCGGAGGGTCAGCAAAAAAAAGGGGAAAGGGGGGGTTTATGGGGGGGGGAGGGGAAGGGAACGATTCGGGGGGGGGGGAGGGGGGAGACAAATGGGAAGGGGTGAGAAAAGAGAAAAAGTGACTGTGCTGGAACCCCGGAGGGTCAGCGAAGGAAAAGAGCAAAGGCACAAACCCAGGACCAGCTGGTTTCTGGGACACGGTTCTAAGCGGAGGTACCCGTGCTCAAAGCACTTCCCAAAGGGCCGCAGACGTTGCTGGAAATCGGGATACCCAAATGGGGCCCCAGGCCCAAAGGCATGCGGGAACCAGCTGACGGTACTGGAACCCCGGGTGGGGAGCAGAAGGTACCCATGGGGAAATTTAAAATTGAGGCAGCAGGACTGTTTGCCCTTCACAGCAGGGGAACACTGACATTACTGAACCCCAGTAACACAGGAGCAAGTTAGACTGTGCTAACGCACTTTCCCAGAAACAAGGGGTTTGTAACCAGGGATGAGAAGGAACAGGGGAGGCAGCAGGTTTTGCCCTTCACACAGCAGGGGGAAAAGTGACATTACTGAACCCCAGTAAAAACGGGGGCAAGTGTAGACTGTGCTACAGCATTCCGAAAAAACAATGGCGGTGTTTTAAAACCCGGGTGAGAAGAGAAAATTTGGGGGAGGCGCGGATGTTTGCGTTCACACAGCAGGGGAACAGCTGACATTACTGAACCCCGTAACACAGGAGCAAATGTTTAAAATGTGCTAACGCACTTCGGAAACAATGGCGGTGTTTTTAACCCCAGGGATGAGAAGAGAACTGGTGGGGGGAAGGGATTTTTGCCGTTCAACAGGGGGAAAACGTGCATTCTAAACCCCCCGTAACAAGGAGCAAGTGTAGCTGTGCTAAAGACTCCAGAAACACTGGCGGTTTTTGGAAAACCCGGGATGAGAAGAGAAAGGTGGAGGCAGCAGGACTGTTTGCCGTTCACACAGCGGGGAAACTGACATTAGGAACCCAGTAACACGGGAGAAAAGGTGACTGTGCAAACAGCATTTCCCGAGAAAAAATGGGGTTTTGTTGTAACCCGGGGATGAGAAGGGGAACAGGGTGGAGGCAGCGGATTTTTTGCGTTAACACGGGGAACAGCTGAATTATGCCCCCATTTAAAACCGGAGAAGTTTTGACTGTGTAACAGCCCCCCCCCCGAGAAAAACTGGGGGTGTTGTAACCCGGGGATGAGAAGAGAACATGGTGGAGCAGCGGACTGTTTGCTTTCACACGCAGGGGAACAGTGAATTTGAACCCCAGTACACGGGAGCAAGTGTGACTGTGCTAACAGCATTCGGAAACAACTGGGGGTTTGTTGTACCCGGGGTGAGAAGGAACAGGTGGAGCAGCAGGACTTTTTGCCTTTTCCACGCAGGGGAACAGCTGAATTACTGCCCCCCCGTAAACACGGGAGCAATTGTAGACTGTGCTAAACGCACTTCCGAGAAAAAAAACTGGCGGGTTGTAACCCAGGGAGAAGAGAAAGGGGGGAGGACAGGGGACTTTTGCGTTCAACAGCGGGGGAAACAGCTGCATTACTGAACCCCAGTAACACGGAGAAAAGTGATAACTGTGCAAACAGCCCTTCGGGAAACAAATGGGGGGTTGTTGAAAAACCCGGGGAGAGAAGAAAAGGGGGTGGGGGAGCGGATTTTTGCCGTTACACAGAGGGGAACAGCTGACATAGAACCCCAGAAACCGGGAGCAAGGTAGACGTGCTAACACCCTTCCCCGAAAAAAACAATGGGGGTGTTGAAACCCCCGGGGGGAAAAGAGAAAGGGGGAGGCAGCAGGACTTTTTGCCGTTCACCAGCGGGGGAAACGCTGAATTTACTAAACCCCCGAAAACACAGGGAAAGTGTAGCTTGTAAAGCACTTCGAAAAAACAACTGGCGGTTTTTGAAACCCGGGATGAAAAGAGAACAGGGTGGAGCAGCAGGACTTTTTCCCGTTCAACAGCAGGGGCGCGCATTCTGAACCCCCGTAACACGGGAGAAAGTGTGGGGACTTTTAACACATTTCCCAAGAAAAAACTGGGGTTTTGACCGGGGTGAAAAGGGAAAAACATGGTGGGGCAGCAGACGTTTCCCGTTACACGCAGGGGAACAGTAATTACTAAACCCCCAGTAAACGGAGCAAGTGTTGCTGTGCTAAAGCACTTCGAGAAAAACTGGGGGGTTTTGTACCCGGGGATGAAAAAAGAAAAACGGGGGGAGGCGCGGATTTTTTTTTTGGTTCAAGGGGGGAAACAGTGACATTATGAACCCCCGGGTAACACGGAGAAAGGTTGACTGTGCTAAAGCATTCCGAGAAAAAGGGCGGTGTTGTTTAAAAGGCAGGGATGGAAGAGAACGGGTGGAGGAGAGGACTTTTTTGCCTTCCACAGCGGGGAAACAGCTGACATTATGAACCCCATTTAAAGGGAGCTGTTTTACTGTGAAACGACTTCCAGAAACAACTGGGGTTTTGGAGCCCGGGTCAAGGAGGATTTTTAAATACAGATCAAGTTTTTTCCTTGTTACGGCAATTAAAAAGTCTATCCCCCCAAAAAAGAGAAATAAACTTTAGTCCATAAGTGTGATTTTACTTTAAAAAATTATGTAAATTAAAAATTTCAAAATAAACGCATACATTAACATGTTGAAAGCAATTTCAAAACCCCAAAAAAAAACGGTTAAAAAATCTGTTTTCGGTTTTAAATAAAGCATTAAGTAAAATCTGAACCATTAAGATGGATAAGTTAAAAGTATGTCCATTTTTATTTGCTGTTTTTATCACTAAAAAAGTTTTTTAAAAAATTTAAAATTTCCTCAGTAATACTGATAATATGTGCCAATCTTTATATAACAAAAAAAACCCTTTAAAAAGTGCATAGTGGAAAAAAGATTATGCCTGACGTGGCTTGCAAGATGACAAGGATAGATAAAGGTATATATAGTTTAGCTGCATGCCACAATGGTGAATGGCGTGTAATATGTACCTCAATAAAAATGTGCGTTACTCTACTCCTTTTTTTTATATAGCTTTTTAAAAAGGGGCGTGATGTTGCTTTTTCGCCCTTTTTTTGGCGACAGATGGCTTCCGTGTGACGGTTGGGTATTGGAGCGTTTTTGCGTTTATGGCAGAACATTACGGGGCATGTCATCATCGCAGCGTACGACAACACAAAGGCGTTGTCATGATGCTTTTCTCAGTAACATGACCCATGATGAAACATCACGCTTGCCCCATTAATAACAAGTACAAAAAAAATGCTGTGGGGGTGACAAGCTGTTTTGTTAAGGGACAGTTTATATGAATGGTACAGGTGTCGTTTTAGTCTGAAAATAGATATCATTTACCCCTTTTTTCAGTTGTCGTTTTTTCAGCACCCCTTAAAGGGATATATTTTTCTATTGTGACTTGCATATTGACTTTCCAAAGGGAATGCATGTTTTTGTTAGCGTTTTTTTGTTTACTGAAGGACTTTATGATATGGGCGTTAACTTTCTAAACAAAATGTATTTTTTTTAAAAAGACCAATATAGTATGTTGAAGGAATATTCCCAATGCATTGTTTTCCAAAAATTACGGGTACATCCGTCCCCCTTAATCAAATTGGATATTATATTTTCTTTTATGCTTTTTTTTTCAAAAAGGGAAGAACATGAAATATAATTCGCACTGCAGCAGTTGTCAAAGTTCAACCCACTTATCACTTCCAAAATTGAGTATTTGAGTCATCAATGTGGTTGGATTTGTTAATATGGAAATGACAAAAGGGCCCTAGTATTATAGAAAGTAGGCTTTTGGGGTTTGCTTT
Source organism: Oophaga sylvatica (assembly GCA_033576555.1). Taxonomy (NCBI): domain Eukaryota; kingdom Metazoa; phylum Chordata; class Amphibia; order Anura; family Dendrobatidae; genus Oophaga; species Oophaga sylvatica. The sequence goes on along the minus strand of JARQOD010000003.1, from coordinate 472,641,862 downwards.
TGTTTTGACAGGTGTTATCTGAAATTTAATATGTCACAATTTTTTTTGTTCCCAGATTTGTGAAAAAGAAAAAATCTTTTTTAGGGTTTTGGGAAAATTTGCCCTTTTTAAAAATTTTTTCCCAGCTTTGAAATCTTGGTGTACCCTTTCAATCTATTGTAGAAACTAGACACTTTGGGGGGGGAATTTTTTTTTTTCACCATGATTAGGTAGCTAGCGGAAATTTTTTGCCGGCCCACACAGCAGGGGAACGGCAGGGTTCTGAACCCAAAAAACCACATCAGCGATTTTTTTTTTCATCTGTGCTTCAAAACACTTCTGAGCAGCAAGGCCCGGCTGTTGAAGACCGGGTAAAGGAGGGTGTAGGCGGGGTAGTATGGCCCTTTTGAAGTTGAAGTTGTAGTTAGCAGCAGTAATTTTTGCCGGGACCACAGCAGGGGAACGCAGGCGTTACTAAACCCCACAAACACATCGGGGATTTTTTTTCTTTCTGTGCTTCTAAAAACTTTGAGCAGCAACGGGCGTTTTGAAGCCGGGGGTAAAGGGGGTTTTTGGAAAAATATTGGGGTTTGGGTTTTTAGTGGATTGCCTAATTTTTGCCAAAAAAAGGGGGAAAAAGGTTTTTAACCCCAACAAAAATTGATTTTTAAATTCGAAAAAAAAATTTTAATTTTGGACAGCCCTGGGTTGATAACGGGTTTTAAAGGCTAACTGGGAAAATTTTGGTAACAAATTCAAAGCTTTTGAGACTCTCAGGGTCTTCTTAGGTAAGGGTAAAAACCCAAAAAAAGAAGAATACATATTTTACACACAACAGGACACAGGGAATTTGCTAAGGGCAAAGTGAGGGAGGGGGAAAATGAAGGGGGGGGGCAACAAAAAGGGAACAAGGATGGGAAATTTTCACGGGCCCCACAATCACAGTTTTAAATTAAAAGAATTTTTCCTTTTGGCAAAAAAACTTTTGTATGGCCCGGTCATAGCATCATGGGTATGGAATTTTCTGGTATTTAAAAAATAACTTCAAAAATTTTAGGAAAAGTTTCAAAAAGGGTTTTAGAATATTAAATCATCCCTGCCCTTTTCACTGTTAGTGATGGAATGATAGATCACATGGATTTATGTCATTCTATATCAATTAGGAATCTGCGTCTATGCCTTCCAGGGTCATGAAAACCCAAAAAATACGCCAATGAGAGGGCAATCAAACTTTCTATCCTTATTAGGAACTGTTCCAATTTTTATGTTCATCCCTGTGAGATAATGACAGTTCTGATACACGTCATTTAAATTGTCTTACCTATTGCACTTTTCCCGTGTCCTGTTGTGTATAGAATTTTGTGATGCTTAATTTTTAGTTAGCTTTCCTGATGAAGAGACGTGAGTAGCCTTGAAAGCTTTCAATTTGTTTCCATCTTTTAGTTATCCATTAAAAGGTATCAACCACTGCTGACTCTGAAGTCTAAATATTTTTCTAAACTATGGCTAACACGGTACAAAGATACACATGTTTTCTAATTTCAAGAAGGAAAAATAAGAAAATACAAATATAAACGCATATATCAATGCCAAAAATAAATGGAACAAACACAACACCCAAAAAAATTGGTAACAAAATATAGTGTTGTAAATTTAAGAATAAAAGTCAAATTTTTTTTTTTATGAATAATGCTTAAGGAACGCTATGTTAAACCATAACATAGTGAGACAATGGATTTTGTAATAGTCACTCAACATCATTCATCGCAAATTTTATGTGACAGTCACAGACATTTCAATTATTTAAGTTCATAAATCGTAACTTTCTATAGCATGTATGACATTCCAGCATGGACTCATCAATGTGATTGATGACACAATAATGTACAATAAAAAATAACCATTTAAAAAACATTAGGCATGTTTGTCACAATTTAAGTGTGTGCCCGCAAGTGTAGGTGAAAAAAAAGGCTACGGATAGCAAAGGTATATTCTATGTCTGTATCAGACAGTGGACGCCTCTGATGGGTAATGCCGATGTTATACTGTACTTCAATAAAGGGCTGCGGCTGAAATCATGATTTTTTGCTTGTAGAGTGTTGAAGAGGGTAAAAAGAATGTCTGGTTGCGCAAAGCTTTATCCGTCAACACTACCTTCCTACTGTCACGCGTTAGGGTAGGGTTTGGGTGTGGCAATTAGCTGGACTATAAATGTGAGGTTAGGCTGCGTTATTGCGCACTAGGGACGCAAAAAAAATAAGCAGTAATAATTTAATGTGTAATACTCCACCTATGACAAACCAAAAAATAGTTCCCTCTTTAACAATGTACAAGACTAACAAGCCTAATGGTTGACGCTGACTTAATTTTAGATACAGTATTACATCAAAAATTGTCCATGATTTAAATATGCACGTGATACCTATATACGTATTAATTTAATCCTTTGGTTTTTCACGCACTTTCTAAAACTTTCCCTAAT
>JARQOD010000003.1:472589839-472639301 GCA_033576555.1 Oophaga sylvatica | reverse complement strand
GTCGATGTAAGCCTGCTGGGACTACTGAAGAGGAGGAAACAACATCTGTTGCCTGCATTCACTGCTGTGACTTTAAAGTGGGGTATGCTACTGACACTACTGGGAAAGTAAAAGTGAGCCGATGTGTTATTTATTTGGAAAATGGGGGGTATGAATTAATATCTAGTGGAGTAGATGGAAGAGTAGGAATAGGCATGCTGAATATCTAAGAGGAGATAGCTCTGGATGGATGATGTGGCTGAGTGAGGGTGCAAGAATTGAAACAGTCTTGGTTAGCAATAGTGTATTATCATAATGGTGTACGCCAAGTTATCCTGCATGTAATGTCTCTGTGGATGTTAAAAGGATTCCCAGGGAATAGATAGTTGTAAATAACTGAACACAATACAATTTTGGTTTTCACATCTTGCTGCTTCAGTGTTTTTAGATCTTTTAGTCAGATGTCTCTGAAGAAAAACGGCAGTGCACTGCTGACCTCTTCTTATCCGGACAATCATTCATCCAGATGTCTCAAAAAATCTGAAGGGGCTTCATCAGAGGAAAAGCCTTACAAGAAGTACAGGCATTGGACTGCAAAGGACTGGGGTAAAGTTATTTTCTCTAATGAGGCCCCTTTACATTTGGGAAATCAGGAAGAATGACTGTACAGAGAAGAAGAGGTGAGTGCTACCATGATTCCTGTGTCATCCCAACAGTAAAGCATTCTGAGACCATTCGTATATGGGGGTTTTCATCCATGGAGAGGGCTCTCTCATAATTTTGCCTAAGAACACTGCCTGTGATAAAGAATGGGATGTAAACATCCTCCCAGAGCAACTTCTCCCAACCATGCAGGAGCAATTCAGTGATGAACAATGCCTTTTCCACCATAATGGAGCACTATGTCACAAGTCAAAAATGATAACCAAATGGCTTGGTGAGCAAAACAATGACATTTTGGGTGCATGGCCAAGAAATTCCCCCTATCTTAATTCTTAAAAAGTGGATGGAAAACCAGCACAGAAATTGTGATAAACTCCAAGCACTGATTAAATAAGTAGGAGTTGTCATCAATCAGGATTATGGACCAGAAGCTGATGTAGGAGAGATACTGTATGAGAGACCTGCGACTGTCCTCACCTCCCGACATTCTCAATTCTTTTTTCGATTAGCCCTGCTAGCCGAAAAAAATTCCTGGAATGCCATGAGGTGAGGTGATTGGTAGGTCTCCTGTCCAGAGGACACAGATTGCTAACCTTGCCAATGGACCGGATTCTCGCAAGTCGATTTGCCCATCTCTGAAAATAGTTGATTATCTCTTATTTAAAATAATATACTAAAATATTTAAAATTGTGTTGCAAGATATATACAGGTCCTTCTCAAAAAATTAGCATATAGTGCTAAATTTCATTATTTTCCATAATGTAATGATTACAATTAAACTTTCATATATTTTAGATTCATTACACACCAACTGAAATTTGTCAGGTCTTTTATTGTTTTAATACTGATGATTTTGGCATACAACTCCTGATAACCCAAAAAACCTGTCTCAAAAAATTAGCATATCAAGAAAAGGTTCTCTAAACGACCTATTACCCTAATCTTCTGAATCAACTAATTAACTCTAAACACATACAAAAGATTCCTGAGGCTTTTAAAAACTCCCTGCCTGGTTCATTACTCAAAACTGCCATCATGGGTAAGACTAGCGACCTGACTGATGTCAAGAAGGCCATCATTGACACCCTCAAGCAAGAGGGTAAGACCCAGAAAGAAATTTCTCAACAAATAGGCTGTTCCCAGAGTGCTGTATCAAGGCACCTCAATGGGAAGTCTGTTGGAAGGAAACAATGTGGCAGAAAACGCTGTATAACGAGAAGAGGTGACCGGACCCTGAGGAAGATTGTGGAGAAGGACCGATTCCAGACCTTGGGGGACCTGAGGAAGCAGTGGACTGAGTCTGGTGTAGAAACATCCAGAGCCACCGTGCACAGGCGTGTGCAGGAAATGGGCTACAGGTGCCGCATTCCCCAGGTAAAGCCACTTTTGAACCATAAACAGCGGCAGAAGCGCCTGACCTGGGCTACAGAGAAGCAGCACTGGACTGTTGCTAAGTGGTCCCAAGTACTTTTTTCTGATGAAAGCAAATTTTGCATGTCATTCGGAAATCAAGGTGCCAGAGTCTGGAGGAAGACTGGGGAGAAGGAAATGCCAAAATGCCTGAAGTCCAGTGTCAAGTACCCACAGTCAGTGATGGTGTGGGGTGCCATGTCAGCTGCTGGTGTTGGTCCACTGTGTTTCATCAAGGGCAGGGTCAATGCAGCTAGCTATCAGGAGATTTTGGAGCACTTCATGCTTCCATCGGCTGAAATGCTTTATGGAGATGAAGATTTCATTTTTCAGCACGACCTGGCACCTGCTCACAGTGCCAAAACCACTGGTAAATGGTTTACTGACCATGGTATTACTGTGCTCAATTGGCCTGCCAACTCTCCTGACCTGAACCCCATAGAGAATCTGTGGGATATTGTGAAGAGAAAGTTGAGAGACGCAAGACCCAACACTCTGGATGAGCTTAAGGCCGCTATCGAAGCATCCTGGGCCTCCATAACACCTCAGCAGTGTCACAGGCTGATTGCCTCCATGCCACGCCGCATTGAAGCAGTCATTTCTGCAAAAGGATTCCCGACCAAGTATTGAGTGCATAACTGAACTTTATTATTTGATGGTTTTTTTGTTTGTTTTTAAAAAACACTTTTATTTTATTGGATGGTTGAAATATGTTAATTTTTTGAGACAGGTTTTTTGGGTTATCAGGAGTTGTATGCCAAAATCATCAGTATTAAAACAATAAAAGACCTGACAAATTTCAGTTGGTGTGTAATGATTCTAAAATATATGAAAGTTTAATTGTAATCATTACATTATGGAAAATAATGAAATTTAGCACTATATGCTAATTTTTTGAGAAGGACCTGTAGATAGGGTTAAATGCCATCACGTCCCTTTATGCAAAGTAATTCCATTTTCAGGCTTACAGACTTTTAAGTATTTAAGTGATGACATTTTCATTTGTCTTCTGTTAAAGTGAAGGACCTTGATGACCAGCTGATGATTTACATGATGATCAGCATGTAATATAACAATTAAAAAATGTATTCATGTAAAGCATTGCAGCACCATGCCATTCAATTAAAGTAAAAAAAAACAATATCATCAGCTAAGAAATATATGTTAAAGGGGTTGTTTGCAGACTTATGAATCCCCCCCAGCGCAAGCACTATGCGCTACAGGAATTTGCCAGTTCCAGACCCAGGATTGGAGGGTATACATGAGTTATACATTCTCCTGGACAGTGGGCGCAGCCTCGCTTTTTACACATGGAGTGATGGAGTGAGACCGTGCACTCTAGTCGGCCACACCCACTGGCTGGCCTCCTCACTAGAGGGGCGCAGCCTTGCTCAATGCAAATGTATGGAAGAGAGGCCATGCCCAGAAGTATGCATAACTCATACATACCCTCCAGTCCCAGCTCTGAAACTGGAGAATCCCGCAGTGCACAGTGTGCGCACTGGAGGATTCGTAAGTCTGCAGTCACAAAAAGTGTATGAAGACTTATTGATTTGGACCAGTCAACCCCTTTAATGTTGCAGCAAAATATTTGCCACTGTAGAAATAAAAAATCCTGTTACTTATCACTTGGGCTAATATTCCCAGTCTTTTCAACAGATCTAAATGAACAGAAGCAAAAGTAAAACACATTTCCTGAAGAAAAATTCAATGTAAAGTATAGTATTATCTCCACTTATAGAATAAAAGATGACGGACATGGTGTAAACTCACATGTATTTGAGCAGGTGTTCAGTGCATTGCACAAGCACTATTCCATCAAAGGGTGAATGTTCACAGATGGTTCCACAAACGCCATCTCTGCCCACAACAAACTAAAGGATGAGAAAAGAAAATAACAAGTGAAGAGCATTGTGGTCGCCAATCCCATGATGCAATTCATTACAACCATTATTTTAAATCACTGCTTTTCTAAAATAAATTTGATTGATGTAAGTCTGAAAACATAAGGAAATTATGGGATATACAAAATAGCCAAAGTTAATTGCTCATCGACAGAGTTAAGGTGAGTTTCCAAAGGATGCCACTTGCCAAGAGATTCCGTTGTCTGATTTGCTTTTGGTAGCACTCTTCTGTTTTCTCCAACCTAAAATTGTCTGCTAAATTCTGTCAAGATTCAAAAGATGAATAAAATGCTATTTATTTGTGTATTTATTTATTTACATATTACTGTTTTGGGCCCGATTGTTTTTAGCCTAATTTCATTTTATATTCTTGATCATTTTCAAAATGTGTGAAAGTCTCGCATGAAATATAGCCTATCATTTTCCACGATGAGCTGCTGAACAAATTGTGTGGGTGTGTGTCTCTCCCCGAGAGTGAAGATTGATGTTCTACAGTTATGGTATTTATGTGTCGTATATTAGACTCTTTGAGGATGAAAAAACACATCCCAAATTAATTCTGCTGTGCTTCACTGTCTCCTTTCTCATTGAGGTCCACTCATTGCCAATGAATGGTCCTTCAGAGATTGCCGAACATTTATTACTCTGTTTGCTGTCAGCTTGATTTTATGTTGTTTTTGTGTTCAGACAGCACAGTAGTGAACAGCCTTGCACGTTAATATTACCAAATTAATTTCAGGTGAGGAGAGATATAAAAAAGAACTTTTTACTTTTTAATTTGCGGTTGTCACGATCCATTTTTGGATTTGTGGCAGCTCTGGTTCCACTCAGTTAAAATGTAACTTTTTTCCTTTCAGGCCAGCAGGGGTTAATGTCAGTTTTTCCCCGCTGGAAATCTGGTGTAATTGCAGTGCTGCTGGGTCACGTGATGTTGGCGTTGACCACTCCCACCATCTGGAGATCAGCCTATGTGTGAGGAGCTCTCTGGTGCCAGCGTGTATCATCTGTTTGAGGTCCTGGTGACTTATCCTACTCTGAGTGGAGTTCGGAGTCTGGCTTCAGTGTCATCTGCAGTGTGGAGCTTGGCAGCAGCGTCAGGAAGCTAAGTGTGGTGTTTTTTCACCTTGTCCGTTTGGTGTTTGTCACTTTACGCTGTGTGTATTATCTGCAGTGGTGAAGCTAGTGCCTCTTGCCAGCCAGTGCACGAGCCAGGGCAGTAATAGGTGACTACTAAGGACTAGGTTTGTGACAGCGGCGGGGGAAGGACCCACATAGGGCGTTAGGGGTAGTGCAGGGACAGGCTCAGGTTTGAGCTCAGGTGGTGACCATGCCTCATTACCTATTGGTAGGGCCTTCCTCTTTCCTTTTCCATCCTGTTTTTTGTGAGTTGTGCTGTCCACTGATTGACCACCCGTTGGGTCATGTCGCACTGTGACAGTCACACCGTGACTGTCACCAACCGTCACTTTTTTCCAGTGAACCATGGCTCAAATGCAGGCCTTCCCTCACTGGTGAGCTTAAGGAGTTTTGGTGTCAGATGACGCAGCAGCTGCAGCAATTGTCGGGGGTTCTGGGTCTCAGCTCAGGTGCAGGCTCAAACGGAGCCTAAAATATCTCTCCCTGACTGTTTCACTGGAGGGAGAGATAAGTTTGTTGTGTTTAAAGAAGCAGTGTGTGGTGATTATAGTCTCCCTTGTCAAGGATGATCCCCAATGCTGGGCCTTCTCCCTGCAAACCGATTCTCCATCTATGCGGACGGTGGACGAGGTTTTTGCGGCTTTGGCACTGGTGTATGGGGATCCTGATGGCGTCTCCTGGCAGAGACTTGACTCCATAAAATCAAGCAGGGGGCCCGTCCAGCTGATGAGTACTGCTCAGAGTTTAGGAGGTGGGCCACTGACACGCAGTGGAATGACCCTGCCCTTAGGAGCCATTGTTGTCAGGGTCTGTCACCTAGACGGTACAGGATACTCTGGTCAGTACGCTGCTCCGAGGTCGTTGGAAGCCGCCAGGTCCCTTGCTATCTGGGTAGATAGACGCCTCAGGGAGAGGCATACAGTAAATTTGCCCCTGTCGTCTTTTCTAGGGAGGAGGACACATCAGTGCAGACGGACGAACCTATGCAGCTGGGAGGAGTTTCATCACAATCAGGGTTGCCTGCAGTTCGCTGTGGTATGGGGGCATGTTTCTACTGTGAGCAGACTGGTCATTTCATCAATGTCTGCCCAGCTCGTGCCAAATTACTTTTGTCATCTCAGAAGCCACGCCCCCCTGGTCTTGTGGAGGGAGGCGACCAGGGTGTGTATATTTCCTCCATCTTCTCGTCTCAGTGCACCATCCCTGCTGAAGTGGTGGTTGGCGGGGTAACTGAGACTATACCAGAGCTGGTGGAAAGTGGAGCGTGAGTCAATTTGGTGGATTCTCGCTTTGTCCACACCCATGGTCTGAGGGGTAGGACGCTAGTGAGACCCCTAAGCTTTCAGGCCATTGACTCTTTCCCACTCAGCCAGGGGATGGTGACCCAAGACATAGATAATATACACCTACGTATAGGGATTCGTCATGAAGAGTCCCTGTCGTGCTATGTCTTAGAGGGTATGCCAACTCCCATCGTCTTAGGCCTCCCAGGGAAGAAGTCAGCTGGGACCAGTCGTGTAAGTTGTGTAAGGACTGACTGATCACAGCATGATCACACAGGAGATGCTGAAATATCAGCACTTCCGGCCCGATCAGTGCAGCAGCTCAGCTCTGCCAGTGGCTGAGCCTCTGCCCTAACAGCCAGTAGCGATGACAGCACCGCCCCTGGCTGTTAACCCCCTAAATGCTTCGATTGAGCATGATCACAGCATTCAGGAGGGAGGCAGAGGGTCAGGAGCTCCCTCTGCATTCAGATCGGGTCACCAAGCTGCAGAAAGCTTCTAAAACCACTCTCACAGCATGGTGTCAGAAGCTTTCAGTACAGGTATAATTCAGTGCAATGCTAGTGCATTGCAATGCATTATACCTTCAATCAAAGTAAAAAAAAAGTGTAAGTCCCATAAGGAGACTCGGTAAAAAAAGGAAAAAAAAATATATAAAAAAAATTACAAAATAATAATAATAGTAAAATAATAATAATCCACAAATAAATACACATTTTAGGCAAAAAAAAACAAAAAACAAAAAAGTACACATGTTTCGTATTGTTGCGTCCGGAAGAATCCAATCTATAAACCGGTCCCATTAGTTAACCCCTTCAGTGAACGCCGTAAAAGAAAAACACAAAAGGTAGCAAACTATTATGCTTTATCATCATACCGCTTGGAAAAGTGGAACAAAGCGCGATCAAAAAGAAGAATGTAAATAAAAATAGTATCACTGAAAACGCCATCTTGTCCCACAAAAAACAAACAGCCATACAGCTAAATCAGCGGAAAAATAAAAAAGTTATAGCTCTCAGAATAAAGTAATGCAAAAATAATTATTTTTTTCTATAAAAGTTTTTATTGTGTAAAAGCGCCAAAACATAAAAAAAATAAATGAGGTATCGCTGTAATCATACTAACTGAAGAATAAAGCTGCCTTACCAATTTTATCACCCAGAACGGAGAAAAACAAAAACAATCCCTGAATTGCTGGTTTTTGTCACGCTGTTCTGTCTGTACTTGGTTGTCGGCGTGACAATGCATGTCTTTGCTTTAACCCTTTGCTCCTTTCTCCCTAATTGAGCTGGGATACTGTTGGCTGTTACCTGTATGGAGCCTGCTCAGTTCCCTGCTCTGCTGCGTAGCTGTTCATGTGGTGTTAGGTCTTTGCTTTTCTGCATGACCATCCACATGTGCGGTCCCTGGTTGCCGCTGTGGAAGCAGTCCACGGGTTGCGAGGTCATTTGCCGCTTGTGCATGACTTTCCACATGTGTCTGGGCATGCAGCCGCTGCCAAGTGCCCTGAGCCTCGTTCCTTCACTGATTGTGTGTATTGGTTTCTGATTCTGCTAAGGGCATGCGTGGCCACACCTCCCCTGCTTTTATCAGGGTTAGTGTGTGTACTTGAAATGCTGTCTCCAGCCAATTGCTGAGGGGCAGCTCCTATATAAATGCTCCCTGCTCTATGGGCGGGGCCTTAGCTACTCACAAAGCTTCTGAATCTTGCCATGTGTGTTGTGTGTTCCTGCACCTCTCCAGTCTATGTTTTGGTACCAAAGTCCTTGCCTTGATTCCTGTTTGGTCCTGTTCCTGCACCTGTCCTGGAGACAGTATATCCAGGCCTCAATCCTTGATCCTGTACCTGACTCTGTCTGAACTGTATCCTGCACCTCTCCTGTTTATGTTTTGGTACCAAAGTCCTTGCTTTGATTCTTGTTTGGTCCTGTTCCTGCGCCTGTCCTGGAGGCGGTATATCCAGGCTTGAATCCTTGATCCTGTACCTGTCCTGTACCTGACCCTGTCTGAACTGTGTCTGCTGAGTTATGTTCCTGGAAGTCCTTCTGTGTCCTGAACCCTGTGCCCAGTGACTGTGACTCTTTGCTAACTGACTTTCTGTGATATAACCTGGGTTCATCTTGGAAGTAGGAGTGCGGTGTGTCTGCTGAGTTTCTGCTACTCTGTGCTCAGTTTGTTTTCGGTGCTATCCCCAGCCGGCTCCTGTTCAACCCGGTGGGGCTTGCACCAGACCGTTTGGGTTCCTTTTTAGGTCACTGCCAGATGTCCGGAGTCCGATGACCGTGGCCTCTTGCCCGGAGCCTGATGACCACGGCCTGATGTTCGATGTCTGAGGACCACTTCCAGATGTCCGGATCCTATCCTTCCCTGCCTGATGCCTGGAGCCTGCCGATCCTTGCAGATGTCCTGAACCTGATACTGCGGCCTCATGTCCGGAGCCTGATGTCGCAGGCCGATGTCCGGAACCTGTCGATCGTTGCCAGATGTCTGGAGTCCGATGCCAGTGTTCTGATGTTCTACCTGAGATCCGAGTCCTGATGTCCTTATGTCCTACCTGATGTCCGGCTTGTGCCCTGATGTCTAGTCCGTGTTCCTGAGATCCAGTCTGTGTTCCTGTGTCCATGTTCCTGATGTCCAGTCCGTGTTCCTGATTCCGTGTTTCTGATGTCCGGTCCTTGTTCCTGATTCCATGTTCCTGTGTCCATGCTCCTGAGGTCCCGTTCGTGTTCCTGAGTTCGTGATCCTGATGTCCTCGTGTGTCCTGTCTGCGTCCTGATGACCTCATGTACCCTGATGTTTTGCCTGTGTCCTGATGACCTCGTGTACCCTGATGTCATGCCTGTGTCCTGATGTCCCACCTATGTGTGCCGCAGTGATCCGTTGGTGATGTCACGACGTATAACAGAATATTCAAAGATAGCAACCTATATCTAATGTGACATCATTCTAAATTTCATATAATAGAGAAAATCAACATGTATACATAGTATCTGCCAGCAATGTCTTACCTGACATAATATCCTATGTATTGTGGGTCAATACTGTGTACGTGTCACGCTGTCTCTGGATAGAGGTGGACCGGGGTCTATGCTGACCCTGAACTGGGGTCCTGACTAGTCCCTCTACCTGGAGGTACTGTTAATGGTACAGAGGTCCAGGCCGCCAGCGTAACCCTGTCTCCTGTAGATCCCTGACCACTGTAATCTAGTCCTGAGAAGGACCCTGATTACCACCACAGGGAATGGGCAGGTCACAGCTTACACACCATCTAAGACAAACGAGACAGACAAGGGGTAAAGAAAACACAGCCTTGCATACAACACTTCCACTACAGAGGAACACAAAAGGTTAAGGAGATAAACAATAAGCGAGGAGAGGAAAAACCACAACAGGCACTCTTAGCTTAAGTTTTCTCAGAAACATCCGCTCTGCTGGTCTGAATGAATGCTTTCACCGGCAACTTCCCAGCAGACCAGCAGGTATATGAAGGAAGCTAATTAACAAAACATCAATCGCAGCTGGGCGAGGCTGGTCAGCCCAGCACCGAGAGAGAAAGAATTAACTCCCTCAGTGCCGAAAAACACCCAGCACCAGAAACTCAGCTGTGCGAAGTCAGGGTGTGCAATCGCGATGATCTCCGCCGCGACACACCCGTGACACTTTACTTTATTACTTTAGTAAACTTTACTTCCTCTATATCTGAAGTTGTGCGGTGTAATCAAGTTCTACGTGTCTCTTCCTTGTCCACATGCTCAACTGCCACAGAACCCCGGTCTCTGCCCTTCCCTAGTTCGGGTAGGCCCGGGTCCCCCTCTGTGGTATGGAGGGTCCATATTGCGTCCCGGGGGACACCCGCCCCACGCCGTGGTGGTCGGTCAGCGTGGGGGCGATTATGGGCTGGGCCGCTTCTCGGCGGCTGCAGCCAATAGTGACAGTCTTTGTTCATCCTGCCTCCACAAAAATTGGAATAGAAAGCGATCAAAAATGTCATGTGCCCGAAAATGGTACCAATAAAAAAGTCAGCTTGTCCCGCAAAAAACAAGCCCTCACATGACTCTGTCGGCCTAAATATGGAAAGATTATAGCTCTCAAAATATGGTAATGCAATAACTTCTTCTTGCAAAAAAAACATCTTTTAGTGTGTGACACCTGCCAAACATAAAAAAGGATATAAATCTGGTATCGCTGTAATTGCACCGACCACAAAGAATACAGTTGCCTAATCACTTATACTGCACACGGTAAGATGTAAAATATAAATAAAACCAATTCTTCACCTGCTGTGGATTTGTTCATTCCGCCTCCCAAAGATCGCCATATGGCTTGGAGCACATTTATCCTGCGCTCTAAACTGAGCGCTTATACCGGGGTTTCCGTGTAAATCTCTGAAATACGTGATTCAGATAGAACCGCCGGCGGAAGATTCCCTACAATGAGGCAGATGGAGGCATTGTGAATGCCATAGGACCTATGATTTGGCGGCGTGTCCTGTCTTTTAGGCGTGCAAAAACGTGGTCATATTTTTGCACCTGAAGAGGACAATCTGAACATGGGAGATGAAGTCCAAGAAACTCGATGCCTCATTAAGTGAATGGTATACATCAAGGTTTCATCCGTCAATACTTTGAAGATTCAGATAAACCCAAAACGTTATGTAAATGTCCAAAAAAGCATCCACTCAATCAGTCAAAAAAGCAAATCCCATCAGGGCATCATTTTTCAGAAATAGCGGCTTCCCTGTTCTGGCGCACAAATGCTCTGGAAAGCATATGGCTCATTGCCCCAAGAAATTCAGTGAATTCGTGCCCAATCTCAAATGCCCTCCTGAGCCAGTGTGCTATAAACACTTTTTAGCATTCCATTTGGCAGGTTCTTGGAATTCTGCTCTCTAGCACTTAGGGGGCTCTGTTATGGATCGCAAATATCTAGAAACTACCTCAGGAGGCAATTAGCACTCCACCTACGAACTCCTTTTGGCTAAGCTAGACTTTACACGATACAGTGGGTAATTCTAAATCAGCGAGGAAAGGTGGACGATTTGTGCATTTTCATTGTGTGGAAAATTAAATCGAGGGCTAAAACAAATTTTTTGTATAAAAATAATATTTTTCTTCATTTTTGCCAATGTATAAAATTTGTAGACAACCTGTATTAATGTATCATACACTCTAGATTATTATTGAAGGATAGTGTAAATGGGTCACTTATTTGGGTTAACTGTTCGTGGACTTAGGGCCCAGTGTGCATGGACCTGAAACATGATAGGAGAATGCTACTATAATGACGCTTCTTCCTTTTTACTTGCACTGTGCAATAGTTTTTCACCCACCATGGGTATTTGCATTCCATTTTAGGCAACATTAGGTCCAAACGCATGGATGCTTCGATTCCAGACAAAATTGCGTAACAAAACATGAACGTCTCTTCCGTTCCAACCTGCCGTGCGCCAATAGATGGTCATCTCCACATGGGGTTATCGGAGAGTAGAGGAGGAATGCACAACATTTTTTTTTTCATTTTATACCCTCGAAATAAACAATGTTGTAAAATAATTTTTTTGCTTCACATTCAAATTTTGTGGGCCTGGTCCATTTTCTGATACCTTGTTAAAATAAAAATGGTCTAAAAAGGATTCTGTGGAAGCAACGTGTTTGTTAATTTCATGGACTTACGTTTAATTATGTGGACCTGTGGGGCAATGCACGCCAGACATCTAGATAAGTCCCTTGAGGGGGTCTAGTTTTCCAAAATAAGGTCACTTGTGGGGTATTTCCACTGTTTAGGCACATCAGGGGCTCTCCAAATGCAACATAGCGCCCACTCTGATTCCAGCCAATTTTATGTTCAAAACCTTCAATGGTGCTCCTTCCCTTCTGAGCCCTGCGCCTAAAGAGTGGTCTTCCTCCACACATGGGGTATCGGTGTACTCAGGAGAACTTGCACAACAAATATTGTGGTTCATTTTCTCCTGATACCCTTGAGAAAATAACAAAAATTATGTCCGAAGTAAAATTTTTGTGAAAAAAAGTTAAATGTTAATTTTTTCCTTCCACATTGCTTCAATTCTTGTCAAGCACTTGAAGGGTTAATAAGCTTCTTGAATGTGGTTTTGAATACTTTGAGTGGTGCCGTTTTTACAATGGTGTCAATTTTGGGAATTTTCTTTCATATAGACCCCCAAAGTCACTTCAAATGTGAGGTGGTCCCTAAAAAATTTGTTTTGTAAATTTTTTTGGAAAAATGAGAAATCGCTGGTCAACTTTTAACCCTTATAACTTCCTAACAAAAAAATTATGTTTCAAAAATTGCGCTAGTGTAAAGAAGACATGTGGGAAATGTTATTTATTAACTATTTTCTGTGACATAATGCTCTGATTTAGGGGCATAAAAATTAAAAGTTTGAAAATTGTGAAGTTTTCAAAAATTTGCCAAATTTACATTTTTTCACACATAAACACAAGAAATTGAAGAAATTTTAACCACTATCATAAAGTACAATATGTCACGAAAAAACATTCTCAGAATCAGTGGGAGTCATTAAAGCGTTCCTGAGTTATAACCACATAAAGTGACAGTGTTCAGATTTCAAAATTAAGGGTTAGGCCTCTTTCACATTTCCGGCGGGCGCCTGGCGGCGCCCCGGCATTTTGCCGCAGCGCCGCATGTGAAAACCTTTCACACTTCTGGCGGCCAAAATGCGGTTTTTTGCCGGATGGTTTCTGATGCTTGGAGAGATAAGAAACCATCCGGCAAAAACAAAAAACGTTACATGCAGCGTTTTTTCCGGACGCCGCAATGTACATTTGCGCCGCATCCGGACAAAACCGCATGCAACGCATTGACATGCGGCGCCATCCGGCGCTAATGCATGTCAATGCGAAAAAAGCCGCATGCGGCGCATCAGATTTTCAGATGCGGCGCTGCGGCAAAATGCCGGGGGCGCCGCCAGGCGCCCGCCGGAAATGTGAAAGAGGCCTTAAAGGAAAGAGTAGTATAACAGTTTTTGGCTTTTTTGGAATTTTTTTGGAACTTTTTCAGACTTTTATTTTTTGTGTTTGTTACGAAATTACTTAAAACTACCTACAATTTACAAAACTAAACTAGCTATCTAGAACCACGATGCATAGGTCCAAGCGTAGGAAGAGGTGGACATGTTGGTATGGGTGGAAGAATTAAAGGAGGAGTAATCCAACATTTGTTTTATATATTTTTTAAAAATATTTTTTTCATGTTTTTTTTTTACATAACTAACTTAAAACAATCTAGAAGTTAGAGTTAAACTAGCTATCTTTATCTACAATATGTAGGTCCAAGTGGAGGAAGTCGTGGATGTGGCAGTATGGGTGGAAAAAGCATAGGAGGAGTAATCCAACACTGTTTCTTTTTTTGATTTTTTTTTAGGGAACTGACTTAAAAGAACATAGAACATAGAATGAACCCAAAATAAACTAACAAGCTAGAACCAGAAGTCACAAGTCCAACTGGAGGAGGAGGTTGATATGGCGGTGTAGGTGGAAGAGGTAGAGGAGGACATAGCCAATGCAGTTTTTGGGGTTTTTGATTATGGGAGGAGGCACCCAAATGAAACCAATGGCAAATACAGTTCAACATTGCTTGTGTGCGGCTCTTATAGTTGTCTAGTCATCCAAAAGTATGGTCAAGTCCTGTGGGATCCATGTCTAGTTCATTCCAAGGAATGTTAGGTTCCCCATGTTGGATGTGGACAGGCGAATGTGCCTGTCTGTGATCACAATCCCTGCTGTGGAAAACACACGTTTCAACATGACACTTGCCGCAGGGTAGGCCAGCACCTCCAAGGCATAAAGTGCAAACTCAGTCCATGTGTCCAATTTGGAGACCCAAAAGTTAATTGGGGCAGACCCATCTGTTAGTACATGGAGACGTGTGGACACGTACTCTTCCATCATGTTGTAACTCTGGATCCTGATAATACAGACCCTATGACATGGTGCTGCTTATGCTGTTAGGTGCTCATAAAGTTTTGACACATTTTGACCATGCTAACCCTGCCTTTTGTGGTGCCTCTTCCTTGCTGTTCCTCTGAGCCCCATTTGTCAGGTGGGAAAACCGTTAGTAGTTTTTCTACCAGCGTTCTACCATGCTTGTTTTTACGCATGTTGCGATACAGTTTTGGCAACTGAGTTTCATCATAATCTGATATGTCCTGTGGTGGTGCACCAACGCTCCCACATACTCATCCTGAAAACCAGCTATAGTGTATAATACATAAATTCACTATTATATACTCTCAGGAGTACGAGGAATATAGCTAGGAGAGTTTCCCATAAATGGATAAAATATAACCTTTATTGGATAATCTTAAATTAACCATTCAAGACACAAAAATATAATACCACATGTATAAAGTGCTCGTGCATACCAGTGCTTGATAAAAAAATGGCTTCGTCTCACCACTGTAGTAGATGTTCACCATAGCAACTCGGCATCGGACAGGAATAGGAAAGACAAATGTGAGGGGGAAAAAGAGGGTTTCCTTTCATTCCCTGTTATGCCCCTGCATTGCTCCCGCCCTCACAAGGACAGTACCTAAATGTAACCTGCTATGGGTCACCCACCAACATTATATGATTTAGATCTCCCTACGTATTTCCTGCCCAATGGAAGGGATTCATCAGGGGAGTTACAAATGGCATAAGTGGGACCATAAGAATATATCATAGGACCCTGCAGTGGCAGTGATCCCTTTTTTAAAGGGGGGCAGTGGCACCATTAGTCACACTTAGGCCCGGTTCAGATGAGCAGATTTTACAGTCTGTATATGGACTGTAATGCTCGGACTGATCACAGGTCTCCCAACAAGAACTTACAAATCAAAGACACAAATGAGGCTGTAAATTTGGATCAGGAGACCCAAGTTCAGTCTGAGCATTGAGCTCCATATGCAGACCATGAATAAGCTCTCCTCAACCCAGCCATAGTCTATGTACTGGCACCTGAGCACTGAGAGAAGGGAGATGTAGTGCAGATCTGAAACAGCCAGGAACAGTATTCTGCTGGGTCTGTGTCAGGAGTTACAGGACAGCCTGTCATACACAGGAGTTTAACAGACTATACATGTAAAGCTGCAAAGTGGTAGAAAATGTTTATTTGAGTCTATTTTGAATGCAGGCAGGTCAGTTCCTGAACAGAGCTGGTACTCCTAGAAATAAAGCGGGAGATTGGCCAAGTGACCCAATAATCAGAAATAACACACACTGCATGCTGCACCCAGAGGGGGAGCATGAAATATCTGGAGGGTTCCCTTTAAGTTTAAATGTGTGATACCATCTACAGTTTCATTTCCAGAAAGATAAAGAAATAAATCATCTGAAAATTAGTTGTTTTCTGCATAGCCTTGGCAAAGGATTCTGTAACATGTCTCTCATTTTAATAAGCTTTCTTATACACTGGCCAAGACTCTAGCAAGAAAAGGTCTGAAGGGATCACATCTGATTACTTTAGTAAGTTTGTAGTTGAGAACAGATGGAAGTGGTTCTTTTCCAACACAAATTCCTAATGGTCCACTTGCTGAATGTGTGTTTGTTCTGAAACATCTGCATATTCCCTCCTTCTTATTAGATATCTGAGCAAGGTCCATAATGAATTGGTTGGTAAGATTATACATAGATAAAACCAGCTTATAGCCTTTATAAATCTATTTATAAAAAAAACATGTATTCTGAAACAAAGGCATGAAATAACTTTCATTAGTAGATTAAATGTAGGGAACATCTCTAAATATGCTAAAAAAATTAGACAAGTGGTAATACTCCTGTAACACTATGCAACATAAAATATGAGATTTGAAATTACCTGCATGGGCTTGTCATACCATCGATTGCCTCCATTTTTGTCGTACCCTCCACCATGAAGGAGCTGCAGTGCCCTATTGGCTTCATTAAGTTCATCCCCCGTTGGTGCGTCCAGGCAGACTAGACATATACATCGCTCAATCATATCCAGAGAGTCACGGTTTGTGGAATCTGTGAAATACGGGATAGAAACAAAACTGAGCAAAAACTAAAGCTGAGAAACCATGAAGCAAGTTCTACCCCCATCTGCCCTTATGTTCCACCATGCTTGACTGTTGGTAATAGACATTTCAAAAAGGCTTTGATTTGTTTAGTGGCATACATACTGTACATGTACTATATTGGTACTATATAAATTAAGGATATCATTATTGTAAATAATGGGACATGTATATTTTGTTACAGCTATTGAGCTGTGGTAGGGCTATACTCTATACCCATGAGCTACCTTTTGTGATGAATGTCTTACTTTAATTATATTATGAATTGTCTTCGTGCTTGGGGCTTGTGCACATGTTTCACATTTGGCGCGTTTTTGGTGCATTTATGCCATATAGATTAGCTGGCAAAACCTGAAGCAATCTTGATATCAGCAAAGTGAATGAGAAACCTGAAGTGTCATGCAGACGTTGAGTGTTTGTGACTTGCAGATTTGGTGCAGAAATAATAATCTGCAACATGTCAATTCTCTGCGCGTTTTTCACCATTGACTCCATTACTCGACTATCCCTCTCCAGTCCATCCTTAATGCAGCAGCCAGGGTCATCCATCTGGCTAATCGGTACTCGGACGCGTCCGCTCTTCGCCAGTCCTTACACTGGCTGCCCATTCATTATAGGATCCAATTCAAAGTACTGGTTCTCACCCACAAAGCTCTCCACAGTGCAGCCCCCCCTACATCTCCTCCCTCATTTCTATCTATCGGCCTAACCGACTGCTGCACTCTGCAAACGACTTTCGACTAACCTCTGCACTAATCCGTACCTCCCACTCCCGACTCCAAGACTTCTCCCGCGCTGCGCCAATCCTCTGGAATGCTCTACCCCAAGAAATTAGGACTATCCACAATTTGCATGGTTTCAGGAGCTCCCTCAAAACACATTTGTTCAGAGTGGCCTATCACATTCACTAATCAAAGTCGTTCTATGTTTAAGTGTGTATGTGTAGCCCATTCACTATCTCCATCCATGCCTCACTCCCTCAAGATGGCTGAACCATCATTGTAAATGCACCATTGTATATACACACCTGTACTTTGTATCTCCCCCACCTCATTGTAGATTGTAAGCTCTCACGAGCAGGGGCGGCTTATTTTGCTTTAATTATTGTATTGTTAACGTTGTTACCTATGACTTGTGTTTTGAAACTGTTAAACTGTAAAGCGCTGCGGAATATGTTGGCGCTATATAAATAAAGATTATTATTATTATTATTATTATTGACTTCACTCAAATCAGTCAAAGAAGCTGCAAAAACATGCATTTTTGCGCCTGTGTTTTTACTGTGAAGAGCTGCAGAAATTTCTGCATCCATTTAATCAACATGTGCACATACAGCAAAAAAAGCCAAATATTAAGGCTATCAACTGGAAAACAGAATAACCACATTTGTTGCTACATTTAATGATGTTTTGCTGTTGTGATGTAGTCAAATATATATTTATACAGTTTTTTTTATTGTACATATATATGAGATTCTTAAACCCTACATTAATGGGGTAGGTGACTTTTTGCTACAACTACAATATTGATCATCTGGTAAATGTGGTAAAAAAATATTGATCATTTGATAATTCCATGTCCTTAGCTCACTTATGCTCTGCTTTCTCATCATTCACCAAGCTTACCTTTATTTTGTTTGTTATGGCTTGTCATGTTAACAGATGAGCTCTGGCTACCTTGTAAATTTCACGCTACAATTATATTTGGGTCAGTCATACATTTTGAAACCTTGATTCTAAACTTAACTGTTCTGGTAAAGTCCTGTTGTGTGGACTATAATTGGGCCAGGGACATTTTTTCTGGATACCTTGATTATACTTTTCAAATGAATATGTATCTATACATATAACACTATGTCTATTAAAATGTACCAGGAAATGCTTTGCTTTTAATGATCATCATCAGTCTTAGCTCTAAAGAATATTTATTACCATTTTTAGCTAATTGTATAATAAAATATGTTAAAAATCCTAATTATATTAGTAACAATAATAATAATATATAATCTTGGAAGTTGTTGATTAAACTCCATCTGTTATTTAACATGTTCAGTTGCTCTTTGTTTTTAAAGAAAACTGATTTAAGAATAAATGAGTTTAAAGGGAATCTGTCAAGAGGTTTTTGTCACCTAATCTGAGATCAGCATAATGTAGAAACAGAGACCCTGATTTCAGGGATGTATCACATACTGGGATGCTTGCTGTAGTTTTGATAAAATCACTGTTTTATCAGCAGGATATTATCATTGGAGGACTAGTAAACCTGCTGCCAAGTAGTCAAGCATATTCATGAGCTCTGTATAACCCCGCCCCACCACTCACTTGCAGCTTTCTGTGTACATTTTATATAGGCAGAATGCTGCCAATCAGTGGTGTGGGCGGGGCTATACAGAGCTCACATTCAGAACTGGTAGATCTGCAGCAGATACAGCTGTGATTTATCAAAATGGCAGCAAGCAGCTCACTATTAGTGATGAGCAAACATGCTTGGATATGGTGTAATCAGAGCATGCACAGGAGCTAACCAAGTGACTTCGGCGTGCTCGAAAAATTTGTTCGAGTCCTTGCGGCTGCATGTCTCTCGGCTGTTCAACAGCCACAACACATGCAGCGATTGCCTGTTTGCAGGTGCAGGCACTCAAACAAATTATTCAAGAACACTGAAGTCACTCAGTTAGCTCCCGAGCATACTCGGATTACTCCTTATCCGGGCAAGTTCGCTTCTCAATACACTCCATATGATACAGCGCTGGAATCAGGATCTCTGCCTCTACGTAATGTTGCTCTCAGATATTGTAGCAAAAAGCTGGTGACAGATTCCAGTTAATAGATGGCTTATCTTTGAATTAGTCTATAAACTAAAGCTTGTAGACCTGCTAAATTGCCAGACCTATGTTTGGCATGTTGACATACAAAGCATCATTTTGGAGCTAAGAATGGTGAACAGACAAAATTACTAACAAATATTTATTTGGATAGTAATTAAGTAGGATCTTTATTTGAATACAGAAAGATGTTTTTTCAGACTTTCCCTTTACATTAATGTATGGAAAAATAGATTACAGCCCATTTAAATAGTACAAAAGGTCTGTTCATATGAGTCACTTTTGTAGCCTCTTAGTTTCTCATTCTGAACAAGAAGGCAGCAAGTATGACTAAAGGGACAGATGGATGGATTTCAGACTGACACATATCTTCAACAATAACATTGCAAGACCAAGATGAGAAACTTATGTACTTATGCAAATGACAGAATCGATAGACATGTTAATTATGTACAAATGATGAAAAAATTGAAACATTTTCAAATCATCTCAATTTATTTAGTATGGAATATGAGTGCCACCTGCAGCCATACAGTGGGTTCGGAAAGTATTCAGACCCCTTTAAATTTTTCACTCTTTATTTCATTGCAGCCATTTGGGAAATTCAAAACAGTTCATTTTTTTTTCTCATTAATGTACACTCTGCATCCCATCTTGACTGAATGAAAAACAGAAATGTAGAAATGTCTTAAAATTTATTAAAAAAGAAAAACTGAAATATGGTCATAAGTATTCAGACCCTTTGCTCAGTATTGAGTAGAAGCCCCTTTTTGAGCTTGTCTTCTTGGGAATGATGTAACAAGTTTTTCACACCTGGATTTGGGGATCCTCCGCCATTCTTCCTTCCAGATCATCTCCAGTTCCTTCCGGTTGGATGGTGAACGTTGGTGGACAGCTATTTTCAGGTCTCTCCAGAGATGCTCAATTGGGTTTAGGTCAAGGCTCTGGCTGGGCCAGTCAAGAATGGTCACAGAGTTGTTCTGAAGCCACTCCTTTGTTATTTTAGCTGTGTACTTACGGTCATTGTCTTGTTGGAAAGTGAACCTTCAGCCAAGTCTGAGGTCCAGAGCACTCTGGAAGAGGTTTTCTTCCAGGATATCTCTGTATTTTGCCGCATTCATGTTTCCTTCAATTGCAACCAGTCATCCTGTCCCTGCAGCTGAAAACCCCCCCCAAAGCAGGATGCTGCCACCACCATGTTTCACTGTTGGGATTGTATTGGGCAGGTGATGAGCAGTGCTTGGTTTTCTCCACACATACCGCTTAGAATTATCACCAAAAAGTTCTATCTTCCTCTCATCAGACCAGAGATCTTATTTCTCATAGTCTGGGAGTCCTTCATGTGTTTTTTTAGCAAACTCTATGCGGGCTTTCATATGTCTTTCACTGAGGAGAGGCTTTTGTTGGACCACTCTGCCATAAAGGCATGTCTGGTGGACGGCTGCATTGATAGTTGACTTTGTGGAACTTTCTCCCATCTCCCTACTGCATCTTTGGAGCTCAGCCACAGTGATCTTGAGTTCTTCTTTACTATTCTCACCAAGGCTCTTCTCCCACGATTGCTCAGTTTGGCTGGACGGCCAGGTCTAAGAAGACTTCTGGTGGTCCCAAACTTCTTCCATTTAAGGATTATGGAGGCCACTGTGCTCTTAGGAACCTTGAGTACTGCAGAAATTCTTTCGTAACCTTGGCCAGATCTGTGCCTTGCCAAAATTCTGTATCTGAGCTCCTTGGCCAGTTCCTTTGACCTCATGACACTCATTTGGTCTGATATGCACTGTGAGCTGTGAGGTCTTATATAGACAGGTGTGTGCTTTTATAAATCAAGTCCTATGAGTTTAATTAAACACAGCTGGACTCCAATGAAGGAGTAGAACCATCACAGGGAGGATCACAAGGAAATGGACAGCATGTGACGTAAATATGAGTGTCTGAGCAAAGGGTCTGAATACTTATGACAATGTGATATTTCAGTTTTTCTTTTTTAATACATTTGCAAAAATTTCTACATTTCTGTTTTTTTTTCAGTCAAGATAGGGTGCAGGGTGCACATTAATGAGAAAAAAATGAACCTTTTTGAATTTACCAAATGGCTGAAATGAAACAAAGAGTGAAAAATATAAAGAGGTTTGAATACTTTTCGTACCCACTGTACATACAGTCAGGGCCGGCGTAAGCACCCGGCACACCCGGGCAAGTGCCGGGGCCCTGAGCAGGCGGGGGGGCCCACTCGCAGTCTGGCACCCCCGAGCCCGTTAGCGGAGGAGAGCGGTGTCAGCGCCGCCACTGGGCCCCCCCCCGCCCGCTCAGGGCCCCGGCATCAGCTGGCACAATACTTACCTCTCCCGTGCCTCCGCAGCCGCAGCTCCGGGCTCCAGGGGGCGCCGGCGCTTCCTCTCACAGCAGCGCCGCTGAATGACGTCATCATTCAGCGGCCGGCTGTGGCAGAGAGCGCGGACGCTGGGCAGGTAAGACGTGTTGTGTGTGTGTCTCTGTGTGTGTCTGTGTGTATGTAGTGCGGTGCTTTGTGTGTGTGTGTGTGTATGTATGTGAGAGAGTGCTTGTGTGCTGACTGTGTGTGATGATGGGCAGGCACTGCTGATAATGAGGAGGCATTGATGATGATAATGGGGAGAAGATGATGATAATGGGCAGGCATTGATGATAATGGGCAGGCATTGATGATGGGGAGAAGATGATGATGGGCAGGCATTGTTGATAATGGGGAGGCATTGATGATGATGATGGGGAGAAGATGATGATAATGGGCAGGCATTGATGATAATGGGCAGGCATTGATGATGGGGAGAAGATGATGATGGGCAGGCATTGCTGATAATGGGGAGGCATTGATGATGACGGGGAGAAGATGATGATAATGGGCAGGCATTGATGATAATGGGCAGGCATTGATGATGGGGAGAAGATGATGATGGGCAGGCATTGATGATGATGGGGAGGAGATGATGATGGGCAGGCATTGCTGATAATGGGGAGGCATTGATGATGATGGGGAGAAGATGATGATAATGGGCAGGCATTGATGATGGGGAGAAGATGATGATGGGGAGGAGATGATGATGATGGGCAGGCATTGATGATAATGGGGAGGCCATGATGATGATGGGGAGGCAATGATGATGATAAGGAGGAAATGATGATGATGGGGAGGTAATCATGATGATAATGGGGAGTCTTTCCACAGCGCCCTTTCCTGAGCCGTAACAGTGCAGGACGCAGTACAGCGCAGAGGAGAGCTCCATATTTTGTATGGAGCATTATATGGGGACCAGTATCCTGTATGGAGCATTATATGGGGACCAGTATCCTGTATGGAGCATTATATTGGGTCCAGTATTCTGTATGGAGCATTATTTTGGGTCCAGTAATCTGTATGGAGCATTATATGGGGGGTGACATCCTGCATGGGGTATTATATGGGTGATATTTCTCTGCTGTATCTGTGCATCATGAATCGTGGTCTGTGTTAAAGGGGCACACTGAGGCTCTTTCGCCCGGGGCCCATAAAAACCTGGAGCCGGCCCTGCATACAGTCATGGCCAAAAGTTTTGAGAATGACACAAATATTATATTTTCACATGATCTGCTGCCCTCTGGTTTTAATGTGTGTTTGACAGATGTTTTTATCACAGACAGAAATATAATTGCAGACATATGAGTAACAAAAGCTTATATTGACAGTTAGAATGAGTTAATGCAGCAAGTCAATATTTGCAGTGTTGACCCTTCTTCTTCAGGACCTCTGGAATTCTCCCTGGCATGCTCTCAATCAACTTCTGGACCAAATCCTGACTAATAGCAGTCCATTCTTGCACAATCAATGCTTTCATTTTGTCAGAATTTTTAGATTTTTGTTTGTCCACCGGTCTCTTGATGATTGACCACAAGTTCTCAATGGGATTAAGATCTGGGGAGTTTCCAGGCCATGGACCCAAAATCTCTATGTTTTGTTCACTGAGCCATTTAGTTATCACCTTTGCTTTATGGCAAGGTGCTCCATCATGCTGGAAAAGGCATTGTTGATCGCCAAACTGCTCTTAGAGGGTTGGGAGAAGTTGCTCTTGGAGGACATTCTGGTACCAATCTTTATTCATGGCTGTGTTTTTAGGCAACACTGTGAGAGAGCCGATTCCCTTGGCTGAGAAGCAACCCCACACATGAATGGTTTCAGGATGCTTAACAGTTGGCATGAGACAAGACTGGTGATAGCGCTCACCTTGTCTTCTCCGAATGAGGCGTTTTCCTGATGTCCCAAACAATCGAAAAGGGGATTCATCAGAGAAAATAACTTTACCCCAGTCCTCAGCAGTCCACTGCCTGTACCTTTGCAGAATATCAGTCTGTCCATGATGTTTTTTTCTGGAGAGAAGTGGCTTCTTTGCTGCCCTCCTTGAGACCAGGCCTTGCTCCAAGAGTCTCCGCCTCACAGTGCGTGCAGATGCACTCACACCTGCCTGCTGCCATTCCTGAACAAGCTCTGCACTACTGGTAGCCCGATCCCGCAGCTGAAACACTTTTAAGAGACGGTCCTGGCGCTTGCTGGTCTTTCTTGGGCGCCTTGGAGCCTTTTTGGCAACAATGGAACCTCTCTCCTTGAAGTTCTTGATGATGCGATAGATTGTTGACTGAGGTGCAATCTTTCTATCTGTGATACTCTTCCCTGTTAGGCCATTTTTGTGCATTTCAATGATGACTGCACATGTTTCTTTAGAGATAACCATGGTTAACAGAAGAGAAACAATGATGCCAAACACCAGCCTCCTTTTAAAGTGTCCAGTGGTCTCATTCTTACTTAATCATGACAGATTGATCTCCAGCCATGTCCTCATCAACACCCACACCTGTGTTAATGGAACAATCACTGAAAAGAGGTTAGCTGGTCCTTTTAAGGCAGGGCTGCAATGATGTTGAAATGTGTTTTGGGGGATAAAGTTCATTTTCTAGCCAAATATTGACTTTGCAAGTAATTGCTGTTAAGCTGATCACTCTTTAAACATTCTGGAGTATATGCAAATTGCCATTAGAAAAAGTGAAGCAGTAGACTTTGTAAAAATTAATATTTGTGTCATTCTCAAAACTTTTGTCCATGACTGTACACTTAAATGCTTTAGTTGCTATCAATCAGGTTATTAATGGTTATCTGAGGAATGTTCTGCCATGCTTAATGCACTTTGGCAAATCATCAAGATCCTCTACTGGCAGCTCTTTGTAATTGCCGACCACTGACTTCACAGATGTACTTGATGGGAGACAAGTCCAGAGACACGTGAGGACACATTTAGGCTATGCAAGCTGCTCACAGTAGCATGAGCAAAATGCAGCCTATTCATACCCCTTGAACATTCCACATTAAACCCACAAATTTAAAGGGGTATTATCATCTCTAAGATTATATCCCAATATGTAGTAGGTATAATAATAATGATAATATTAGCAAATACCTCTAATTAGAAATGCAGTATAGTTTTTTCTGATTCGCTGTGTCTCTCTCCTCATATGTAGGAATTGCAGGACTTTAGGTATTCATGGTTATGACCACTAGCAACTAGCGATCTAATTGTCACTATATCAGTGGTTGTAACCAAGGATACCTAAGGTCGTGTAATGTCTGCACATGAGGAAAGAGACATAGTGAATCAGAAAAACTATACTACATTTCTAATTGAAGGTATTTGCAAACATTTTTATTAATAGTACACCTACTCCATATTGGGCTAGGATCTTGGAGATTGGAATACCCCTTTAAATGTATTTTATTGGGATTTTATGTGATGTACTTGCTAACTCGCATTTATTATTTGTGAAGTACAAAGGTATTATCCGAGTATCTTGGGTGTATTTGAATAATATGTTTGAGTCCCCGTGGCTGCATCTTTTGCAGCTGTTAGACAGCTGCAACACATGTGGGGATTGCCTGTTTGTTAGGGACTCAAACATATTATTCGAGCACGCCTGATAGAAGCTCAGCATCTCCCAGTCTTAGCTTGCACGGCCGAGCTATCAATCAAAACCCAGGCAGCATATCATGCCCAGGCACCAGACTGGATGACTGAGTTGTCAATCACTGAATTCAAAATACACTGATGGGTGGAATCGTGACAAGTAGTAAATGCAGCAAAAGATGGTCTTGAAAGGCTGAACACAAATGCACATCACAATTTTCAGATTTATATTTATTTTTATATTTAGATTTATTATTTTTATATTTAGAAAACCGTGTATCATTTCCTTTACACCTTACAAATACTTTGTGTTAGTGTATCAAATAAAACCCCAATCCAATACATTTAAGTGTGTGGATGTAGTGTGAAAAAATATGGAAAAGTTAACCTAGTATGAATACTTTTTCAAGGTTGTTATGTCCCATGATTTGGGAATCATACAGACAGTATTATACTAGTAATGTGTTGTTATATTGTGCTGGTTTCTTGCTATGTAATAAGGTTTGCCCTCTTTAGAAGTTTGTCCTTCCCCTCTCCCTGTCTCTCTCTGATGTTGCGCTGATATCAGTAACACCTCCCTCCTTCTTCATTCTCTATTTGGCCATCTTAGAAGCTCATATGTTTGCAGCCATGTTTCTGAAAAGTCTTTTTTATCTACTGTATGCGTTGTAGGGATGTGGTCTCGCTGGTGTGCGACCGGAGGTAAGCAGGAGGGCGACTCTTCTGGTTCTTTAAGCAAGTTTATTAAGGTTTCATAAACTTGCTGTAAACAGAAAACAAAAACAGCCTTCTCTGGCACAAAGTAACGAAAACAGATAGAAAGTCCTGGTACTCTAACTGAGCACTCTCTTCAGCACACAGACTGGACGTCTCCTCAGAACTCCCACACTGGAGGTTTCCACACCCCCAGTCACTCACACCTGTGGTCAGCAGCTCACTTATATACACCAGCCATTCAGCTCACACAAAGCACATGACAGGTCACATGGCAGTGACCTCATCACAGGTCCTCAAACCACACACAAAGGTATTCAGCTCACACAGAGCACATGACAGGTCACATGGCAGTGACCTCATCACAGGTCCTCAAACCACCTACAAAGGTATAGTGAAGTCTTACTATCACTACATACCTCCCCCCTCTGCCTAAAACCGTGGGCTTGGCACCTTTCATTCACCGACTAGAAACTCCTTTCAGTCGTCTCCACAATCAGCCGGTCTGTCACCGTTTGCCTTAGGTCACTGAGTCCTGATCTAATTGAGGTGTCACTGCCTCTAGCTCTCATTTCAGGCCATCTATGTTCTGTCTTAGTTTCACTTTGATGACCTTCATTCTGCAGCGAACCTCTGCGCCTCTCTATATTGTGAGTTGAAGGTGACTGCATTTTTTTTCTCAACTCTTGCAGCTGTCTGTTAGTCTGCTTCTTCTCAAGTTTTAGCTGCTCTATTCTTCCCTGGTTCACCTCCAAGAGCATCCGGATCTTCCCAAGGCTTTCCACCAACGCCCTCCGACTTGGAGGTTTTCTTGTTGGCTCCCGACATCTCTGCTTCTCATGGAGGTATTGTAGTGGCATAGCTCTTATGTCCGCCTCCCGCTTCACTGTGACTTTCCGGGTGTGGCCATCTGGGTGGCGGTTCCCTTGCTGGCTTTCTTTCGCCGTCGAGGCCCCTTCTTTGGTCAACCTCTTCAGTTCACTCTCTTCCCGTACGCACGGACCGGGAGAGCGCAACTGTTCGATTTCCTGGTCTGTCGTGGATTTCCTGAGCTGTGCGTTAGCTTCCTTCTCTATCTGGAGTTTTTGGAGAATTTTCTCTTGCTCCTCTGCCAGCATCGGTGCTCTTCTTCTCTCCGTAGAAGTTCCTGCTGATGCTTCTCCTGGGCCTCTCTGAGCATCTCCGTATCTTTCACTAGGACTTGGTTCGCTGTCAGGCACGCTGATAGTTGACCTCGGACTTTAGAGAGTTCTTTCTCCAGGTCCTTCATTCGTTGCTCAATCTCTTGTCCCCGTATATTTTTTCGCATGACTGTCTCTTTAAGCAGCTCTATCTCATGGCCCTGCTCTCTTTTATCCATTACATGTGGCACCATCCTTCTCCCCTTTTTTCTCTTCTTAGAGAGCATAGGCTGTCTGGCCTTCCTGCAGCCCCTGTGGTGAGGAAAAGGTCTGCCACTTGTACCTGACTCCACCTTGCTGCACTCGCTTTCACTTGCGGTTAAGTTACAGTCTGCATAGGAGTCATTCCCACTCCCTCTGTCATCTTGGAACGGCAAGTCTCCACTTAACCAGGTGTCGGCCCCTATTCCTGGGGCGACCCAGTTTTCTGCGGACCTATATTTGGTCACCCCAAAGTCCTCACTTTGGTCTGAGCCACCCTTTCTTATGGCTACCAGGCACTGGGTATCTTTGACTTTAGGGGTGGCTACCTCTGTTTTACCCACCACACTATCAGCAACCACTACAGCCTCCTGCAGGGGTGGGCCTCTCTTAGGGTCATTCTGGTTCCCTTCTGAGCAATTAGCCAGGGCTTCGTCCCACACCTCCCAAAACCGTTTACAATCCTGGCCTATTATTATAGAATATGGTAAGTCTGGGACTACAGGGATATCCTGGGTAGAAATAATAGTGTCCGTCTCAATGATTACCCTGGTTACCTGATACTCCCTAGTGACCCCATGAACACAAGGGACTTCCATCTTCCTTCCGGGAATCAGATATACAGGGAGTGTGTCGCTCAGTAGGGTCACCTGGCTTCCTGAGTCTAGAAGTCCACTCACATACTCTCCATTCACTATCAGAGAATAGTTCAGTGCCCCCCGGTCAGATGTAAAGTCAGTACACCATTCGCGACATACACTGTTCAAACCCTGAACCCGGCAACAGTTCCTCGGCTCATCCGCCGCCACCTCTTTTCTCCTCATTGACTCAGATTGAGACTCCGCCCCTTCTGAGTGTGGTAGTAGTTTGTTAGGGTTTACTGGTTCCCCATTCTCACTAGGGACCTCAGAACCCTTTCTCCACAGATCCCAAAACAGACAGAAATCCTGGCCTATAATTATAGGACGCACCAAGTCCCGAACGACGCCGATTTCATGGGACTCAGTGCCATGCGTCGTTTCAATGTCCACTCTGGCCATAGGGTAGTCCTTTACATCACCATGTATGCATTGAACACCAACCTTTTTCCCTGGTAGTATGTTGAGAGGAAAAGTGGCCCTAATCAGGGTCACTAAGCTCCCAGAGTCTAGCAGCGCCGTTACTGCTTCACCGTTCACCTTCACGGGACATACTTGAGGACCCTGATTGGGAAACGGGTTTCCACTGCAGGCTGGATATGCATACCATGAAATACGGTGTCCTAGGCTGCAGTCCATCTGCTCAGTGGTCTGCAGACACCGGGCAGCTATATGTCCTGGCTCGCGGCACCTCCAACAAATAATATCACCCGTAGTGACCTTGGGCACCACCTCCCCCCGCCATTTTGACCTTGGGCTCCCCACCCCTTTTTGGGACTCTGCCCCCTGTTGGGGCCGCCAGTACGGAATAGGCTGCTTCCCCAAGGCACCTTCCATTCCCTGGTACCTCTCGACCAGTCCGACCAGTTCATCAGCATTCCGGGGATCACCCTGGGCAACCCAAGTCTGTAGGGGTTTTGGCAGGGAGTGCACAAACCGATCCATGACGACTCTTTCTACCATCTGTGCCGGCGTAGCGGACTCTGGCTGTAGCCATTTCTGGACCAGGTGCAGTAAGTCAAACATTTGGGAGCGAGGTGGTTTGTCCCGGTGATAAGCCCAGCGGTGCACCCTCTGTGCCCTGATAGTCATTGTTACCCCCATACGTGCGAGGATCTCTACCTTTAGCTTAGGATATTCCTGAGCTTCCTGCACAGTCAAATCGTAATACGCCTTCTGGGGTTCACCTGTCAGGTATGGGGCCAATATCTCTGCCCACTGCCCTGGGGGAAGTCTTTCCCTCTCAGCAACCCTCTCAAATACAGCCAGGAAGGCTTCCACATCATCCCCGGGGGTCATGTTTTGTAATGTGCGTCTTACCGCATTTCTGACGTGGTTGTCATCAGCCAGACCTGGGGTTGGGGCGCTCGTCCTGCCCTGGATGGCGTGTTGTGAATGGGTTTGAGATGAGTTCTGAGCAGAGGCTCCCTCTGGTGGTTACAAGCGGTACTAGTGAGGATTGTGAGGACTGGGAATCAGGTGTTACTGATTGGTCTTTATATAAGGGAGTCATTTTCCCATCAGGGTTGCCGGTGATCAATTGTTCTGGTCTGAATCCTTCTTTCCAGTTTCCCTTGTAGCCTGCTGTGTCGTGTCTGCATCTCCTGCTGTCAGATAAGACAATTTCTTATTTTGTGTTTTTGCTATATTTTTGCATTTTGTCCTGCACTTCTGTGGGGGCCTTCAGGGTCCCCTCCGGGGGCTTTTGCCCTCTCAGTTTAGTCCAGCCACTGTGTTTTGTACTTTTGCTTTTTCCAGTTTTTTTTCAGTGGCTGCTGTTTTGATTTTTTTTACACCAGAGAAC
The DNA here is from genome assembly GCA_033576555.1 of Oophaga sylvatica. Lineage (NCBI taxonomy): Eukaryota > Metazoa > Chordata > Amphibia > Anura > Dendrobatidae > Oophaga > Oophaga sylvatica. The sequence goes on along the minus strand of JARQOD010000003.1, from coordinate 472,609,545 downwards.
TAATTTAGGTGGTAGAGGTCGTGTGATCTCAGGTGATTTTGAAATTAGTAGAGTTGGTGTTTTTTCAGGGTTTTCTGAGATTGCAGTAAGTACCCTTCCTGTCCTTTTCTATTTAGATAGTTTGGGCCCCAGCGTTTGCTCATACTATTTTCTTTCTGTGTCAGTATTTCCTCTTGTCTAACCGCCATTACATGTTTGGGGGCTTTCTATTGTCTTTGGGGTTCTGCTCCGGGGCAGATAGCTTTCCTATTTCTATCTTTGGGTGTGGTTAGTTTCTCGGGCTGTGACGAGGCGTCTAGGACCACGTGGAACGCTCCACGGCTGCCTCTAGTTGCGGTGGTTAGTCAGGGTACTGCAATCTCATAGATTCCAACTGCTCTGGTGTATTTCCTTTTTTACCTGCACTCCTCAGCTACCGAAACATAACAGTATCACCGGCCTAAAAATTGTATGGTACTCACAGAAGGGAAAAAATATTTTGAAGGAAGAAAAGTTGTCAGAGATATTTTTCTGTTTGTTGCATTTTTTTTTTTTTTTCCCTCTGTATCTCTGGGTGCTGGGGAGGATCTTTTCTCCCAATGGAGTTTGCACAGTTGTCTGGCCGTGTGGATCAGCTTGCCACTGAGGTTCAGAGTATTGCTGCATATCTTGCTAGGTTGCCTGTTGTGGAACCTAGGATTCCCATGCCAGATTTGTTTTTAGGGGATCGAGCTAAGTTTCAGAATTTCAAAAATAATTGTAAATTGTTTCTTGCCTTAAAATCTAAGTCCTCAGGAAACGCAGCGCAGCAGGTTCAAATTATCATCTCTCTCCTGCGCGGCGATCCTCAGGATTGGGCTTTTTCCCTGATACCTGGGGATCCTGTTTTGAGTGATGTTGATGCATTTTTTCAGGCTTTGGGGTTATTGTACGATGAGCCTAATGTCACTGATCAAGCTGAAAAAGCCTTGTTGGCATTAAATCAGGGGCTTGATGACGCTGAGTTATACTGTCAGAGATTCCGTAGGTGGGCAGTCCTGACCAAATGGAATGACGACGCTTTGGCGGCCCTTTTCCGGAAGGGTCTGTCGGATAATGTAAAGGATGTTATGGTGGGATTCCCTGTCCCCTCTGGTCTCAATGATTCTATGTCATTAGCGATTCAAATTGACAGACGTTTGCGTGAGCGGAGAAGTATGCGTGGAGTGGTGTTGCCTTGTGAGCCTGCTTCTGAATCCATGCAGTGTGATAGAGTGGTGTCTGGGGCACAGCGTCATGAGTTTCGAAAGCGCAATGGGTTATGTTTCTACTGTGGTGATGCCTCTCATGCTATTTCAGTCTGCCCTAAGCGGGGAAGACATTTTGCACGCTCAGTTGTCTTGGGTAGTGTTCAGACTAAGTTTTTATTAACTGTCACTCTGATATGCTCTCTGTCCTCATTTTCTGCTCAGGCTTTCGTTGATTCTGGAGCAGCTATTAACCTGATGGATTATGATTTTGCTAAACGTTGTGGGTTTCCCTTGATACCCTACAGAAGTCTATTCCTTTACTGGGGATCGATTCTACCCCTTTGGCTGAGAATAAACCCAGTTTTCTACTCAGGTGATAATGAGGGTTGAACCTGATCACCAGGAGTGCTGCAAATTTTTGGTTCTATATAATCTGCATGACATTATAGTGCTGGGTTTCCCTTGGTTACAGTCTCATAATCCTGTTTTGGATTGGAAATCTGTGTCTGTAACCAGTTGGGGCTGCCAATGTGTTAATACCAACACTCCTGTTTTTTCTGCCTCCCCCAGGCTGAGGATGTTCCTGACTTTTTGTTTGATTTTTCTGATGTGTTTAGCGAAAGTAAATCTGCATCCTTACCTCCCCATAGGAGCTATGACTGCGCTATTGAATTAGTGCCAGGTAGTAAATTCCCTAAAGGTCGCCTTTTTAACTTGTCTGTACCTGAACATGACGCTATGCGGTCTTATATCAAGGAATCATTGGAGAAGGGTCATATCAGACCATCCTCTTCACCCTTAGGTGCCGGTTTTTTCTTTGTGGCCAAAAAAGATGGTTCATTAAGGCCGTGTATTGATTATCGTCTCTTGAACAATATTACTGTGAAATATCAATACCCGTTACCCTTGATTTCTGACCTGTTTTCCAGGGTGAAAAACGCTACTTGGTTTACCAAGCTTGACCTCAGGGGGGCGTATAACCTTATTCGCATTAAGCACGGGGATGAATGGAAGACGGCATTTAACACCCCTGAAGGGCATTTTGAGTACCTTGTGATGCCCTTTGGGCTCACTAATGCTCCTTCCGTCTTCCAGTCCTTCATGAATGACATTTTCAGGGATTTTGTGGACAAGTTTCTGATTGTTTATTTGGATGATATCTTGATTTTTTCTAATGACTGGGACTCTCATGTGAAACATGTTCGAACTGTATTCCAGATTTTGAGAGAGAATGCTCTGTATGTGAAGGGATCAAAGTGTCTTTTTGGCGTACAGAAGATCTCATTTCTGGGATTCATTTTGTCCCCATCTGTTATTGAAATGGACCCGGTCAAGGTTCAGGCCATCTGTGATTGGGTCCAACCTACTTCATTAAAGGCTCTTCAGAGATTTTTGGGTTTTGCCAATTTTTATCGTAAATTTATTGGTAATTTCTCGGTTATTGTTAAACCATTAACTGATTTGACCAGAAAGGGTTCTGATGTGGTGAATTGGCCTCCTGAGGCAGTCTCTGCGTTTCAGGAACTTAAGCAGAGATTCACTTCTGCTCCTGTTCTACGGCAGCCTGATGTTTCTCTGCCATTTCAGGTGGAGGTTGATGCCTCTGAAATTGGGGCAGGTGCCGTTTTGTCCCAAAAAGATCCAGAGACCTCTAAAAGTAACCCTTGTGCCTTTTTCTCTCGAAAATTTTCTCCTACTGAACGTAATTATGACGTGGGTAATCGGGAGTTATTGGCCATGAAGTGGGCTTTTGAAGAGTGGAGACATTGGCTGGAGGGAGCCAAACATCAGGTGGTGGTCCTTACGGACCATAAGAATCTGGTCTATCTGGAATCTGCCAAGCGACTCAATCCTAGACAGGCCAGGTGGGCCTTGTTTTTCACACGTTTTAATTTTGTGGTTTCCTTTCTTCCTGGCACTAAGAATGTTAAGGCGGATGCCCTCTCGAGGAGTTTCCTTGCGGACTCTCCTGAGCTATCTGATCCCTCTGTTATTTTGAAGGAGGGTGTAGTTCTTTCCGCCATCTCGCCCAATTTGAGACTTGCTCTGGAGGGGTGTCAGGAGGATAGGCCCGAGCGCTGCCCTGTTGGAAAATTGTTTGTCCCGGACCAATGGAAAAAGAGTGTGATGTCTGAGATTCATTGTTCCGCATTGGCTGGGCATCCCGGAATTTTTGGTACCAGAGACTTGGTTAGTCGGTCCTTTTGGTGGTCTACCTTGTCTCGCGATGTCAGGGAATTTGTGCAGTCCTGCGGGACTTGCTCTCGCTCCAAGCCTTGCTCTCGCTCTAGTGGTTTGTTGATGCCATTGCCTGTGCCCAAGAGACCATGGACCCATATCTCTATGGATTTCATTTCCGATCTTCCTGTTTCTCAGAGAATGACCACCATCTGGGTAATTTGTGATAGGTTTTCCAAAATGATACATCTTGTGCCATTACCTAAGTTGCCTTCCTCCTCTGAATTGGTGCCGTTGTTCCTTCAGCACGTGGTTCGTTTACACGGCATTCCTGAGAACATTGTGTCTGACAGAGGAGTCCAGTTTGTTTCCAGATTTTGGAGGACTTTTTGTTCTAAACTGGGTGTTCAATTGTCTTTCTCCTCGGCATTTCATCCTCAGACCAATGGTCAAACTGAGAGAACAAACCAGACATTGGAGACTTATGTAAGATGCTTTGTGTCTGCTGATCAGGATGACTGGGTCTCTTTTTTGCCTTTGGCTGAGTTTGCTCTTAATAATAGGGCTAGCTCTGCCACTTTGATGTCTCCGTTTTTCTGTAATTCTGGGTTTCACCCTCGATTTTCTTCAGGACAGACGGAGGCTTCTGTCTGTCCAGGTGTTGACTCTGTTGTTGAGCGTATGCAGCAGATTTGGGACCAGGTAGTGGAGAGGTTGTCCCTCTCTCAGGAGAAGGCCCAGCGGTTTGCTAACCGGCATAGGACTGATGGTCCTCGGTTTAAAGTGGGGGACTTGGTCTGGTTGTCCTCAAAGAATATTCCTATGAGAGTAGCATCTCCTAAATTTAAGCCTAGGTTCATTGGACCTTATAAGATCATGGAGATTATTAATCCTGTTTCTTTTCGTTTGCTTCTTCCAGGGACATTTAAGATCCATAACGTGTTCCACAAGTCCTTGTTGAAGAGGTTTGTTGAGCCAGTGGTTCCTGCTGCTGTGCCTCCTGACCCTGTTTTAGTTGAGGGCAATCTGGAGTATGTGGTTGAGAAAATATTGGATTCTCGTTTTTCTAGACGAAGACTCCAGTATTTGGTTAAATGGAGAGGTTATGGTCAGGAAGACAATTCTTGGGTGTTTGCTTCGGACATCCATGCTAGGAGACTTATCCGTGCGTATCATAGAACTCATCCTGACCGACCTGGTTGCTCAAATGAGGGTTCGGTGACCCCTCCTCAAGGGGGGGTACTGTTGTGAATGGGTTTGAGATGAGTTCTGAGCAGAGGCTCCCTCTGGTGGTTACAAGCGGTACTAGTGAGGATTGTGAGGACTGGGAATCAGGTGTTACTGATTGGTCTTATATAAGGGAGTCATTTTCCCATCAGGGTTGCCGGTGATCAATTGTTCTGGTCTGAATCCTTCTTTCCAGTTTCCCTTGTAGCCTGCTGTGTCGTGTCTGCATCTCCTGCTATCAGATAAGACAATTTCTTATTTTGTGTTTTTGCTATATTTTTGCATTTTGTCCTGCACTTCTGTGGGGGCCTTCAGGGTCCCCTCCGGGGGCTTTTGCCCTCTCAGTTTAGTCCAGCCACTGTGTTTTGTACTTTTGCTTTTTCCAGTTTTTTTTCAGTGGCTGCTGTTTTGATTTTTTTTACACCAGAGAACTAATTTAGGTGGTAGAGGTCGTGTGATCTCAGGTGATTTTGAAATTAGTAGAGTTGGTGTTTTTTCAGGGTTTTCTGAGATTGCAGTAAGTACCCTTCCTGTCCTTTTCTATTTAGATAGTTTGGGCCCCAGCGTTTGCTCATACTATTTTCTTTCTGTGTCAGTATTTCCTCTTGTCTAACCGCCATTACATGTTTGGGGGCTTTCTATTGTCTTTGGGGTTCTGCTCCGGGGCAGATAGCTTTCCTATTTCTATCTTTGGGTGTGGTTAGTTTCTCGGGCTGTGACGAGGCGTCTAGGACCAGCGTGGGAACGCTCCACGGCTGCCTCTAGTTGCGGTGGTTAGTCAGGGTACTGCAATCTCATAGATTCCAACTGCTCTGGTGTATTTCCTTTTTTACCTGCTCTCCTCAGCTACCGAAACATAACAATGGCGGTTGTCAAAAGCTGCATCTGCTGCCGATGCTCCTGCTGGCTCAGCTGCATCTGCTGCAAGAACATCCTGTTGGCTTCTTGCTGCTGTTCTTGTGCCTGTTGCTGCTGTACCTGTGCCTGGACCAAGTGTTTCAGCAGGTCCTCCATTTTCTCCGGCAATGCTGGCTGGGTTGCTAAAGCCTTGACCCACGACATGCAGTAACCAGTCTCACTTCTCTGCTGGGAACGCTGCCCGCATTTACGCCACCAATTGTAGGGATGTGGTCTCGCTGGTGTGCGACCGGAGGTAAGCAGGAGGGCGACTCTTCTGGTTCTTTAAGCAAGTTTATTAAGGTTTCATAAACTTGCTGTAAACAGAAAACAAAAACAGCCTTCTCTGGCACAAAGTAACGAAAACAGATAGAAAGTCCTGGTACTCTAACTGAGCACTCTCTTCAGCACACAGACTGGACGTCTCCTCAGAACTCCCACACTGGAGGTTTCCACACCCCCAGCCACTCACACCTGTGGTCAGCAGCAGGCTCACTTATATACACCAGCCATTCAGCTCACACAAAGCACATGACAGGTCACATGGCAGTGACCTCATCACAGGTCCTCAAACCACACACAAAGGTATTCAGCTCACACAGAGGACATGACAGGTCACATGGCAGTGACCTCATCACAGGTCCTCAAACCACACACAAAGGTATTCAGCTCACACAGAGCACATGACAGGTCACATGGAAGTGACCTCATCACAGGTCCTCAAACCACCTACAAAGGTATAGTGAAGTCTTACTATCACTACAGTGTGCATATCTACAAAGAATTCAGCTGGAAAATAAACCTTCTTCTGGAATCTTCATACATGCCTCCTACAGTTGAGTTCAAGCTATCTGAGGACATCACTCTGTGTGAGCAGTTGAAAGAGGCTCATAGAAATGGTGTCTCAGCGCTCTACACTTATGGAGTCAGAATAAAGGCATTGTATTTCTATGAGGCTGACACACTCGGGTTGGGAAACCTACGGCCAGTTTGTGCATTGCGATCCGTGATCGGACTGATTTGCATGGATGTCTGAATTAGTTCTTAAGAGATGCAGGTTTTACTTGCACTTTATCAAAGTGAGCTCAAAATGTGATGAAAGTCTGTTCTCTGGGATGATTTAGAGAATCCTGCTTTGAGCAGGGGGTTGGACCAGATGATCCAGGAGGTCCCTTCCAACTCTACCATTCTATGATTCTATGATTCTAAGTGGATCCTATAACCTTAACCTGCTTACTTTATCCCTGTCCTGGCTGGAACATTCCTCAGTTTTCATGATGCTGTTTCATGCATAATGTACTCAAACAAATCTCTCAGGTCTTCACAGAACTCAATTTACTAATTATGTGATTTCTGAAGGCAATTGGTCACTCATGATTTTATTCAGTGGGCTGAATACAAATGCACGTCATAATTTTCAGATTTATATTTCTTAAATGATTATAAAACCATGCATATCATTTAAACTTTACAAATACTTGCTATTTTGCGTTGGCATATCACTTAAAATCCAAAAAAGTAAAGTTTGTGGGTATAATGTGGAAAAGTTCACGGAGTATTAATACATTTTCAATGCACTGTATGTATTGTGAAAATGTCACTGGCAAGGTACTGGAGGGGAGATATGTTTAGCTGAGTCTAATGGCTTCAGTGATGTAAAACCCAGAAGTTTTCATCCAGCACGTTAAGTGTTGTGAGGGGTTAACTAGTCAATTAGTTCAAGGGCTGAGTTTTTGTGGACAACCATAGAGTGGGTGGATGCCCGCAGACATATGGACTTTGATATACGTTATAGTTTGTTTTCCCATTTTTGCTAGAAAGCGCCACACTTATTTTGTTAAACCCCACACTCGTTTATGCCGTGTTTTTAACAAATCAGCTGAAGAAACGTTCCTGTGTCTCTCTCTGTGAGCAGCTGAGTGAGTAGTATTACCACAGTTGGTGTTTCGAATGTGGGCAATGAGTCCCACCCCCAGGTCTGGCTGATGACACACATGTCCAGAAGGCAGTAAGGCTGGCCATGTTGAAAATGACCCTGGGAGATGATGTGGAAGCCTTTCTGACAACTTTTGAAAGGGTGGCCGATCGGAACAGACTTCTGACAGCAGTGGGCAGAGGTGCTTGTGCCATATTTGACCCGTGAATTCCGAAAGGCATATTATGACTTAATACTACAGGATGCCAAGGAATATGCCAAGTTAAAGACCGAAATCTTGGCACACCTGGGAGTAACTATTTCGGTTAGAGTGTAACGAGTCCATCACTGGGCATATGCCTGCGACAAACCCCCTTGCTCACAGATGTTTCACTTGCTACACCTAGTCCAGAAGTGGTTGCAGATAGAGCCTTCCACTCCTGCCTAGATGATCGAGTGTGTGGTGATGGACAGATTCATCCACTCCCTTCCCAGGCCAGTGGGATACCAGGTTGTAGAGAAGTCCCTAGAGAAACAGGACATCATCACTTTCCCATGCTAGAATGACCAAAGGGGGACAGGGTCACCACGCAGAGGGTCTAGAGCCACAAACGAGGGCGTCCAAATTCTGCTGAGGGTCCGCCAAAGGCTTTTGTTAAGGATGTGGTCTGTTGACAATGTCACAATCATGTAGCCACCCGGTGTCATATATCCCCTGAACCAATGAACTTCAGCCTATGGCGGCGTTGCTCCTATTATGCATATCCAGCTTGCAATGTGGACCCTCAACCCGGCGAAGGGCAGCAGCAGTGTGCCGTGTCAATTAATGGGGTAATGGTACTTCGATTGTTGGACTCTGGAAGTCTGGTGACCATAATCAGTGCTACACTTCCCCACCAGTTGATCCCTGATATATTCGTGGGTGTTTGCTGTATACATGGAGATGCCAAGGACTACGATGTGGCCAGAGTAAACTGACTGTGAAATTGAGAGTAAACTAACTGTGATATAAAGTTCAATGAGATAAGGGTAGTCAAGGACTTGATACATCCAGTCATATTGGAGCATGGTTTTTCACTATTTTGGCACTTATGGCAAAAAGGGGCAGTATCTGGTGTCTTCGACAAAAGCAGATCCATGGGGAAGAAACTATGTCAAAATCATAGATGGATGAGTTCCCCCTGTGTGTCCTTGCCATGGAGGAGGACGAGACGTTGACCGAGGAGGCTAACCTCACTGGATTGAGAGCGTCTGGAGAGAACTTTGGGACGTTTGGCAATGTGGCCATCAGTAACGGGTTTGCTCAAGAACCGGGGGCAGACACCAGGTTCCCGCACTTTGCAATTATTGGAGAGTTATTGTATTGGGTGACTAAACTGAGGGGCAGTGAAACCACACATGCTTGCATATGTCACTTGTGGTTATAGTAAGTTTTGAAACTTTGTATTTTCGTTCACATTTTCATGTGTTAATTTAACATGATTATGTCATTTCCTTGTTACCCCATATAATGTGATGTAAAAGTGTCTGTCTCCATTATTGATGAAAGCTGGGATGGGCTGAAATGTTTAATTTGATTTCCATATGTGCTGATTAAAATGATACCTTGGTTGATGAAATCCGTCTTGTGGTTGTTTAATCTTTATTTTCAGTTTTGAGTTAATGAGATTCTCGTGCTTCGGGGTGGCCTGTGGGGGTCATCATATGGTGCTCTGATTAGGTATTCATACTGATGGCTTAATTTTTTTCTCTGAATAAATTTATATCAGCAAATAAAATAACTACATGCATATTATCCATGCGATTATGCAGTAGTGTAGGCGCCGCCACTGGCGCTTGCTGAATGTGATGTTTTTTTCAATACATATTACATTCAGTATGTAAAATAGGGGCAGGTCACTGAGGGATCAGTGACTTGTCATAAGTCATACAGATGAATATGTAAGCAGAGCACCACATGAAGACTCCCCTACAGCCTCGGCACGAACCCCCAGCATATCATTAACTCAAAAATAAAAATAAAGATTAAACAACAACCACAATGTATCACTGTAATCAGTATAACAGTGCCAATCTGACACTGTCAGTAGGTTACTCAGCACAATCCTGCTGATAGGCTCCTTTTAAGCACTGTAATAATAATTGAGTGCTGATAATCATTGAGTGCGTGCCAAGATGCAAAATCCTGTAGATTTCTCAGTTGCGAACATCAAGTTACCTCCGTACTCAGGCTTATTTATATTCTCTGCGATAGTTTTTCAAAAGTTGTTAGCTTACCTTTCATTAGCACTTCTCTAGCATGCGCCCATTCAGCTCTTCCATCTGATGTCAATAATCCGATTGGTGGAAGGCGCTCATCTTCATTTTCTGCCAGTCTAACTATTTTCCTAAGCTGAGTGAATAGATCACCTTCACTGAGACGGCGGAAGTTAATAAGAACATCCAACACGAAAAACTGTTGGAACAAAGTTAAGTAAAGGCTAAATGCATTTCTGTGCCAGACTGTTCCCACTGTACTGTGATTAGGTGTCTAATAAGTACAACTAGCAGTCTATGTTGGCAAGAATTGGTAAACTGATGAAAGGAAAAATGAAGGCAGAATCAGACTACACAGGATTTATTTGTTGTCTGTAACCAATACATTTTTCTTTATTTATTGATTTATAAAAGAAACAAAGAAGTAAAATCATAAGGCACTAACCGCTCCAAAATAATGAATAGTCACCCATAACCAGAGTGAAAAAAAACTCGCCACTCAATTTTGCAGTGAGTGAACAAAAAGTTTTTAATGGCAATCAAAAACAAAATTTTAGGCCCTAATCTGGGCCATTAAAAACTGATTGTCGCAGTATAGGGGATCATATGCTCTGAGAGCTATAAAAAGATGACTAAGGATACTCCCACTGCGCTTTCACTTTGCATATGATCCCCTATACTGCGGCAATCAGTTTCCGACGAAGGTTTGGATTAGGAAAGAAACGTTAAAATTATGTTTTGGATTGCCATTAAAAACTTTTTGTTCACTCACTGCAAAACTGAATGCTGAGTTTTTCTCACTATATTTAAGGACTACTGGACCTTATTCGAGCACCACATTCTCCTCAACGGACTGGCATATATTTCTATAGCGTAACAAACATAGACAGAATTATCGATTCCAAGAATCCTGCTTTCAGTCTACGATCTTATCATAAAACGTATATTGCAAGCAAAATAGTGATTCCAAAAACATGATCTCACAGTCAAAGTGATCTAACACCAACATAAGAGTAAGTTCAGAAGAAGAAGGAAGGAGAGGACAAGAGAGAGAAGCTGAAGAGGTGCGGAGAGAAGAAAGAGGCACAAAGGGAGGGGGATAGCGAGGAAAGGGGAATGTAAGCAAGGATGGGGCTCCAAAAACACGGAGTCAGTTATGCCATGACTATTTCTTAGTCTGTTTGTATATTTATATATCCTGAGAACCATACCTCAAAGGGGCAGCGTGTAGCAAAACCATGTCCTACAGTGGAAATTTTGGTGGTGTTCCCAGGTGTACCTGGAATGGGGTTAATTGTCCCCAAATTTGGCACTGTAAGTGTTAAGTATATACATATCCAAGTTACAGATGATTTTTATCAAAAGTGTTTTCTTTTGAAGCTAAATAAAAGACTGTTCAATTTGATAAATGCCACCACAAACCCTACTAGATACTATGACAGAGTATAGGAAAATATATCGGTATAGTAAAAACATTGAAAATGTAATTGTGTTTGTGGAATAGTCCCAGGTATAACAAGCTATAGTGTGCTGTGCGCTACACTATTGAAATACCCTCAGGGATATGATAAGAGTAAAGCTTGGAGAGTCTCCCTATACATTAAAACATAACTTTTAATACCAAAATTAAAATGGATGAGAAAATATGACACATAGAAAAACATAAATAAAGTGCTCGTGCAAACCAGTGCTCAATATTCAATAAAAATTGGTTTGGTCTCACCAATACAAGCAGACGTATGTTACATGGCAAATTTGGTCCGAACCAGTTGTCCAAATGGGAAAAAATAGAATAGGGGAAAAAGGGTATAATGGCTTGATACTGTGTCCCTGTCGTGCCACTGCATTGCTCCTGTCCTAACAAGGACAGGCCCCAAGTATATCCTACTATGGATAATCCACCTCTTGTTGCTAAGAAGTGCTGTACCCCTGTAGTGCCTTACTCGATTCCACATCATTATGGGATTTGGGGGGTACAGCACTTCTTAGCCATAAGAGGCCAACATTTTGTACCCATAACCAGCTGGTGGTAACCCTCCTTGACTTTGTACTGAATAACAACTTTTTTACCTTTGATGGCAGGATCCTCCACCAGCTCAAGGGCACCGCCATGGGAAGCCCATGTGCGCCAAGTTATGGCAACTTGTTCCTGGGCTGGTGGGAGGACACCATTGTCTTCTCAGCACCCAATGAGGAATTCACGGTCTATATAGACCTATGGGCAAGGTTTATCGACGACATCTTTGTCATATGGAAATGTATCAAAGAAACCTTCCACATTCCTTTCATTACATCTTTGAATAATAATGATGTTGGTATGAGGTTTACCTTTGAAATCTAAGAAGAAAGGTTACCATTTTTGGATGTCATGGTTGCAAAGTCAGGGAGGGGGGATTATGTTGAAACTACCATTTACAGGAAACCCACCTCCACCAACTCTTTACTTAGGTAGGATTGCCACCACCCCTACCCATTGAAGAAAGGTATACCTAAGGACAGTATCTCAGACTTAAAAGGAACTGTTCTAATGGGAGGGACTTCAAGGCCCAAGCTGATGACCTCAGACAAAGGTTTACCGCTAGGGGGTACCCTGACCGGGTGCTAAGGGAGGCTTTTCACTATGCTAACAAACAAGAAAGAGGTACATTGTTGACACCACATGAGAGGGGATTATGGACAGTGGAAGAGAAGAAAACTAGACTGATATGTGCATTTGATAGTGGGGCCCCATTTATCAAAAAAATTCTCAGGAGACACTGGGACATCATGAAAATGGATGAGGATATTAAAGACATCATTGGAGAAGTACCGCAAATCACCTATAAAAGATGTAAAACTCTGGGTGATCGATTGTCCATAGACATTTTAATGCACCAAAGGACAGAGACTTGGTTATCTTGAGACCGGTGGGATGTTTCAAATGCGGAAGTTGTGTGGCATGTGAATTTGTCCAGGTAGGAAAGGAATTTTACAATGAAAACACACAGGAAACATTTACGATCAAGGAATTTATTAATTGTAAGACCAAAGGCGTTGTTTATAGAGCTGTGTGTGAATGTGGCTTAACTTATATCGAGAAGACCATTAGAGAATTCAGAAGGCGGGTGGGGGAACACGTTGGGGACATTCACAATCAGAGGGATACATCTATTGCTAAACATATGAATGGAGTACATGGGATTGATGTTAAGGCCATACGCTTTATGGGTATAGACAAGCTAAAAACATCCGTTGGGGGGGGAATTTTGATAAAATGTTGCTACAAAAGGAGGCAAGGTGGATTTTTCAGCTGGACACTTGCCACCCTCGGGGGCTAAATGACCAATTAAATTATGGGTGTTTTCTGTAGTCCCCTACTAGTTACCCCTTCATGGGACCATCTCCCACGCTCCATTCAACCCAATATGATTTTTTCTCCGCCCTATTCCATTTTATGAACATTATTCCCCCCTATTTATTTATTTTCCCGGTCTTCACACTCTATCCCCTACTTTTCCCCTAACCTTTATCCCCCCGACCTTTCCTCCCCCCACTTATCTCGCTTTATATCCTCTTTTTATTATTCTGATGAAATTTATATTTGTATTTAAAATTTAAATAACTCTCAATATCTATATTTCCTTTATCTGGTGCCAAGATTGGAGGACTACCAATTAAATCAGAACATCTGCATTATGTCTACTATGACAGATCATGTATCTATAGGAATTGGATTACTACCCATTCTTTAATACAATATTCCCTACCTTTTATATTTAATAATGGGCCCTTTATCTATGGGAATGAAAACTCATTTACTGCATTGGGATTATTGTTTTTTGTGGACTTTGAGTATGGCCTATAGCTTTTATATTAACCTGCAGTAATATGTCCCCTTTTATGTGCTACATTTAATAATGCGCTGTCTACACTGGGATTACATTGGGTGGATTGGATACTTCCACTCCTCTGATATGTTATCAAATAGGACAATGCCAGGGTCAATGATAGCGATATACACAATTCCATCAGTGTTAATGGAGCTTTGTTAGAATGTCAATAAGCTAAATGTTGATCCAATTTACATTGGATGACTGGAGCGAATGCGGGCAATATGGCGCCAATACTTCCGGCGGCCTGTTCCAGGTTTTGGAATGCATCTCCTTGGAGCCCGGCACATGTTTATCTGATACCGGAAGTGACGGACAATATGGCACCGATACTGTGCATTCCAGTTGTTGGAGCGCATTTCCATGGAACCCGGCATTTGCTTATCCGATACTGGAAGTGACGACAATAACATGGCGCAGTCACTTCCGGTCTATGCGTTCCAGTAGGTGGAACGCATCGCTAAGCAGATTGTGAGTTTAAGATTATTGCTGGTGGGATGATTACCAACGCTGTGGCAGTGATCCGGAAGGTGGAGTACAAGAAGGTACATCAGTAAACAATTTGGTGATTGCGCTACCGCCTAAGTTGCTGTCTGAATATAGTATTGGGGGTGGGACAAACATGGAAACCCCCAATCGGTTTGGAAACCTGCTTAAGGTGTTGGTCACAAATGGATGACATCACACGCGGGGGCGGGCCGTACCCCAAACAAGTTTATATAAGTTATTCTACTGCATGGTACTGATCATTTACTATAGACAATGACACAGACAGTCACATTTGTTGGGAATTACCCAACCATTACAGGGTCACTTGATGCAGACGGACATCTGAGATATGTTTTTGATTCAACTGGTCCCTTTTTCTTTAACTCTCCTGATGAATCCCCATGACTGGGGAAGAAACGTGTAGGGAGATTGTACTTTTTCATTTATGTGGGAGACATACACTCCCCTTTTTCTGAAGGTGGATTGTCCATAGTAGGATATACTTGGGCCCTGTCCTTGTTAGGACAGGAGCAACGCAGGGGCACGACAGGGAGACAGTATCAAACCATTATACCCTTTTTCCCCCTTCGATTTTTTCCCCTTTGGACAACTGGTTCAGACCGAATTTGCTGTGGAACGTGCGTCTGCTTGTATTGGTGAGACTAAACCAATTTTTATTGAATATTGAGAACTGGTTTGCACAAGCACTTTATTTATGTGTTTTTCTATGTGTCATAGTTTCTCGTCCATTTTAATTTTATTATTAAAAGTTATGTTTTAATCTATAGGGAGACTCTCCAAGCTTTACTCTCTTCCAATAGTTCCAGGTATAAAACATTACCCATGTGAGCAGTATTTACTGTGACAGCAGTACCCATTAATATGACCCCGTTATTAGCCCAGAGTGCATGGTCATTCATAAAAGAACTCACCTGGTTGTTACATGCAACAATAATGTGCTCTGGCTCTGGCATGATACTACTTTCCTGAGCCACAAGAGTATCCTTTGTTGAGCCTGGAAGACGGTAAGAAGAAAATAGCCCATAGTACTGTTTCATACACATACGTTGTCCAGACAGCTGGCCTCGAGCAAGGTCTACAGGCAGATCATGCCTAAAACATTAAAAAAAAAAGGATTGTTACTGTAATCCACAATGAAATAATGCTTTCCTGTAAATAAATTTGACTGTGCGGTGAAAATGAGAGCCAAAGGACAGCATATGCCAATGTAGGACTCTCAAACTTACACTGCAAATGCAGTGTGAATGTACTCTTATGGAATTAAAGGCAATCTATGGCCTTGTAGACAAGCACAATTGTAGAGTGTTCTTTACTATACAAGGGCATGTAGAGAAGAACATGCAGCAGTTACAGTGAGCGCGCTGTGCACGCCCAGCACTGAGCACTCCTCTCATGTGACTGCTGTATACAAAGAGATTGAGGTCTCCCTGCACTCACAGTGGGAAGACCATACTCCAAATTTAGGATATGGAGCAATACTCTTGTCAAAACACACTTTAGAAGCTATTTTCTCTATGAAGGCAGCAAAATAGGATAATTAACCCTATTACAAAATGTATACAAGTTACATTTACAGTTAAATATAAGGTTACTCTCTAAGTGGAAATTATTCTTTCATCAAACAGCATAAATTAATAGCACGGGAAAATATAACAAACTTTGTAATGTATCTTATCAGAGAATTGTGCTTTGTTCTCCACTTATGAGCCACTTTTCCCCTCCCAACTGCCTACTAAATTCACCAACAACTCTGAAAAAGAGCCCAACTCCCCCTTCAACATAAGATAGAACAGTGGGCTGTCAGGCTATACAGCCTATTTGATGTCTATGGAAAGGGGAGAGACACTGACACAGAGAAACAGATGCATGCCACATTCTCTCTACCAAGTAATTTTTCCAGTCCTAGGGCTTGATTCCCAGCTACACTACTCAATACTGCTGTATAATTTCCTTTATGCCTCTCCTGCTTCTGTTTGTGGACTACAAAAGGAGAAAAGAGCAGGAATCCTTCTTTCTGTGTTTAGCGTGTGGGAGAACTCAAAGCAGTTAGTCAACTCCCACTAGCTAAGAAACATCTGAAAATTTTAAATTGGGGCTGCAGAGGAGATATTGTTAAAAAATGCAGGATACAAGTGATATACTGAAGATAATGGGGATTCCAGCTCACTAGTCCAGCTCACTAGTCCAGCTCACTAGTCTTGCAGTATAATCCTCCTACATGTGTCAGACGTTAATGGTGAAAAGATATCCGGCAATCCATGAGTGGACTAAAATCTTCAAATATAATGCATGAATATAAATATAGACAGGACAGCTCAGTCAGCAAAACCAATGGTCAACCATGATTAAGACCTTCTGGTCAAAATTAATTTTCCTTTCCGACTGAGCTGTCCTGTCTATATTTATGTTGCTGAAATTAATTTGAAGATCTTATACTTCCCTTCTTCAGGTTGACTCGTTGATCGATACTGAAGGAAGATACATCTTTGTGAAAGGCCTGCTGTTGGGAACCTTCATTACATTGGCAACCTCTATGCCCCCAATAAAAAACAAATTAAGTGGATAATTTCCAAACTAAACCAATTCCGTTTTTTGTTTTTATTAACCACTCAGATGCTGCTGTCAATTGTGACAGCGATATATATTGGCTAGCACAGACAGGGAGCTTCCTCTCTGCTTTGGCACAATGAGATTGAGATTACAGTATGCCGATGGTCTCTGTGAGGAGCTGGCCTTGTTCTAAAGACTATTCAACCAATGGACATACAGCTGAATCTATGGCTCTAAGGGATGCAGACTTTTTCCAGCACAGAACACCGGTTACATCAATCTCATTGTTGTGTTCTATTAGAGATTTGCTTGCTCATCAGTTTAGCCTCAGGAATCAATGTTTCTATTCAGTGACAGTAAGCAGAGGAAGACGTGTTGGTTGGATCTTATGTATTCATGAGGCCAGACATTCGAGTGGTAATCAAGGAACGCAATCATTCCATTACAGGCAGTATGTTGCAAAAATGCCTTAAAACATTCTCTCTCTCATTATTCTGGCATTTGGCAAATATTAATATTTATGGTAATCCTAATTGACCTAAAACGGGAAAGGTTTATTCTGATGTCATGACAGATATTGAGAGAAACATGCATATGTGTCTTTTTTATGATGTATGTAACTTCTGGTTTCAACTGTAGTTACATTCCCAAAGGGATGTAATTTCCAAAATGGGGTCACTTAAGGGGGAATTCTGCTCTTCTGGCACTTAAGGGCCTCTGTCGAGTCTCACAATGTTGTAAAACAGTACTGTTCAGTCACATATAGGGTATTGCCACATTCAGCAGTAATTATGTGATAAACTTTGATGCCATTTTGACCCATTTCACCTTTTGAAAATGTAAAATCTGAAGTTAAAACAAAGTTCTTGTAGTAAAAATGTAATTATTCTTTCTTCACCTGCCAAATATATAAAATGTGACCGAGCTGTGCGTCAACATGCTCACTGCACCCCTATATTAATTCATTGAGGGGGTGTAGTTACTAAAATGGGGTCACTTCTGGGAGTTTCTGCTGTTCTGGTGCTCTGCCAATGTGACATGGCACCCCCAAACTAATCCAGAAAAATCTGAATTCCAATATTTGCAGGAAAAATGCATTTTTTAAATTTCACTGCTCAAGGTTATAAAACTCTGTGAAGCACCTGTGGGTTCTAAGTGCTCACCACATCACTAGATAAGTTCCATGAGGGGTGTAGTTTTTAAAATGGGTCACTCGTGAGGGTTTCTTCTGTTTTGGCATATCAGGGTCTCTTCAAATGTGACATGGCATCCGCTATCTATTTCAGCCAATTTTGTGCTCCAAAGGTCAAATAGTGCTCCTTCCCTTCCGAACCCTGCCGTACACCCAAACAGTAGTTTCCCACCACAAATGGGGTATTGGCATACCCACGGAAAATTGCATAACAAATATGAGTGGTCCATTTTCTCCTGTTACCCTTGTAAAAATTAAAAATTTGGGGCTAAAGTAATATTTCTGCAGGAAAAATATATTTTTTAATTTTCACGTCTCAACGTTGTAAGATTCTGTGAAGCACCTGTGGGTTCAAGGTGCTCACCACACCTGTAGATAAATTCCTTGTGGTGTGTAGTTTCCAAAAAGTTGTAACTTGTGAGAGTTTCCACTGTTTATTTACATCAGGGCTCTGCAAACGCGACATGGTGTCCAATGGCGCTTTTTCCCTTGCGAGTCCAGTCGTGCACCCAAACAGTAGTTTTCCGCCATATAAAGGGTGTCTTCATACTCAGGAGAAATTACACAACAAATTGTACGGTCCATTTTCTCCTGTTATCCTTGCGAAAATTAAAAAATGGGGCTAAAGGAACATTTTTGTGAGAAAAATTAAAATGTCCATTTTTTCCTTCCACATCGTATTAATTTATGTGAAGCCCCTAACTAGTTAATAAACTTCTTCAGTGTTGTTTCGAGCACTTTGAGGGATGCAGATTTTAAAATGGTATCCCTGTTGGGTATTCTCTATCACATAGGGCACTCAAAGTCCCTTCAAATAGGATGTGGTCCCTTAAATAAATGGTTTTGTAAATTTTGATGGAAAAATCAGTAATTGCTGATAAAATTTTAACCCTTCTAACTCCCTACCCAAAAAAATATGTTTAAAAAATTATGCAAAGTAATGTAAAGTAGACAAGATGTAAATGTTACTTAATAACTATTTTGTGTAATATATCTGGTTTAAGGGCATAAAATTAAAAGTTTGAAAATTGCGACATTTTTTTCATTTTTCAAAATTTCCGTTAAAATTCTATTTTCAAACATAAACGCCAAAAATATTGACCTAAATTTGCCAATAACATAAAGTACACTGTGCTACAAAAAAAAAACATTCTAAGAAACAGTGGATCCATTGAAGCGTTCCAGAGTTATTGGCTTCATAAATTGACATTGGTCAGAATTGGAAAAATTGGCCTGGTCGGGAAGGTGAAAACAGGCTCTGGGGCGAAGAGGTTAACAGAGGTATTTTCTCAACAAACAGTACGTAAGTAAGTGAGATATCTTATTACAGTTAAACTAATTTCAATAATATATATTAGGGATTTTTTAGCAGACTAAAATGAATCAGTGGATAGGAAAGTTTGGATTCTTTAGGAATATTAATGCACATAAAACTTATGCTGTCCTAGAAGGCTCATCCATTTGCATCAGTGCAATTCTTATTTTTGTGTTTTCCACATGCTGTTATCACATAAATTACAATAGTCCTTCATCCATCAGTTGTTGCCTTCCCATGGGGAACTGTTCATCTGTCACATAGGCACATCAGGTGTCTTTCCACACCAGAGTGTTATTCCTTTCTACTGTAAAATTAGAGTTACTAATATTTACAGCATAACATATTAATATATTTATACTAATTGTGCAGCATTATATTTTCTTTGAATTTAGGTGTTACATCTTTTTTAGCCTTATTGGGAATCTATCAGTAGGATGAACCCTTCTTAGGCGCCTATATGGACATGTAGGTCATAGAAAGCTGAATAAAATGATACCTTGTTATCTGTAATCTGATGTTTTATTTTAGAAATAGCAACGTTTTTGTTAATATGTAAATGAGTTGTTAACAGCTATGGGCCAGACAG